>CABFPE010000387.1:158383-209280 GCA_900660155.1 Hofstenia miamia | reverse complement strand
ATATATATATAACTTCATACCAAAAAATTGTTTATATGAAGTCTCGTGCTTTACGAACAAAGCCAGAATTTCTTGCGGAAGATGCTCTTTCAAAAATTCTAGAGCAGTATAGCCTAAACTTAGATGTTATAGCATCACAAACTTATAATAGAATATAATACAAACCTTAGAACTCTTACAAAAATTCATGTTCATGAACAATCTTTAATGACCGATTGCACGCCTATTAAGTAGTGTAAAGCCGGCGTAGTTGCAGGAACCACTGGAAACCCTTAGCACGCAGTGTTGAACTGTATTACTGTGACCAACAGCAGAAGCTAAGGACACGTTTATTACAGCTCGTGAAAAACTCTCCAGATATATGTTTTTCAAAGAGCGTTCAATTACAACTGTCGTCTATAAGGAATCCGTGAATTTTGCGGTTATCAACCCTACTGGATGTGATAAATCTTTTCCATGGCAGTAATAAATTACGCCTGAGGCAATAGCTTCTGCCTTGAGAGGGTTGCGCCTCTTTTTGCTTTCACCAATCAAGGCTATTTACAAGTAAGTGGTAGCTATTCGCTCGTCTGCTGAACCTCAAGATCACTCAAATAATTGGCCGCCAAAAACTGCATCATAGCAAACACTGGCACACAGGATATCTCAATAGGCCAATGTGCAATTCATTGCACTTGCCTTGTTGAGACTCTCACAGGTTTCAGAAATAGTTTTACACACTGCCATTGTTTATTAAGTTTCTCGAAAGCTAATATTTTGCAATACTTTGTTCCACAAATAATATTTCATTCAATATCTTTTAGTTTGGTAGAAGTGCACCCAATACACCTATGTACAAAACAAAAAGCAAAAATACTGTACAATGCTACAACTAAAGACAAATAAATAATCTTAAAACATACTTAAAAAATATTTATAATTAAAATAACAAATTTAATTTTTTTGCCATGTTATTTTCGAATGTCTGTATTTGTTGCTTATTTTTGATGTTAAAGCCGTAGTTCATTTCGTAACTGATTTGTTATTGTCCAACATCAATAAAGAAATTCACCGCATTAGAATGAAAACAGGTTATCTGGTTTAGTGTCAATTTTGTGAAGTACTATTTCTTTTGGAATTTAAACATAATCAAGGTACGCATTTGCTGAAAAAAGTTTTTCCTGCCATCAATGCCTTTCAATAATTACAATTAGTCTTTTATTTCAGTAAATGCATATTTTGATTACAGGTAGATTCCAAACTTAATATTACTTTCAAAATTTAGAGTGAACCAAATAACCCGTTTTCATTCAAATGCGACGAATTGCCATTGTGTACGATAAGATATTAGAAACATGAAAGTGTTTAAATATTTTGGTGATAATGACGTTTTCGATTAATAGGCACATATTTATGACGTGAAGGTGAACAATTTTATTAGATATTTAAATTTTTCAAAACTGAGGCTGTAATATTCTTCATAAAACGTATACGAAATAAACTTTGCATGTTCCCGTCCATTTGAAATTTCTGATTACGCCCATGTCTACATTATAGCTTCTAATTCAAATTTTATTTGTTTATTAAATAGAGGTGGTGCATAGATTAGAAAGATTTAAAGGGAAAATTAAATCGGTTTGCAAATCTTATGCACAATTTATCAAACTAATATTAGTTGAATGAAACCCTTGAATTCATTTTGAAGAAAAACATCAAAGCATTCTTCCCTTCATTATAATTGTAAATTCTATTCTTAGTATTCTGTTGGAATCAGAGGTTGAAACGGATCACAAAGATGTGATGAATTTGCAATATAACAACCATTGATACAAAATCCATGTGCGGCTCATGAAGGACAATATTTCTAGCGAAATACCCTGTGTTAGTTTGTAAATTGTGATAGATATTGATTGATAGATAGAGTAAAAAAACTCAATTTGAAAACAATGGCAGATTACCTCTTTTAGTTTTTTAATCATAAATAATTTACGCCCGATCCGAGAAGCATTAAATCCACACACTCACCTAATTCATGACCAGCAGACCCGTTTCTACCTCTGATTGGAATTAAGGCTTAAACGGTGCAACACTTTCTATTAATCATGCCAGGCAATAGACAATATATAATTAATGAAATTCTAAACATCTCTTAGATATGGAAAAATTAACTTCAATGTTTTTAAGTATTAGATGTATAAAAAAGCAGTAAAACTAATTCTGAATATCAGTTGAAATCAAATTCAGAACATACGCAAAAGATACAACGTTGATAATAAGTGAGGCGTTACAGCATGCAAAGTTTTAGATTATTTTGCGATCAGACAATCTGTCCCTTTTACAACGCGAAAACGCTATATACAAAGAAATCCGTAAAAAACTACAGCAGCATAGAAAATAAGAAATAAATATGATGACACATTATTCTAAGTTGACACAAAATATAGAAGATAAATGAAAATGGAGTAACATAAAAATTAAGACTATCGTAAATCTATGTGGTACCACCTTTGTAATCCCGGATCATTTTATTTATTAATACCATTCATTACCAATTTTCAACTCAAGCACATGAAAATTGTTATTGATATTTCTACATTCAGTTCAATGCATGGTGCCAATAATAAGTTGATATATAATTTACAGATCACTACTTCACTTAAATCCGGAAGAGTGAATAATGGAAGGGAAATCAAATAAAACTCTTTAATTGTATAGATAACGCGCAAGCTCTTTGATTTGTTATTTATTGAATATGTATGAATTTAAAAGTAACAGATTCCAGTTAATATACAACCTAAGGTCATTTCAAAGCAAAAAGATGATTAGCCGCACATTTTATTATAGTAGAACAACTTAAATATCACACAAACTATCTATAACTAATGTCAACCTAAAACAGATTGAAGAACAAAAAGTTATTCCTAAATGTGACTAAGAGTACTTTCTTCATACATTTGGTGCATGCAGAATTTACAATTGCAACATTTATTAGTTTAACTGAGAAGAAAGTTTACAAAGCGCAATATTAGCACCTGGGGTTAAACTAGGAAGATAAGAAAACTTACCGATTGAGAGTGGTCTCTGCTATCTAAAACAGACGAAATAAATATCACCAGTAAGGTCATAAACAACATTTGACAAAAGTTCATTTCTATTTGGATTCGATATGAAGTGGAAGAAAATTCAAATTAATTGCTCTAAATTTCTAATATTATGATTGTAATTTTATCCGCTCTGCAGCTCTGCACGGGTTTGTAATTATTTGATATCCTTATATGATTTTCAGTAATTATTGCGTCAGTCCTCCGTCATTTTAAAGGGAAATTTCAGTTTGTAATAAATTTGAAAAATTAAAGGAATCGCTCGAAGCTTTGATATATGGAAGATTTCTGTCTGCTTATTAAGATGTTAGAGTATTGGCCTGATATTGTAAATATCCATGGAGAAAAACAGGGCTGTGCGCCCATTGCGAAATTGCAATAGTACAGTGGCAACCCTATTTTAATTACCACGGTAAAGTATATTGGAACTAAATTTACCAAATGCATACAAATTAATATATTGAAAGGTGCTTTAATTTTCGAATATATTTGGAATATTAATTAAACACGATGCGTAAAACTGCGAGAATAATAACAAAATAGTATTTTAGAAATGATGAAGTTAATGTGAGGAATACGGTTTCTATTATGCGATTATTATAGTCACATCTGCATTCATAATAATTAAGTATTTCAAAAGTTACACTGAACTTAGCTAGCTGGCATTTCAACAAACATTCAAAATGGCTAATTCTATTTATTTGGTGAAGTGCAAATTAAATAAATATTGCAAAGGCAATTTTGACAATATTTTCAAAAAATTGGATTTCATCCTGGTATTTGAGCGAATTGAAAATATAATTCAACTATATATATATATATATATATATAAATTCTCAGCTTTAAGTAGTTTATTGAGATAATAAAAGTCGACAGCACGTGTCTTTTAATGAAAAGTAATGCATTTCTAGAATTCGCAATTTAAGTGCTAGAAATAATATCCTTACCACTTAAAGCATTTACATTAAAATATGTTTCAAGTGATGAACTAAATTTTGTGATGCAATATCCGTATGGAAAGATTTTACTATAATGCCATTCATATCAGATGGAAAAGTAGTTTCCGGAAAAATACCTACAAAAGCTTTAGAAAACTAATGCCTAAACAGCCCATATTTTGTGCCAACTCCGTTTCACTCAATGAAATCCCACATTGTTAAGAGCAGCTGCATGTTTCAACACATGCAGCTGTTCTCCAAATCATATTTAAAATACAATAACCATGGAAACCTAAATACTAAAATTTAGAAGTCCACGCAACAGCGGTCAAGACTGAAATGCCGTTTAACTGATATATAAATATTTATTTAGCCATTCTTAATCATGTGGTTTGCGCAATTGACCAGCAATTGATTCAATAAATAGAACAACTTTGCTTAAACATTATTGAATTTCAAAGCAACGCCCTCGATTATTTACGTAGCTAACTGATTCCGGCAATTGCTTAACTCTATCACGTTGTTTGATATCGCTCACAAGTTATTGCAACTAGTGCAAGCATGCAGCATGATACGCCGAAATTAAATGGTGATGAATTTATTAAAGTTATTAATTCACGAAGTAATGAACAGATCCAACACCCGAAAACACTGTATGATATGAGTGTCTTCTCTTTTATTTACGTTTTATAATGTTGTGATCTATCTACAAAAAGCGATAGTTGCAATTCGCTGTTGCTCCCAGCCGATGAAATTGAGAACTCATGATTATCTGACCCAGATGCTGTACACCTAAAGAATCTACAAAAAGGGGGGGGTCTAAATTTGTTTAGACAAATTTAGCAAAAAGTTGTATAAAAGTTAATTTATAAACAAAGCAAGCTCCAAGACCTCAAAACGCTAATAAAATTTAACAAGAGGCTGGGCTCTCAATCGAATTTAACAAGGTGGTTGATCTGAACGTAAATTATGTGGATAATTCGAATAAATTACAAAAAATTTGATTTTTTATAGAAAAATTGTTAATATTTAAAGTCGTTAAGAAACATTAATACATTTTAGTAGAAATGTTTACGATTATATGGGAACACATTCACCAATATGAATGTCAATATCCTATTATTTTCAAATAGGCTTTGAGAAAATTGTTTGAAAATGTGGGGAAACATCTTGTGCTTTAAAAAGGCCGCAAGATAGTTTAAAGTAAAATTAGAGCTTACATTGGAATTTTAGCAAATGAAAGCTGCAGAGTTGGAATTGGGCCGGGGAAGGGAAAAGAAAAACTAACTTGAAAACTTTGAAATTGCTAAAAACATTCTATTTTAATTTAACCAACCATGCAACGCTGACTCATGTTAAAACTGCTGTGTGAAATCAGATTTGTATCTAAATGAAGTTTGTCTTAATTGCGATTTGGCAGAGAATTTCAGTATTTAAGAAGGTCAGCTCTGATAATTTCTCCAAGTGATGGAAAATGGGTGGGTTTTTGCAAGGAACAACTTCTATCTACGTCTATACCCTTTGTAATAGGAGAGCATGAATAGCTTGATTAGTTGAATGAATACATGTATATAGCAATTTTGTGCAATTAAGGCTAAATCTTTTGTTTCTGGAAGTTATGTGCATATGGGTTTCATACACAAACAGATGGGAATCTATTCGAATAGAGGTATTAGGGAGTTGAAAGACTGTAATAGAAAATTTTCAATTCACGGTGAGCACCCAGATCGTTGAATTTAGTATTCTTGGTTGATAATGATAGAATGCTTTCCTTATAAAATATTTCCAAACAGTTGACTGTGGTTTAGACAAAGCAGTTGATAGAGTTGAAATGCTTAACAATACTCATTTCGACAAAAGCGATAATGTATTCATTTCTTATTCCTTATGAAATTGAGGTAAGCAATCAGATTTTTTTGCATCAAACAGAGATGCAAAGTACACATTTGCTCTTGATAAGAAAATAGATTTTTGTTTTGAAAAGCCTATTGATGAATGATCTTCCATATTAAAATTATAATTATTCTAAATATGCGTTTATTATTGACTGAGATTTATTTAATTGTTGGTAGACATATCGAAATTTTAAGCAGCATTAAATTTCTTTAAGGAGTTGCGAAATGCAGTAGGTGTTTATTGATTTGTTATTATAAAGCGCATTATATGAGAGTTAGGAAGATTCAGTGCTTAATGAGGCATTCGTTAAATTTAAATGTAATCGGAAAATCCAGGTTGCGAATCAATCTGTAAACAATCTTATACAATTACTTATAAAAACGGCATATACAGTGGTTATAATATTTCGAAACAAATCTCATTAATTCCTGTTGGAAGATCGTATGGAAACACACGAAATTTGAGAAACTAAATTCCTTCTTCCGCTAAAGATGAGCAAACTGCAATAAACTATGACGTTGGACCTAGCGGCATTCCTCGATCATGCCCTCGTCATTTTGTTCTGCTAAAAGTATTCATGTTCATCTTAGATAAATTTCGATTGACTGTAGTAGGATATTGTAGTTATGATCTTATGTGAATTTTATCTCTTAATGATTCGATCTTGATTTCTTCAAAGAGAATGAGACTAACCATGGAACACATGAACCAATTTCTTGTTGTATACGGATATAACTCAATTGAAGTAAAAATAAATCGTTTTGCTTGAGAGCTTACGGGATCTTAACGCAATTTAACCAATTTTTAGTGCAATTTTTTAAAACAATTTTCGCGATATTTTTACGCAATTAAATCCCATCTCTGTCTGTTTTCTATATAAATAAAGTGACTTTTCAAGAAATAAATCAATTTAATAGAATAAATTTACACAGTCTACAAACAACACTCATTACATTATTTAAAGCGATTGATAGTAATATGTTACGAAATAATATATTTGACAGTTATTGCAAGCAACAACTATCTGCAGAATTCAGTTACGCCATCTTACGGGAGTTTGATCAAAGGCGGATATTGACTTAAGATAATGCTAACAATTCGTGAACTAATGATATTTCATGACATAAAGGAATTGAATTAGGAATAACAAACTGCAGAAGTAAACAAAATACTGTTATATATACATAACAGTACCTTTCTATAAATGCAGCTGTGGACACTTGATTAGAAACACCTTTCTATATTTCAAAAAATAAGTATCATTGCTTTGAATCCTCAGGAAAGTAACAAGAAATTTGTAGAGATATTATGTTTGTATCCAATAGGTACGAATTTGAATAATATTTTATGGCAAGGTATGAGTAAGAACATGTATTAGTTGTGTATGAGATTAATAATGCAATATAACTAAATTTAGGATGTTTTTTATTGAAATGAAACAATTTTTAATATATTTTACTTATTTTTTCCTATAAATTTTACTTTTGGGAGAAGATGGGGCATAAAGTTAAAGTAATTACTATCAAAAAATTACCCCACCTACATATTTTACGTTCTAATCAGCCAATCAGTTCGACATTTTGCATTTGGTTCGCTTGAAAATCAACCTTTACAAATAAGTTATCATTATTCCAATGTTGGGCACAATTTTGCAGCGTCAGGTATAGATTTGTGATGTTATGTACACTCTTGTCACCAGTTAAATAATAGCCCAAAATGATTTTTTCTGATTGTGATTAAAGAAGTATACCTCATAAACATATAGACATTCACTGACAAGCCATAATAATCAAAATAAAGGCGAATACAGCGGATAAGAAAACATTTAAAATCACCCAAAATTCATAAAAATAGAATTTTTTGTAGGTATCAATATTTCATTTTAAGTAAATGATTCGCAGTACGACTCCGAAAAACGTACTAAAAATATAAAAATCGCAGTTTGTGTTCATGACACCCAAATGTACGATTTATCACATTACATATTACATGATGTAAGATTCTTTTCCATGAAACGGCTAAATTTACCAACGATTGGCGATGATTCCTTAGTATTAGTTTAAAAATTTGATGGTTGGTTAATCATTCTAATTGTGTCTAACCTAATTGAGACATCAATCATACTGTAATTTGTTTCAATAACAATTATAAGTATCACTTCATGCATTACCCCTTGCAAACAATTCAGTTGAAAGCAGTTACAAACCTGTTGTCTAGGAATATAGCCATGGTTTTCATAAGCACCTGCATAAATTGAATTTTTTCCACATAATTTTCTCAAATAAACAATTTAATTACAAGTTTCAATATATGGATCAAGATAATTTTTGACTAATGAATAGTTTTTACCAATAAATTCGCAATACATAAATTATTAATGCTTCTAAAATAGTATAAATAATATCTCAATTGCGATTTTATGGGATTTGAAACTGTAATTTTCAAGATTCTTTTTTCTACTAGTTCAGAATTTTTTTTTCGTTGATGCAACTAGAAAAGGCCAACTATAGGAATTAGTTAGCAAACTTAAATCTGGAAAGACTTTGAAAGGTGATGGCGGAATTTCGACGATAAACAGCATCAAGGTCCTCATTGTACAAAGAGTATTTGTTTCAAAATGCTAGGTTTTCTTTGTATCTTAACTGATTGCAAGTTTCCTTACAATGTAAATTTAAAAAATATTATTTCATATTACACTTTTTTACACTTTAAAATATTATATTTACATTTAATTTTACTGCATTTTCACACTTCTCACATAGTGTTGTACTAAACAAAACTTTGTAGAATATTTTTCATCTGTTAAAACACATTATAAATGCATTATTTATTTAAAGAAAAAATGAATAAAATACACATGAGATAAAGGATTAAAGCGAAAGAAACAAACATGGCAAAGTTATTGTCGTTCTTTTGGAAAAGCTCTTGTTATGTGTATACCGCATTTTTAGGGTTTTGCGATCACTTAAATTTAACATGAAAAGTATCTAAATATTTATTATAATAATTTTAATAATCAAAGACTAATGCAAAAATTATAAAATCATAGTAAGTTTTAAAAGCAATTTAGAAGTTGAATTAAACTAGTTAGTGAAATCCTTTCATCTTAAGTTGAAGATTCTGAGCTTGAAGTTTCTTTCGCAGATGACCAATGTGAAGAATAGAAGCTTCAATACGCTTTTTTTGTACATTGACAGACTGCAAATTATTACAAATTTCTTGATCTAATGACTTCGCACTACGCTTTTCCAATAGCACTTGATTAAGACAGAAATTATCGAAGAATTCGACTTGTATATCAGCAAGATTTTGCTCCTTTTCATCATTATCTGATTTGCAGCAAAGCATTATAAATCTATAAACTGTTTCCAAAATACTGAAAGGAGGAGGCAGCCAAGTCTTGTCTTCATATTCACGTACCAAGCTAAGCATTTCTGTCTTCCACTCAACAATAGAATTGGCGGATATCTCACTATAAATACTGCCATACAATGCAATAAGCAGATTTACTAGCAATGCATTTCCGAAAAGCAAAAACAATAGGATTAGCGAATAATATATTGTTAGCGATCTAGCACTCGTGGTATTATCACTAATTTGGTCTAAGTATAAATTCCCATTAAAAATGAAATATGGACGTAGAATAATCGATCTAAGATCTGTGAAATCGTGGGGAAGGTCCGGATTAAGAAACTCATTGGAGAACAAACGCAAAGTGAATCCTGCCGACAAAAGAACGACGCCCAACACCGACATGAAGTAAAGGGTTTCAATCAACATTTTTCTAATGATAATCCAAATAGTACCCAGTGCGGGATTGCATTGATAAAAGCGAAGCAATCTGACCCACAATAATAATTGAACTATTCCATAGAACACATTAACTAAATCGGAATTCGAATCATGGTCGACTAACGAAGTAAAATAGGGCAAACACTTAAAAAACAAGCCACTAAAAAATAGAGTAAGATACGTGAAGTCGACAATGTTCCACTCACTCTGTGCCCAAAATCTAAATTTCATTTCGAAGCTGACATCTTCGAAAACAAACTGGCGAAACTCCTCTAAGGCATATGAGAAAGCGATAATAATTACGATAATTTCACTAACAGAAAATTCTTCCTTATGGAATTGAACGATGTAAAAATAAGTATAAAAAAATAAAAAGAATAAGTAAGCAAAAAAATGAGTGCAAAATTTGGTTAATGGAGCTAAAAGAAAATATCGAAGAACTTGACATAATCCCCTTTTAGGTTTTTCTACACGCATACTCTCAATTCTTGATAATTGATACAAAGTTTTCCGGCGCACTTGCTGATTTTCCAAAACCATGGGATTTTCAATCAACCAATCACCAAAACTAGGTTCCAACATTTTTTCGTTAAATTCTAGCTTCATTATGAGGAAAGGAAAGAATAGGCATCGCAAAGTTGCGGACAATTTATTTCGTAGACCACCTGCCCATAAATAGTCAACACAGACTTGAAAGCCATTCTGAGAAACAAAATCTTTAGCTTCAATCATGCCAGCAACATCCATTTGACTTCGTCCACCATATGAATCATTTTCGTATTTCACCATATCCTGAGCTAATTCGTTATTCGTTGTTGAGTAGGTATTGAGAATGTTAACCGCTAACTGATGAAATTCACTGCTATGATCTAGCATCTCTTCTTCTTCGTCAATTTCTTCCACTGAAAGCATGGATGCGTTATTTTCCCATAGTTTACTCAAAATTAAAGCAAGAATAGTAGGCTTTTTAGACTGGGACCAAAAATATTTGGCAAGACTCCAGCGGTTGGATAGAGTAGCCCAAATGGCTAGTTCCCGATATGGATCATGGAAAGCATTTCTGCCACCTGCCAGAACAGCTATATCCATTTGAATCTTTGTGCCGGTAACTCTATAAATTGCGTTATAAACGTGTTCTAATGTAAGAGATGTCTTCTTTTTACAGTTAACAGACCGCTTCATAAAAGCAAGAAACGGACGGTAATTCTCTAATGAATACTCGTATAATTCACCAAGAATAGGGAATGACAAAAACATCTGCATTTCATATCCAAACTCAATGAAAAGTTCAATGAAATTTATTTGGTCGTCTAAAATGGCCGTTTTCATGTAACGTACAATATCTGGTAGATTGTGTATATCTTCCCCAACTTCCGCAATTTTGTTGGCCAAGATTTCACCCACCACATCATCACATCTATTCCATCGCATTGCCAAATCAATTGGATCATATTCTTTTGCAATGCCCGAAGTCAACAGTGCTTTTAAAATAACAACATCCAAGTTACTTTCAGACTGATCAGTTAAGTTATAAATATAAACCTGATTATGACTTCGCAGACACTGCTTTACAAAGTGCATGTGCTTTGAAGCTTGGAAAGGTTCATCTGTAAATAAACTTCCTTCAAATTTGGGACTGTCAAGCATGGCTTCCATTGAGTGTTGAATTTCAAGTTCTTGTTCCTCATTCAATGTATCATTAGAAGATTCTTCTGCTTCCATTACGGCTTGTGCAAGAATATCCGCAGCGCCTCCGCTGCCTAGACAAACTACAATAGGAATATTTTTATCAATGGCATTTGCAGCCCGTTCAAACGTATCGAAATCTCCACCAATGATCACTAACACAATGGGTATCCCGAGACCACTTTTCCCTTTGCTACGTACAGGACGTGCAATATATTCCTCTACAGTACAACGAACTTGCATTTCTTGACCCCACTTACCTCTTACTCCACCTTCTATGCAAATAAAATGAGAATATAAAGGGTTGAAGGGAGCAATGTACTCTTGTCCAGTAGGCTTAACGCCAGGTTTAACAAAATAATTATATGGCCTTGTGTAGTTCTCCAATGATTTGTTAATTTCTTCATTTTGTTCTATACAATTCCAATTAGCAAAACCAATCATATAAAAAGATGGCTCAGAAGTACCCATCCATTCTAAATATTGCGCTTCTTTTAAGGCTTCTGAAACAACTTGATCAACCCCCAAGCCAGTACCACCAGAAAGTATCCACGATTTGGTTGGCTGAACAGCCTGCATGAAACCAGTTTTAAGTTTCTGAAAACTGGAATTGGGAATATGCAATGATCGCGAAGACCCAGTAACTGAGATAACTAAATGCGGTTTTTCGATTTTCCACTCCTTAAACAACACAGACATAACAGTTTCTGGATGTGTGTCATCAGCAAGAATACAAAAATCAGCCACCTTTTCATAATTATCACTTTGATTAATAAAGTTAATTCTTTTAATTTCTTTGCAAAGTAGAGAATCGATGTGTAACTCCTGTCTCCAAGATCCAGCATTTCTTGACCAATGTTTGAGATCGCACTTTGGGTGATATTTATAAGCATAATTACATCCAAGACAAATGTTAGGATTTTCATCCCCGGGGAAAAATTTGACACAGATCTTCCTGGTGAAACTTTTTTCATAGAAAACATTCATAGAAAAAAGATCCCGCTGGACTGCTTTTTCATAGTCCTGAGCAGTGTCCATGTTTAGCACAATATGTGAAATAAATTATTAGAACACTCTAGGGCAACTGATAACAGTAACACTAGCAAAGAAAGTTTATCGTAAATGCAATGCCAACCAAAATCTTAGCGCTGATTTCAATTTGAAAGCCAATTCTACGAAATAGTCATTGAAATTCGCAGCAATGCATAAGAGAGTTCAGATGCACACAGCCATCGGTACATTGCACTTTGAAAACGTCAGTAAAACACATCAAAAAATCACATCTGTTTCCTCAGATTTCATTATACAACGAAAGATGAAAGTCAACGGAAATTGTTTTAATTATAAGTTATTGAATAACACTTACAACTGTCAAACAAATAAAACATGAGATTCAATAATTGATCATTTTAAGCACATGCATTATTTAGAAACAATAAATTACACTATTAATAAATTATGATGTGTGAACAGAACAAAATAATGTCAAAAACAAATAATTAATATAAAAGGCGTAGACAGAGATCCCAAAATTAGCGAAAGGGGTGGATGCATAAATGAAAAGCCATTGCACTAAACGTAGCAAATATTAATGCAAAGCCTATATATGCAAAATACGCAGTAACGCATATTTCAAAAATTTAGCAATCGCTTTCTCAACTTCTAAAACGTTTTAATCATTTTGCCAAGTTAACGTAGAATTTTCGGGTATTAAATTAGTGTGCATATTTAAAATTTGGCATCAAAAACAGATTAATGATGGACAAAGTAAGTTAAAAATTCTGTTTACAGAGAAGAGCAATACATTTGAGCGCTAAATCGCTCGCCTAGCAATATAGCTGAAGAAGAAACCGCCATCTTATCAATTATCTCAATTTAAAACAGAATAAATTCAATTCTTTTCTATTTAAACGCTTTCACATAGATTTAGACTTGACAATTAATGCTTCGATTGAAATTAGAAAATAAATGAAGCAGCGGTTAAATTTCTAATATGAGAAGAATAAAAAGTACTACTTAGAACCAAAAATGAATTTTTGACTGCAAAGAGCGAATGAATTCCATGATGTAAAAATTTGCTTGGCTTATTAGAGCCATGAAATTACTTTCCAATATCCATGGACAAATAAAGATGTCCTGTACATTTAATTCGAATGAAATTACAAATTAATGCATAATTATATTACTGTAATTGAAAAGAAATATAAATGAAAAAAACATCAAAATATGTTTCTGAAATCGAACATTAATTGCGAATTCATATAAATATCACTCTTATCAACGAATGCAAATAAAATATGCGATATTTGCTAAACTCATAACGAATAACATTTTTGATTAGAAAACTAAATACAATCTAGATTGATTATAGAAAATCACTAGAATTAGAATGGTCAAGAGGTATTAGGAGGCATTTACTATATCCCTGCTGCTACTACTTCGAATGTGATATAATTAATCACATGACTCAAGTCTTTTCATCAACATCTGTTTGAAACATTGCAACGAAAGTCAGCAGTTATAATTTCACTGAAATTACTCAACGATGTTTTTGTATAGTAAATATAATAACAGTTTATGTAAGAACAATTGATATAAATGCCTCAAAAACAGCATTAATATTCACTTGATATTATATTAATGCAGTCAATTTAAAACTCATGATAAAAGAAAATTTATCATATTACTGCATTAGCAAGCGCATGCTACTCTGTCATATCTTACACATGGATCGCCAGTTGATAAGGCCTTGCATAATACATTCTTTCTCCGTCAAGTGGCGTGAAAATCTCCTCTTCTATAATTTCCACTTTAAAACTCTCGCCGAATTGCATCGAATAACATTGCTCACAATCGATTAGGATACAACATACAACGTATGCTTCAAGACGAGTTAGAATATTTATAAAGTGTGCAGATTAAGGATTGGTAAATCTTTGTAGTCCAAACAAAATTAGTTTTGAAAACAAAACATTTTTAATGGAGGTATGACGTATGATATTACATTAGTAAAGATATAGAACACTATGGTTCTCGATATCCATCCGAGAGCGTATTCAGGATTATACATTGGGCTGGGAGCATTGTCAAAAGTATTCCCAAAAATATGACACACTTCAATTTTAGAAATAATTGTGAGATGTGGAAAAAACTCTAAAATTAGCTTAAAACATTGAGAAATAATTAGAAATTATTAAAATCTTATTGTATTTTTGGGGTTCGATGCAATTTTCCTCAAATTTAATGACATTTTTTATCCACAGGTCAACATTCACCCCTACATGTATTGATTATTAAGCTTAGGTACTATTGCAAAATTACTCGGATTCAGGGTCTGGACCCCCTCTCTAAATACACACAAGATCAATCAGTTTCCAATAAAAAGCAACCAAGCGAAAAAGCATTTCCCATCACAAAATTGTTTTTTCTCTAGGTATTAAAAGTGATGTATATTTTATTAAATGAATTTAACTGCCTTAAATTATCGGACCCAGTTTAAAGGATAATGTAAATTATTACTCATGACATTATCAATAAATTGCAACAAATTCAGTCGACTTTTTATAATTTCCATGTTGAGTCTGTTTTTTGTCGCACATTTAACCCTGCAGCATGTGGGATGTTTCTCTATGCATTATTCGCTGGCGAGGGTAATAACCAGTATTTTTCTACTACGCATTAAACGTATTTTTATGCGCCTTTTATATTTCTGAAGTTCTTGTTGACTTTTAATTACATTATAAATAATGGATCATTTCATTACTTTCAATGAAATGTTTATATTATTATATACTATCTAGCTGAATTTAAATCATTACCAAATAAATCACATGAGCACTGATATATATTCAGTATATATTAAATTATAATACCGCTATATTATGTAAAACACTGAGTGACTAACGTATTAAATTAGCAACTGATTTCAAATCAAATGGAAGATAATCATTCTGTATCAATTTTGCACAGTTTCCCAAAAACTTAAGAGTCATAGATTTATGCTAAAAACGTTACTTTGCCAGCATATCGTCCGCTTCTAATATTTCAGTTTAGGAATTGGATATTGCCAAATAATTAGGATTACAAATATATTGCTTGTTAACTTTTTGCTGACACAGGCATTGAATTTCCTTACACAATTAGTTCTAGAACCATCTATAGTTTTAAATATTAAATAATCTGGAATAAAAAAAGATGGACAACCTAAAATTTTATTGTTCATCAATTTTGTAAATCACATTATTGTTACACATTTGACCAACTATATTTATCGCATTCACATCATCTGAGGTAGGGCCGTAACGGGCACGGGCCGGGCATACCAGCTATGTAAGAATATTTGAAGTTTTTGTTTTAGGATCTAAAATCTTAAAATCATTTATTTGATGTAAAATAGGTCTATTCTATATATCTATGTATATATATATTTCGGGTAACACTAACCTTCATGTAGATTTATCATGGAAAATACAACACAGTACATAAAATATTACACATAAAATTTAATGTCACCGTCATCTTCTGACATTGCTTTAATAATAATATAGTACATTACATTGTAACGTAAAAGCGTGAGTTAAAACTTCAGAAAAAGAATTAATGCAATTTACTTATTTTACAATGTCATACAAGCAGTGCAGAGAATTTTTATTTAATTATTTTTATATTTTTATACAGTTTGACGTGTTGTCAATTATGGTCAGGACTCGGATTTATATGCTTAAAAATATCCTGAAATATACGTTATCAAACAATGCACCGAAATTTCGAAAAATATTCTTTAAAATATGTATAAAAACTACATTGAGGGGAACAGATATTCAACTGGTATACACATTTATACCAATAGGCACCTAATGTTGCTTCGAGTGATCTAAAGCATGAAAATTCGTTGTGGTGCTTGAATCTGACCCACCTAGACACATTTTGTATATAGGAACATTTGAAGCACTTTAACATCAATTACATGGAATATACGGTAAGGAAACATGTGTCCAAATATGCGTCAAATCTACTTTGAAACTTAAGCATATAAATCCTATCCCTGATTATGGCTATAATTTTTCAAGCACGCTTTCTCAATGATTGACAAAACTTGTTGATTAATCTGCTGAAAACCGGCACTTAATTATGACTTTATAGTTGCAAAATTAAACTTCTCAGTTATTTCAACCAAAAAACTTCATTGATGGCTATCAGTTTAAGTATGTTTCTTTTTAATAGCACAGTTGAAGGTTTTCTTGTTGCATTAAGCAATTTTAGTTTAATAACATTTAGCTACGGGCATTCCGGGCTTGGCATACGGGCCGGGCAAACCAACTGGCTCATTTTTATAGGTACGGCTATGCACGAGCACGGGTCCTACGCTAGCACATCATCAAAAAGCACGAACATGCATTAATTTAGTTCATAACATTATTTCTATTTCGATATTTTCTTACTTTGATTTTCATAATTATATTAGATATTTTTGACTTTGGCAGAAGCCTACCTATTTCTTAAACTATCATATCGGTTTGGTAGATTGTTATTTTCATTGTCTTTGCTTGTATTAAAGACCTTGGTAATTTACTCTTTTGACGCAATTCGAAAAACTTCCAGTAATGAATGCCTAATGATACTAAAGTTTTGAGCCCGCAATATATATTGTTTTCACTTAAAATATCAGTTTGAAGTTTTCAGTAAAAAGCGCTGAATTGGGTTTAAATTGTATAAATTCAAAATACGAGACACACCCTATTATTTAAACACAAAATAAATGGATCATTCGGAAAATTAACTGTGGTATCGAAAATCTTTCGTGGAAATTAATTTAAATCGAATTCCTATACTTTAAGAAAAACGTTTGCAAAAGATTTATAAACACTAATTTTAAGTACAGTCATTAAACAGTAGTTTCGCATATATTTAAACATAGGCGTGTACGCGTGTTATACTGCAATAACATTGTATGAAGCCAAAAAAGCGCTACACCTCGATGATCATTTATTGAACAGAATATTGTTTGCACCTGCACTAAAAATAACGAATAGTTGCAAGTCTAATACAAGCATGAATCGTTAGAAGGAATAAGAACTTTCAAATTGCATGTTTTATCAACTTTCGATATGAAAGCTAGTTAATAAACATCAAAGACCTCCCGCTAGCGGAGGCCAACGAACTATGTAGACAAGATATTTATCCAGAGATAACCGAGTTAAGGAAATAAAATGCAACCAGCAACACTTCAATTGTATACACTCACAGTGGACACTAATCTGCATTTCCTTTGGAAAACGAAAATATGGCAATGGTATAAATAACAGGAATGTCAACGAAAGAGTAAAATATTTTAACCAATGAACTGAATTCAACTTTTACCATTTTCAAGGAAAAAGTAAATTTAAAGTAGGAAACGGGTCAGAGACCTTGAATCACTACAATAAGGTTAGGGAAGTGATCCAAACATGATACTATAAAATTGAGTGAACTAGAGGCACAGTAGGTTCTTGTTTCCTCTCAAATACAATTATTCAGCACATTTTGGAAATTGTTAGTGGGCTATTTCACTCAATGTTGTACTCAGAAAGCAACGAGTGCTTAATTTCCCTACAATTTAGGCATTAATTCACACAATTGCTAATGCTATTTTGGAGTATCCTTTTTGGATCACTTCCCTTAAACTGTTGAAATTACGATTTTAAAATGCGATGATTCGTTTGCAACTTTGCGTGAACATTCTGAATTTGTTTCGATTTCTGGTAGAATTTGTAAAGATAAAATTTATACAAAAACTAATAAAGGAATCTGAATTGCAAGCTTACATAAATTGAAATCTTTTCGAAAGCAATAAAATGACTTTATCGACACAAAACCAATCAAAACAGACAAAGAAATTGCGATAATAATCGGTAGAGATAAAAGTATGAAAACGACAACGGCAAGTGATGTATGAAACGAAAATGCTTGTCAAATTCAGTATAACATAAGAACTGGGAGATCATTGGAGGTTTTTAAAAATTTTTTTCTGCATCGATTCAATTAAATTACTGAAAATACAATGTGAAATTAGAACTATTGTTAAACTTGCGTTGTACCTCTGGATTATTGAGTAAAAACCAAATCATTGATGGATGCCTGAATTCTCTATATATCATTTGCATCGCATTGTTCCGACAAAAGACCATTGTATAAATCATGAGTGCATCAACAAGAATAACCAGACACCGAACGAATACAACAGTGGAAAAATAGGTAGGCATACAAATATTTGGCATCAAAATATATGTATTTTTCTAACTTTCTACTATACAAAATTCTGAAAAGGATTACATACCTTGTTGCAAAAAATAGGACTCAGGAAAGTTTAATTTACAGACAAACAGATGAACGCGTTTACAAACAGGATTTTTATAAACATCAAAATTGCAAGCTTATTAATATATTCATACACATGCATTCTTTGGTAATTTCAACTTATGCATCTGCAATTAGGAAATGAAAAGGTATGGCATCTAATAAAATATACCACTCCAAAGAATAATGTAAATTGCACCTGCGTTAAACAACGAACTTCAAACAGGTTTTATTGGGTCAAACCACTTGTCCGATAAAATGCTTCAAATAGAGAATAGTATCCAGTATATTAAACACGCAAAGTTCATATCGTTCAGCTGCAAAACAGATTAAAAGCTGTTCTCAATAAATCAAATCTGAATCCAAATCTATGTTCGATTTGGATTCGAATCTGCAAAGCGCAGTAATGAATCCAAGAATTTCTAGTAGGGCGTGAAATTTTTTAAACAAAAATGATTTCGGCATTAACTATATAGAATAACCTGCAAGGGTTAACATGATTTGCAATATAAATTTCCGAAGGACACTAAAGAATATGTAGTGCTTCATTTAGACTCCTGCACATAGATGAGAATTCTCTTCAGAATGGATAAATTAAGAAAAGCAACAAAATATTCGGATGTATTTGTATACAAGAAATGCTGTTCACGTTGTTAATATATCAATTTCTAGAGTGTAGACATCATTTCTACTATTTATTAGAAATTTCTAATACACAAATGTATAATTAATAGCAAAATTAGAAGTATGAAAGTACTTCCACTATCAATTTCTGTTAATATGCATTCAAAGCAAATATACAGGAATTTGAAAAAGAAACTGTATTTTTTAAATGTTAAAATTACAACAATCAAGTTATCAACGAACTGACTTTTAATCTCCTGCAACACGTTGGTTGAAACAGCTTTGCCCTATGCACTCTGCCTAAGAACCGCAAGATCCGCAATTTTTCAACTTCAGCCTTATATCACTTATAGCTTAAAATAAAAACTATTTTTGCATATGGTAAAATATATTTAAAGGGATAATTACTTCACTCCAAAGAGATTGTATGAACCGAAGATGTTGGAGATCAATAAATTATATTTGAACGGAGATGCAATTACGTAAATTAAATTTTGAATTATATACGATAATGAATACAAAAGACAAATTCGAAATTCCAATGATCACCGGTTTCTTTCATAAGAAGTAATTATTCGCTTCAAAGTGAATTCATTCTGATCGATAAAGGCGTAATCTATCAAACATTTTCAATTGTCAGTGCAATAACTTTACTATGCGTATGATATAAAAGAGAATTTTTCAAATTAGAAGTCATTTAACGTTTTCATGCTTAAAACTAAAAAATGCTTCTTCTCACTTTGAACAAGAGAAAGGTCCACATCATAAATGTTAATAATTTTAAGTCCTAGGATTATATTCAGGTGTGTAAAAAATCAATTAAGAGTGCATTGTCAAGAGCACATGTATCGACCATCACTGTTATTTCAAACAAAAAACATTTTTTCTATTTTTCCCTAAAAATTTAAAGGGCTCTGTTCATGATGAAGATTACAGCATTCAAGAAAAAATAATTTTTTATTATATTTTAGCAAACAGTAAGCGTTGACTTAAAATTCATATTAATTTCATCTTTGTATTAACAGGTAATTGTTCATAACATGGTAAAGACTATCTCTGTAGTACGTACTCGATGCTTTTTTTGCATGGACACCACACCCAGGCATATTCAACCAATGCCTAAAATACATGGCACAAACTGCCTTCCAAGATAAATTCAATTCAATTTTTAACAAGATGAACTATATAACAAACTACTGAAATGCGAGAAAAATTTATATTTCAACTAATTAACGTTCTAAAAACTTAGGCCTAAGCCCGGGCCAGTCCAGAATTTGCCCGAAAAATGTTAAGTATGTTATAAATTTATCATACATTCTACACAAAAATGGAAAAACTCGAATTGAGTGTTAGAAGAACATAAAATGTTAATGTACATGTTATTTTCCAAGACATTATTTATAAATTCTATAGACAATGTCCATCTCCGACTTGAACAGAGACATTATTACTCTATTTTCCTTTATTATAATTAATCAAGAAAGAAGAAATTCTCAGTGCAAAAAGGACTATCTTAAATAAACTAAATCGACAAGAATTATAGAATGCAGACTTTTTCGTGCTACACAATTAAATTGGGTCGAATAAATAGTGGAGTTAAGTGGTAGCCCAACCTTGTTATGTAAAAAGCTGAGCTTTGATCTATAGGGCGGATTAAGTCGGGTTGACTAAGTCATGTAGTTACAAGCGTCTACATGATTTGACCTGTATAATCTATAAGTGGTCGCCCAAATTTAATAAAAGTGTCCTGAAAATTAGCGCAAACAAAGAGATAAAGCTGTTGACCTACTTGGGGCCTCAGCTTTGAATCAGACAACTGATGGTAATTTCGAAATAAAAATTTCTAGAAATAGATTATATCCATTAATATCTATCGACAATAACATAGATATAGCATCTCTTTCCATCCATGGATACTAGAAAAAAACACATCTGCCATTCTAAACTGAAATCCGAGAATATCAGAAATAATGTTAGTTGGATCTGCGTATAGCGTGAAATTAGAAAAGTATACGAAAATTAGTAAGGTACTTGTCTAGCAAACCGTTTGCATTAGCAAATTTAGAGAAAACCCTGCTAAAAAGTCGTAAGGGCTGTTTAGAATAAATACTTAGCATATCAAACAACGAATTCCTTTTTAAATAATGATTTAAATCATGCGACATGTGATTAACTTCTTTAGTATAACTTCAATATTTGAAAAATTTCGGAGAAAGCAACTTATAGAATTAATATGAAGGTAATAAAATTCAGATGTTCTTTGTTTATTCTGGACAGCGCTGCCAAAGTGCGTCAAATAAAACATGAACTTAAAATTATTTCTGCTTCCATTTAACGCGCAATGCATTATAATTCGAATGACAAAATCACATTTAATAAAGTTGAGTTAATTGGAACTTTGAAGTTGCAAATTGAGTTTTATTTAAAATTTATCTTAGCAATATACACTAGCAATAGACCATTTAGAAAAAATGCAATACAACTTAAAAATTAAAATGATTTGAATATAAAGTTAATATCGAATTGAATTGAGATCAGAGAAGCATTGAAACCCCGCGATTTATATTTCATTAGCATCCGCTTTAAAACAAAACACAAGAGAAAGGTAAGACATTGTGACGATTTTACCAGTTGAAAATAAATGGTAGCGATGTGCAAGAGAAAACTATAAAGTACTTTATGACGAACTCATTAAAATAAATAGAACATTAGCGATATCGACATTTGCGGTGCAAATCAAAGACTATTTAGCACAAGCAATTAGATTTGCTTATCTCTCAAATTAAAGAGTAAATCACCAACATTTAACCAACTTTAACGCATATATATATATGGATTTCAGGTGAAAAAAGTTCATCCACTGATAGCAAAAGCAATGAAATAAATCAATAATTAAATGGAAGTGATTGTGCTCAGTAATTGCAATTATTTCGTCCGATTAGAATTCGTTTCACTAATAGCATTACAATGAGGAATGAGGAGCTCTTATTATCACGTAAATATTTTGCAAGCCAAAACCTCAAATTGCAAAGGAAATGCAACAATGAAATTCAAATGTGAAATAGATTATATTTGCTATAAGAAAGAAAAGTATATAAACACAAAGATACATTTCATTGGGCCAGCAAATTGCTTCAAAAACAAAACTTCTCAAAAGATTCCACAATTCAAGTATATCAGACAACTAAGTGTCCAAAATATGCAAAACGTTTCGTGTCTTTGTGGAGCTTAGTTTATTAAAAAACTACATACTAAAAATAGCCTAATAAATACCCATTATATACTGCAAAATGAACTACTATAAAAAGGAATTCGTAGTTATTCATTATCCCTACACATCTCTAATAATATCTAATAAGTTTGTAAAACACTAAAAATGATCTTATCAATAAATATATTTTTATACATAGTCTTGAAAAACTCGTCACAGGGGTGCAACCAAGGGGAAAATCACTATATATATATATATATATATATATATATATACATATATATAGATATATTCAGGCAAATAGTGCTGTTCTAATTTATTTACCCGCCAAATCAAGATTTATTATATTTGTATAAAAAATTAAGAGTGGATATTATTCTATACTATTTTAGCAGTTTCTATATTGGTCACAATTACTTTTGTAGTGTATAAAGGAGATGCTATACTGGCGAAATATTAAGCAAAGGCTTGGCCAAAAGGTGTCGGTCCTTGAGTTGCAAATGCAAAAAGTAATTTGCTACCCTCTAAAATTTGAAGTTGGTTGCGCCCCTGACTCGTCATATACGTTTTTGTTATGTTCAAATTTGTTTTCGTGACAGATTTTTTATGTAAATAAAATTCTGAAGTGTTTGGTAGTCAATTCTAACTGCATTAAAGAATGTCTACTCTAATTAACTACGTGCTGCTACAGGAGATATGATTGATTTTTTAGTCAAAAGAAATGAAAAGTTTTCATTCATATTATATCATTAAAACATTCTGCGATACTTGAAACCGTATCAGCAACCGCAATCCACTAGTCCACACATTTAAAAGAGAAAACAATATTAACCGAAATAAATAATGTTGTATTTAATACCATGAATACGAATAAGACAAATCTATCTTTACGATAATTTGCATGGCAGCGCAAGCAAAACATCAAAGTGCGCACATAAACTGAATTTTGCAGTTACGCGCGTTTGTCTCTTAGAACCAATCGGCGCCAAGCAGAGATCGCCAAATATTTAGAAGTCAATACAAACCATACGTATCAACCGCACGGCACGTCAATAACAAAGCCGATCAATTTAAACGGAACAAACTGAACTACGCTGGTTAAATAATTAAAATACAGATGAATCGATAATGTAAATAGATTGGTTAAGCAGAATTTAGAAGGTTTCTTGCATGGTCATTAATATGAACAACACACTGGTCTTCACTGATATTCGAATGCTTCATCTCACATTATAAAGGGATGGGTCTAACGTTTCTCATAATTTACGATATGAAATAAAAAACAATCGAAGTAATTTTTCGGAAGCAAAAATGCTAGGAAATCTAAATCCTTATTTTAAATCATCAGTCTGTGAAAAATTCTTATACTTGCAAATATTTAATAAAAATAAAATAATGGAACCCCATTTTACATCTGGTAAAATTTGGATCTAAATTAAATTAAATGCGGAAATATCAAACAATTAACCCTTTTCACAAATGTTGGCTTCATTTCAATCAAATTTCCAATATATTAAACAAACTATAGTAAACAGGAGTATTTCAACTTTATATTTTTTGCTTTCAAAGCGATATTGTCTGTTGTTTAACATATTTTTATGCAAATAATATATAAGTAAAATCCACCAGAAAAGTGTGCATAAAAATTCTTACGTTATATTTGTTAAATTAAACTTTAAAATCAGAATAAATTATTCCTGATAGCCACTGCCACCAAACTACAAGGTTTACACAAAGATTTTTTGCTGAAATTGATTTAAAAATTCATAAATTTATAATCTGTTAAACAGATTCTATTAAAAAATATTTAACATATTTTCTGTTAAATCAATTGTATTATACAACACTTAATAACGGCATGAGATAAACAAATTTGGTTCTCTGAAAGATTAATGTCGAAGCACGCAGCATTTAATAAAATTCATCATTCATCAAAGATATGTTTAACCATTACTTATTCCCCCGCACTCAACACAAAATAAATGAAGGGGCAGGTCTGTTTTTGATTCAAATCAAATCCGGAAATTGAAAGGCTACATAAGACTATATTTAAAAATTTTTACTATTATTTGTGAAAAAAATTTATTCCTATTTGTTGAAATTGAATTAAAGACGGCGGTTAAAATTGATTGAAATTTTGATAGTTAAGGGCCTGTTTATTATACAGTTTAATTAGAATTCAAGTATCATAGTGGTTAATTCCATAAAGCGTGGTTATCTAAGCGCATTTCAAAAGCGTTTTCAGAGGACTTTTTTGTGGGTGCTGCAGAATTACTACGTAAGGAAAAGTAGATACGAATAAATGAAAACTGAATTGGTGAGGATTGTTGAGTGCGATGTTTTGAAGAAATGTTTCTCCATTAAAACATACTACAGTCAGTTTCCCATTTTCTTCCTGTGCGGAGTGGGCACACAATCATCGCAAAATTTGGTAGATGTGATTTAAAATATTCAGTAATTAAAAATAAACGAAAAACTGTTAGAAGGATTTCATTAACAATAATGAAGTCAAGAGTCATATCTACTCTTTGTGTTATATTTACACGTTGCATCCTAAAGCTTTTTAAATTCACAAAATAAAATGGTGGTAAAAACACAACTATGGTAATAATCAAGCCAATCTCAATACAATCTCTCAGTGTTTGCCATATAAATATAAGATCCTTTAAAACAAATTTTAATTCTGTTGAAGCAACTATTATTGCTCATCCAAAATTTTAGTTATTTGTTTAACGGAAATTTGCATATCACAAAATAAAAATATGTGTATTGGCTATTAACTGTTAATATCAAAGTCCACACAATGCAAAAATGTGTGGGGGAGGGTGTAGATTATATTTGAAAAATGAAATGATCTAACAAATTGTAAGTGTTGATATGCTACCTGAAATAATCTACATATAAGGGATTAAATGTCCACACTGCTGTAATTATAATTTTCCTGATTTTATCAAAAATATTTTTATTATCAACTCACTAAAAGCATCGCATTTATGCGACAAATATTTAGAATGCATTGCTTCAAATAACTATAAATTTTTACTAAAGGAGATTACAAGAAGAGATTTCAATCTATTTGGGCTATGTATAAGCCATGTAATGAAAAACATTTCTAATGAATTAATCAAAGATGCTTGTTTTAAGGTGGACCTATACTAAAAAATGTCAAAATTTTCATTTTTTGATTTTGGTTGTTTTACATACTTTCAACTATCTGTTAACTGCTGGTATAGCTATTTTTTCATNTAATTTTAATATGTGACACTTAAAATTTCAGAAACGATTTTCCTCAGTTACGCCCCTAGCAACCATCTGTGTCTTTGATTTTGACTTTAAAATCCCTTAAAAAAGCGATAGAAATGAAAAATAAAAGATGCAATCTAGTCTACGATTGTTGTCGGAAAATTGTACTTTCAAACCTTGCTATTTTTATTGAGAAAGTAAAACATTTACAAACAAAGTAAATGAAGGGGATTTTTTGCTTAAAACATAGTTTTCTTAGAATTGCTAATTTTTGAAATGGTGCGATCAATAACTTTTGAAATAGAAGTCTGATTGACTTGAAATTTTGTATGAGTGCTAAAATACATATCAACTTATTGTACTAAAATCTTTTTGATCTGATTAATGAAAATTATTTTATAGGTTGTTTATAATAAATGACCTTCAAAAATTTGCGTAATTTCAGGACCAAATACTTTTTTTCCATAAAAAAATAAGTATACACTCTTTGAGTTTGTTTTTAGTACAGTAAGTGCATATTTATAAATGGAATACTTATGTAAATTTTTATTTTAAAACTCTCAGTGAATTTAAAGTTATTGACCGCACCACAATATCCCTAAAATAGACCAGTTTGGTTCGTGAAAGCAGGACCAGACAGTAAATTTTGAAAATTACATATTTTTTTTAAAATATTCATTCATTTTCAAACAAATAAACAATTAAAAGTTAACTTTTAGTATAGGACCACCTTAATGAATGATATATTTTCCTACTAGAATTGTAAAGTAAGTCTCGGCATTACTTTAATTAAAAGCATTTACTATTATACATTCTTAAATTGGAATGAAACATTTCTAAAGTGCAAGTATTTATTAAATCTTCAATTGAATAAGTTAAATTTACACAATTATCAAAATACAAACAATGCTTACAGCGATTATCTAAAGGTAATCAAGACGTTATTGATAAATATAAAAAAAGTAAAAAAGAAAATTTCCAAATAATTAACCATACTGATACTTACAAAAAGATTTTATATGCATCTAAATTTAGTAATGGCATGAAGAATAAATAATATTTCTACTCTTAGTTGAATAATAATATTTTTAAGTATGATAAATTACTTTCAGATGAAACTTTTAATGAGTTACTTATGAATAACCTCACTTCACTATAGAGTTGAATTCCTACAAAGAGTAAAATATTTTTCATAAATTGAATTGTACAATCAATGCAGATGAAAATAATAAATACTATAAAAATAAAACATCTTCAGGGTTTAATGTCAACATATTTTCTGATACAATTGTAATTCCCTTTAACTATAACAATAAATATCTGCATAAAACTTTTATCAAAATTGAGAATATTAAAAAATCAAAAGTAACGAGTGCGATACAATAGTTCTTGATATTCTTCTCTTAAAATTAGAAAGATATTCCTGGGCACATCTTAAATTTAATAAAGTCTTATTTATCTGACCACTTGCGATGTCTTTTCTAATGGTGTTTCAAAAGGATCAATACTGGATCCATTATTATTTGCTGTGTATATTAAGAATATGACCAATTTTCTCAATGCGTCTACCTACTTTAATATAGGATCATTCTTCACTTAGGATTTTGGCCAGGATACTTTGGAAGAATGGATAAATATTAAATTGTAATAAAACTCTCCAAGTTAATTTTTTATTCGCATGATATTCAAAGACTTACCATATCAAACAATGACAGATCAAAATTTAATGGGTGCACCTAAATTCCTCGGTAAAAAAATTTTCAAAGATTTGCAGAATTCTTGCTAACATTCGTTCACTTGTCTTAAAACATGTAATAATCGCATATTACAAATTTTTCATTTTATCCAAAACACATGGAGCATTAATATATGGTTGCACATCAAATACAAAGGTAAAATCCAAAAGAAAAATTGGCATATTATGAATTTTAAGAGATGTCAATATTAATTTAAATGCTAGTTCTTAAATTAGAACTTCCGAACTGTGCACAAGCTTTATATATTTAACCTTTCAAATAGGTTCCCAAATGGGGTCTGAATATCATGTTGATTACAATTACTAGAAAGGAATGATCACTATCATAAAACAATTTTCTAAACAATTGGCGACCTCTGTTTATAACTTTTATCATTGCAATTACATTCTTTAGAAGTAACAAAGCTTTTGAATTACAGTTTATCTGAATGGAGAAAATTATGAAAAATTATATCGAGTAAGTAAATTTTTTTGGTGCAAATGAAAATTAACAGTAGTAGTATTTCAAGCACGTCCAACAATATTTATAATTAACTAATTGTAACATAAATCGGATAGGATAGGATCGGATTATAGGCTGGGGTAGGGCCCGTAACGGGCACGGAAAAAAGTATACTGGCACGGACTTATACACTACGGACACGGCGGGGCTCTGCCTGAATACTTGCTGTTGTTGTTCGAGTAACCAAAATTTTAAAATCATTTGTTTGATGTACATTCTATGCAATATATCTATGTATATGTATTTCGCGTACCCCTAAACTTCATGTAGATTTATCGTAGAAATTTCAACATAATCATAAGATACTACAAAAAATTCATTGCCTTAATGAATTTTAAGGAATTCCATTTCAATGACATCTTCTGATATTACTTTAATAATAATATAGTACTTATGAACATTATATTGTAACGTAAGCGTGAGTTAAAACTTCAGAAAAAGAATTAATGTAATTTACTACTACTGATATTGCATTAAGACAGATACTGATATTCATAAATGTGGCTTCAAGTGACCAACAGTCACGAATATTCGTTATGGTGCTTGAATTTGATCCATCTAGAGATTTAAAGGATCAATTGATTTTTTCTTCTTTATAACATGTGCAAATATTCTCATCGATCGTAACGCTTTCAGCTTTTCTTTTTACTTCTCCCCTGTATTAATTCCATGACATTATTGGGAATCTCAACCTGACAGCAAAGAAATCGCACTTTCAGTTGCGTTAATGCTTTAGAACAAACCTGAAAATTAAAAGTGTTTCAATTCGAAATCTACTGGATTAAAAAATTTGAGTAATTCCCGCCCCCCCCATTTGCAAGCAAACAAAGCGATGAGCAACGCCAATCACTGTTGACTTCAGTGGGAGTTCAAATAACACTTAACTTAGTAAAAGTTCGTAGATTCAAGTGTACAACGCAAACATGCATTACCACAATTGATTACATTGCTGAAATTTCCTTAATATGAGTAAAGCAAATGTATTGCTAAAATAAACAAACAAATACTAAAAACTACTATACATGTATATTTACAAAATTAAAAAAATGCACACTTACTTAAAGGGCGTAAATTTCAAATGTCAAATGAAATCTCTCCATGCGCTTAATTTGTTTGATATTCCTAATAGTGATTATTTGTTCCTTGTTTATTTCGAGATATAAGTCATTCCATAATCTAGAAGCTTTAGATGAAAATGAATCTGAAGGATTAATACTACTATGCAAATTGTGGTTTCTATCACTTTTTCGATATAACTGCTTAAAAAGTGCGTAGATTTTGAATTGTGTACACACTTGTGTACCATACAAAGAGTTTGATATTCAAGTACAATGGTGCAAGAACATTGCCATCTTTTATAAAAGTGCTCATTGTTTTATGCTTATCAATATAATTCAGAGCTCTTATTGCACAATTGAATATTTTTGCTAGTGATGATCGATTATTTGATGTGATATTTTGGAATAAAAAACCACAATAGTTAAAGTTACTTAGCACAAAAGAGTTAAGAATTTGTAATTGAAAGGACTGCCCTACATTGAGCAAATGATATAAATATTTAATACCAGAGGCCATTTTCCTACTGAAGAAAATTCAGTAAAACGTAAATCTCTATCAATTACTACACCAAGATAATTAATAGAATTGTTTTGCTTAACTTCATTACCTCCTACTTTAATTTTGATATTGCTTTGGTGTGAAAATAATAAATTTTGTTTTATCAGGATTAACTTTTAACTTGTTTCTATTAAAATAACTAAGATTTTCAATATCTTTTGTAAAAAGCTTGGTTGTGTCATATAGATTTTTCGTTTCTGTTAATATACATGTATCATCCGCATACTGATAGATCGTTCCGTTTTTTAAAGTATTCGATATATCATTGACATACAGTGCGAATAAAACGGGCCCTAATACTGTTCCTTGAGGAACATCTAGATTAGTATAGTGAATTGAAAGAGGAAACGCTAACTATAAAGTCCATACCTGTGTGTCTTCAAAATAAAGCGGTAAAAACTAAATCATAACATTTGTTAGAATACAATGACAGAGAAAAACAAGTACTTGTAGAATTAGACCATTAATAAGCTGGCTATATTGACCTCAACAAAGTATAAATTAATAAAAAATCGAATTAACCTCAATATTAATTAAAATTAATAACAAAAAAAGAGTTACATATTTAAAAAAGCATTGATAACATCAAAGATCAAAGTAACTAAATTTAGTCATTACGATTCGACCAATTTCCAATTATCAAAGTGGAAATGGGGAATTTCTTCGAAAGCTTTAAATTATGTTTTTTCGTTAAAAATGTTTCACATAGTTTATGCTATTATTGAAATATTGAAAACTATTCATACCAAGGTTTTCATGTCAAGCTAGAGTTACTCCACTCAAAGAAAGAGTTTTTGCATTTTGAGTTCAAGCCCCTGTATTTTTGAAAAAGGTTCCAAGCTCAATCAAGTTTTTTCAAATTTTCAAGTTCGTTAGTCAAAAATAATTAATTTATGTTTTAGTTTTTAACAATCCAAGTATTGGAAAACCCTTGTTATGTGTTTATTTGTATGCCTTTCTCATGTTGCTACAATGCATTTATGGTCATCACTTGAATATGACTTAAAAAAATTGACCTTATTTTTATGACAAAATATTACGGAATTTAGTTAAATATGACCTAAAATATGACAATACATTTTTCAAAAAGATCCATATATGCAATATAAAGCATTTTCAATTACTGAGAGCAAGATATAAAACATATAAAACTCTTACATAATAATAAGTCAATTTTTTAAAGCAACTGCTTCACTAAATTTAAATAACATTATATAAATTTCCAAACATTATTGTGGTAAAAATTTGTTCATAGGCCAAGAGTTTTCTCAACATAGAGAACATCTCTCAACTGCAGTTGATGTTGATTGACATTTTTTAGCTTGGCATTCATTTCTGATTAAATGTTTATCTGGTGGAATTTCAAATTTGAAATTTTATGATAGCAGCCATAATTGAAGTAACTACATTGTCAATATCATATATGTTGCCTGAATTTGCATTGCACAGTTCTGCAACATGTGTGCATTGCAAAAACCATGAAATAATAATGCACATTGTTTCTTTAATGTTTTTTAAGTGATTTAAACCAATAACAATCCAGTATTCATTTTTAAGTTTTTTTCATAATTTAATAAAAATATGCCAAAATATATCTTTTATGGCATTTCAGCCACAAATAATACCATATTTTTCAACAAAAAAATATGACTTTTTATGACTGTATAACTTCTTATTTAACTGCACCCCAACTCTGAAAACCATCTAATTTTAAACAAACTGCAAAAAAGACCAACAGAAAAAAATATAACTTTAATGAATTTTGGATGCAATAGTGATCACCAATATATAATTCAAATTATCCAATATGGCATCATGTATTTTGATGTTAGTGACATCATGCTGCAGATTGATAATGTGATGCAATTAATTTTTTTACTATTTTTATATCATCCTATTACCTCAGATTAGACTTTTATTAACATACAAATAGTGAAAATTTATCTTAGGGTATATCAATCATTGCATGGATTTGTTAAACTTTTTATAAATTTACATTATTGCATGCAATACAAACTTCCCATGAAATTAGTACATGCTTAAAATTTTTAGTAAAATGGTGTGTTGCACTTTTAGTTTGTCAGTTTGCTGGTTTGGAAACCTATATATAGGAGCAATTTTACATTAATCATTGTCAAAATTGTATTTGCATTACAACTAACTTTATTATTCCATCAGAGAGTTCACTCACTCAGGTATAGCTTTGTGTGCTTATTCTCTTCAGGTTTGGCTAGGGGTACATGCAGGGAATTTAAATTTACCTCTAAAATATATATAGATGTATATTTATTGCCTATAAAAAATTACATATCTTGGGATTAGTATATGCAGTAATATACATTATCATTACCTTGGTTAGGGCCTGTGATAGACACACACAAATGCATAGGGCATAGGCTTCTATACTATATGCTTGGGCTGGGCATATGGGCTGAGTGTGTATATTTGTGGTTGTGGTTCAAGGATCTAAAATCATTATTATAAATAATCATCAACTGATGTTTATATTACATGTCAACATTAAATGTAGTGGTAATCACTTCATTATGGATTTTAATCAAAAAAGAAACAAATGTTTGAATTACTTTGCTTTATTTATTTTCAATTGTGATAGTATCTGAAACAATTATTGTACCAGAAAATGTCTTTGATTACTTTTCTTACTGCTGTTGTTATAAATCGCCCATTGAATATTTTCTCTGTTTGCATTATTCTGAGGTGGCCTTTTTCATGTATCAGTTGTATAAGATCTCTTTTGAAATACTCTGGTATCGCAATCCGATTGTTTTGTCCTTTGACATAATGGTTCAAGGATCTAAAATCATTATTATAAATAATCATCAACTGATGTTTATATTACATGTCAATATTAAATGTAGTGGTAATCACTTCATTATGGATTTTAATCAAAAAAATAAATAAATGTTTGAATTACTTTGCTTTATTTATTTTCAATTGTGATAGTATCTGAAACAATTATTGTACCAGAAGAGCAAAACCACTTTTAAGATGTTCTTTTATTAATTTAACTGTCATTGCACAAACTAGTAGTTTAGTGTTTTTTCAGAGCTAGTCTATTGTTGCTTAAGAGACTGTAAGGCATCAAGAAAGGCTTCTAACTCATTATTGTTCTTAGCAAAAGCAAATATCTAGAGAAAAATAAACACTTTTTACAACAGTAAACAAAGCAAACTCAAGTTTGTGTAGATGAGAAAAAAAGTAGGTTTAGGGATTTTTGCCTAATAAAAATATGCTCAAGGTTAACATTTAAACCATTGTCTCATTTTACTGTGACCTATAGCCAATACTTATGGAAAACTTAATTTTGTGAGCAACTCTGGCTGTGTCATACCTCCTCAGGAAATTCAATTCTAAGATTGATCATAACAAGTATTTGGTGCATCAATCAACTTGTAGCATCATCCAAATTAATTAAGCTGCTAATGTCAATTTGAAGAGAGAATAAGATTGAAGACAAATTATGATTAGAAATATTGTAAAATTATATGATCTGTTTAGATAAATTTGTGTTATGCAACCAAGCAAGAATAAGTGTCAATGAGAGATTGGTACCTGTCAATAAGAACACTTTTGGCAAAACCAAGGGGGCGAAGTTACTTCCATTATTTTTAGCTGCCATATTGGCAGACAAAAGATTTAAATTTGAAATCAACAGGTACTTTCTCTGAAATACTATAAATAGATAAGAATAATTGTAATCAATTGATAAAGAAATTCATTCAGAATTCTTACAATGTTTTACTAATATGGTTTGATTATTTAATAAAATGTCAAGCTAAATGAGTTGCATTTAGTAGTGGTCTGGGTCCATCATTGATTCTAGGGTCTTTGTGCCCAATCATGAAAGTACACTTATGTTAGGTATAGGGTTTTTTCTCTCATTTAGTTGACTATTGATCACTTACTAAATGTATTAATTATAAAAGATTTGAAATACAGTTTGATGACCAAAACCTTGGAATTATATCTATAATATTTTAGATCCAAATTATTGACTATAATGTGACTGAGCATTTATTAATTAATAAATGTATTTTAGGAAGTTGCCAATCATTAGACTAGTTATTAAAGCCAATATATTTCAGTAATGGCTACATGTAATATTAATAGAGCAGCTAGTAACAAGTCTGGTTGTATTTTCATGAAACATTTTACAAAATAGAGACTAAGTCAAATAGTGTCTTGTCTTGAGTATACACTGAGCTAGTATAGGGTACACATAAGTTGTATTGCTGAGCTGAGAGGTGGAACTCAACCAAGTGGATCATAAATGGACTGGAGAAACTGGATGTGCTTCAGGAAGATGCCCATTATCAATCTTTAGAGAGATTGCTGTATGGCTTCATCACCTAAATAGTGAATAGTTAAATCTAGTTACATTATGTTAACAGAAGTAAACAAAAGCTAAACAGTATCTAGTTAGTAAATCCCTACCCACAAGAGATACAACTAATGTTATATAGTAACAGAGGATAAACAGTAATATTGCCTGGTAGAGGATGCTACAAACTGAATTTACGATTAGAGTGCAAAGCTTACCCATTGTCAGTACACATGTTTCATACTGATGCTGCAATATGGAAAATATTTAATTGGAAATTTTAATATAAAATATTCCTATTGTGACATAATCCATCAAAACTATCATGTGTGGTCAAGATGAGAGGAAGGATGAATGAAACAAAGACTAAAAATATTTATAATGGTTATAATGATTAAAATGTAAACACATGATAGGATTGATTATTTCATTTTGTAAAATGTTTTGTGCAATTAGATTTAAATTATGCTTGACACTATTTGACAAAACAATAGATGGCCAAACAGCATAGTCAAATTAATGCTGACATTGCATAATTGTTAGCAGAAATATAAATACTAGTTGATTATATATTTCAGTAATGGCTACATGTAATATTAATAGAGCAGCTAGTAACAAGTCTGGTTGCATTTTCATGAAACATTTTACAAAATAGAGACTAAGTCAAATAGTGTCTTGTCTTGAGTATACACTGAGCTAGTATAGGGTACACATAAGTTGTATTGCTGAGCTGAGAGGTGGAACTCAACCAAGTGGATCATAAATGGACTGGAGAAACTGGATGTGCTTCAGGAAGATGCCCATTATCAATCTTTGGAGAGATTGCTGTATGGCTTCATCACCTAAATAGTGAATAGTTAAATCTAGTTACATTATGTTAACAGAAGTAAACAAAAGCTAAACAGTATCTAGTTAGTAAATCCCTACCCACAAGAGATACAACTAATGTTATATAGTAACAGAGGATAAACAGTAATATTGCCTGGTAGAGGATGCTACAAACTGAATTTANATAGATGGCCAAACAGCATAGTCAAATTAATGCTGATGTTGCGTAATTGTTAGCAGAAATATAAAACAAGGGAAAACTGTAAACAAGAAGTGATTAACAGGTACTAGTTGAGTATTTAGTTGTTTATTACCAAGTGCTATAAATATGCTTGAAATGATATAATTATTGATGAACGAATTTAAGTTGGATTTACTTTTCTCTTGTCAGGTTATTTTATATTCTAATGGAAAGCTAAACATTTAAGTGCTGGGGTAATTGTATGGTGGTTCCCACATCCAGTTAAAGGTATGCTGGAGCAGCCTCCTAATAGCTATTCCACAGTGGGGAGGGCGACAGCTGTAGTTACCTTTAGTGCTTTTAGATTACAGATAGGTGTAGGAGTTTCTTACCATTATAGCTTTCCTACATGTTGTTGCTTGCCTGTTATTATGATTGCAATTATTATGTTATACATGTTAACTTCCCTATTGATGAACTTCAGTCAGTTATTATGCTATCCTATGATCAGTGATTATATACATTTATTATTACTTCTATTTGAAGTGTTAGTCAAATCGTATTTTTATATTACATTAAATCTAGATGATTATTTAATAGTTACAACAAGTTGCTCATTGTTCCTTACAGTAGACCTTTGGCCGACTCATGTGCACATTTTCCTGCAGGCAGCATTGATTGTTTACATGTATCAAGGGCTATTATGTATTTCTATATATGTAGGGTTATTACATGTAAGGCTCAATAATAAGCTAATAGAGCATCCCGGTTGCAGTATTCAATTCCACATACAATTTCATAATAACAAAAACAATCAATGCACTAAATTCTTAAGTAGTTGCAAATCCCATCACACTGAGTTCACTATTCATATACCAATTCCTTCGATGGTTTCCACTCTAAAGAGTCAGCATAATTAGTAGACGCAGCTGATCAGTGTGTTTCTGGAAATGCATGACAACCTTTGAGTGTTGATCCTGTCTTCCAGTTTCCCTGCTTTACCTAAATGAGTTTTAGTGAGTTACACAGTTAGAAAGGCTAATGCACATTAATTTAAGTTACTAGTTCAAACACTCATTGTGAAGGAGAGAAATAGGAGATTGCCAACCCTACTCTACATATTAACTAAGAAAAGTAATAAGTTTTGACAAATTAAATACTAATAGTGGATTGGCGAGATTCTACACTATTTAAAGCCCATTATTTGAATTTGTATATGAGTCATACTGGAGAATATGTAACTATATATTGATGCAAACTACTTCAATTGTGCTGAAAATAATCAATTAGTGTAAATTACAATGCTTACATAAATGTGGTAATTAGAAAATTGTTTTGTGGAATTACATCCTGTGATATCAAAATGCAACTACATCAAATCTATAAAGCCTAACACTACTACACTTCCTTAGAAAGCTTACTCCCATAATTTACTTCCAAATCAGATTACTACAATTCACTCATATCCAGGCCACAACACAAAACAAAAAAACTCACTGAAAAAATCTTGTATCCCAAAGCTCAAATCAACTCCATCATAATAAATGCTGGCCTCTTAGATGCCCTCAACTTCAATTACATTGAGTCTTTCAAATCAAAGCTAGCCAGGGTAATTGATATAGTTCATCATCATTTTATACGTTGCTTGATTTATGCTCTTGAAATCATTCTAGTCTGTCATGATTCTATTCTGCAAAGAAAATTCATTATTCCAGAATTAAACTGAGTCATTCATTCTCTATTACTTAACAATTTTTCTGTTATTCCTATTTTCCAAAGTTTTTTATTTGCTCATTGTCACATCAATGATAAAATCAAGTTATAGCTCACATGATCTGAAATCTCAAATCTTACTTCAGACTGCATGAAATTTCTAATACATCTCATTGTTATGAAAATGTCTCCATTCTCCAAAGCTGTAATCAATTCAAGCAATTACATACTTCTCCCTACTCCTCCATATCTATGAAAATGAATCTAGTACATTTCATTTTCTATATTTTAAATATATTTTCTTAAAAATGTACATTATGTATAACATCTAAATTTGGTACATTTATTATAAACAAATTCATTCTATAGTTTATTACAAAATAAATGGCCATTTTCAGAAAATACAATTTTTAATTCTTATTAAATCAGGTGATATAGAAAAACACCCAGTCCCTGTATTTTTGGAATCAGTTAATAAATCTACTAGTAATTGATGTTAAGTTAAATCCTGATCTAATCTTAGAACTTTTCTAATCTCTAATGAAATTTCAAATTATGAAAATAACTATAAAGTTCTATATTTCAATGCAATAATGCAAATAGAAGAGAATTTTTAGAAATCACTGATAAAATTCATCATAACACAATTTTATAATAACTGAAATTTGGCTTTCTGATGACATTGATGATAATTTATTCAACCCAGATACATTGATATTTTAAATTTTCACCATGAACTAAAAATGTAAAGGTGAAGCAGTAATGGCACTCATGCTCAAAACTTTAAAATCTTTATGTAAAACTGAATTTGAATTATAACACAACACATTTGAAATGCTAAGGCTGATTATATTTGCTCTTAATGTTAAAGATATCATTAGTGAAGTGAATAATTCTGAAATTTACCAATATACCAATGGCACATCAGATCAAAATGCTTTTAAAGCAACTAGGAATCTGCAATCTGACATAGAAAATCTAAGGAATTATTTAAACTTAAGCAAGCTAAAAATAAATGTTGGTAAAATGTAGTTCATTATTTTTTCATCTAATTATGTTAGAAATCAAGTACAAAATAATCATCAAACAAAGTACTTGCATTAAATAATTAGGCATTGAAATATTTATTTATTATTTATTTTTGATTTATTCTTACAAAATAATATTAAAACATGCTTACTAGAATAAGAATTTTTATTATTTAAGCAATTTCTAATTTGAATATCATAAACAGTTAATTAATAATATTGCCTATACAATTTAAAATACAGTTCATTTTTATTATTACAATCTATGTCTAAGCAATGTCAAGTTTTATTGAAAACTTTCAACTAACTTTAAAACTTTAAATTTTTCAGAAAACATGATAGTTCATCAGAGTATAGAAATAAATATAATATTTTGGCTCCCTTTTTCCAAATTCAAACATAAGCTCTAAGCATTTTACCTAGATGTAAAGCAAAATGTTCATCACCAATGTTTCTTAGTTATTATTTAAAAGTATGCAGTTGGTCATACAAATTTATGTCAATTCAAAAATCATTTGAATCTAATTATAAAAAATTTAAAAAAAAACTAAAAAAATTTTGTCAAAAACAGCTATTTCTAGGAGCTAGTAACACTTTTCACACATTTCAAAATCCCATTTAACACATACATACATACACAAGCACACAAACACTCACTTTTATACTATTTATATATTTTACTATGTTATAGTTTGTAGGCCTTGTAATATACATTATTTTATGCAATAAATTGCTTTGACTCTTTTAACTTATTCCTAGTTATAAATAATCCTATTTGCATAGAAACAAAACTAATCTGGAATACTTTTGTTGATAAGTTGATGAAAAAATCTAATTATTTCTGTCTCAAAAGAAATTTTAACATGCAACATTAGCAATCTTCATAGAGTTCCTACTGAGGCACCTTCTATGCTTACATGCTTGCAAGTATGGCTGCATTACTATTATGTAATGTCTTCTGGTGGGTCACATGAATGCTGTGGTCACCATGTGACATATTGTGATGTCATTCCCAAAATAATTACAAAATATGTTTGATTTATTAGATTAAATGTTTTTATTTATAAAATACTGTATTTGTGTAAATGCAACTAATCTAAAATACAAAACTAAATTCTTTCTGTACCAACAAAAATTTGAATGCACAACACAAGCTCTGGTGATGACATAAAATTGATCCAGGTTGATTTTTGTTTAAAATTCAAATTTTAACAAAGCAGGTTTTTATACTGCACCCAAAAGTGACTACATCACCACTAAGGAGTTTGGAAGTTAAACACATAACAAGGTAAGAGAGGCAGTTTGGTTTATACTTTGAATTTGGCATAATAGAATTTTTTAATAAATAAATCTTAAAATTTTTTACTTAACCAACTATTTGAAGTTTTCTACAATTGAGATAGGGAAGTTAATGGATGTTAAGTTAGATTGAAGATAAGTTTGACTGTAGCATCATCCAAATCAATCTAAAAGCTGCAAACATCAAATGAAAATGAGAATAAGATCAAAGAAATGATGATTACAAATATTGTATTTAGATCAATTAGATTAATTTAGATTCATTTGTATTATGCAACCAAGAAACAATATGTGTCAAAAATAAGAGATTAGTATCTGTCAATAATAATACTTTTTGGCAAAAATCAACAGGTACTTTTCTGGATTTGCTATAAATAGAAACTAAAGATTGTAAGCAATTGATAAAGAATTTTATTTGGAATTCTTTTTTTGTTCTACTATAATGGTTTGATTATTTAATACAATGTTGAGCTAAATGAGTGTTGTTTAGTAGTGGTCTGGATCCATCATTGAGATTGATTCTAGGGTCTTTGTGCCAGNATTGATATAGCTTATGTGTACCCTACCTTAGCTCAGTGCTTACTCAAGACATGACACAATTCGACTTAAACTCTATTTTGTGAAAGTGTTATATCTATTCACAGCCTGAATTGTTACTAGTTGTTCATTAAGTATTACATGTAGCCATTGCCAAAATATATTGGCTTATTTAAATATATTCTGTTCAAACAACTTTCTAACCTACATTTATAATTTACTACATGTATGGTCACCTTATCAGTCATTTATGGTACTATAATGGTTTGATTATTTAATACAATGTTGAGCTAAATGAGTGTTGTTTAGTAGTGGTCTGGATCCATCATTGAGATCAATTCAAGGGTTTTTGTGCCAGACCATGAAAGTGCACTTAGGTTAGGTGTAGGAGTATTTCTCTTGTTTAGCCAACTAGCAATCAATTAATACATGTATTAAAATAATTAACTTCACAAAATGGTTGGATAACCAAAACTTAGGTAATATATTAATATTGTTTTAGATCTGAATTAGCAACGCATAAATGACTGATAAAATGACTGAATATGTATTAATTTATAAATGTAGGTTAAGAGACTGCTCAATACTAATGCATTTATTAAAGCCAATATATTTTGGTAATGGCTACATGTAATATTGTAATATCCTCTACCAGGCATTATCACTGTTTATCTAAGGTTACTGTATAGCATTAGCTGTGTTATTGTGGGTAAGGATTTACTTGTTGTTACTGCTTGACTGGTTTCTTCTGTGAAATTATGTAACCTAGAATTAACTGTTCACTATTTAGGTGATGAAGCCATGTGGTAATCTCTGTGACAATCTTCTGATGGGCATCAGCCCAAAGTGGATCTCCACATCCAGTTTCACCATTCCATCCAATGGTTGAGTGCCACTTCTCAGCTCAATTGATATAGCTTATGTGTACCCTACCTTAGCTCAGTGCTTACTCAAGACATGACACAATTCGACTTAAACTCTATTTTGTGAAAGTGTTATATCTATTCACAGCCTGAATTGTTACTAGTTGTTCATTAAGTATTACATGTAGCCATTGCCAAAATATATTGGCTTATTTAAATATATTCTGTTCAAACAACTTTCTAACCTACATTTATAATTTACTACATGTATGGTCACCTTATCAGTCATTTATGGGTCATCAATTTGGATCTAAAATAGTATTAATATAATTCCTAGGTTTTGGTCATCCAACTGTTTCCTGACAATCAATTATTTAATACATGTAGAAATGAAATGCTAGTCAGCTAATCAAGAGAAAAAACCCTATACCTAACATATGTATTGTTTGTAGTTAGCTTAATCCCCATCACAGAAAAGTTAAAGGAGACAGGTATAGAATATAAATTAGAGAAGAATGGTAAAGCAGTGAGTCACCTGTGGTACATGGATGACCTGAAGATGTATGCTAGTTCAAAGAAGATGTAGCAGAAGCAAGTGGAGACATTAGAGAAGGCAAACTGAGATTCTGGGTGTGAATTTGCATTAGGAAAGTGACAATTACCAGAGGCAAGTGCATTTATGGAGATGGTTTGAGACACTTTTGTGATCTGGCACAGAGACCCTAGAATCATTCCCTGTGATGTATCCAGACCACTACTATACACTGCTTGATTAGCTCAACATTGTATTAAATAAGCAAACTGTTAAATTGAAACAAAATAAGAATTCCAAATAAAATTCTTTATCAAACTCTTACAATGGTTTCTAAATATCTCTTTTTTGACACATGTTGTTTCTTAGTTGCATATTACAAATAAATCTGAAATAACACTAATTGATTTGATTACAATATTTTTAATCAACTTCTCTTTGATCTTAATCTCTTTTCTCAACATTTGCACCTTATTTTAGGTTTTGTTTGGATGATGCTAGACGCCCCCTCAGCTTGTGTTATTTTCAGCACAGCTCATTCTCTATGCACCAAAGTATCCTCCTTCCAAATTATCAACTCAGCCTGCTGATCAGCCCACATTGTTTTCTCGAATTTTGTTTGTTTTGTCATGTTGAGAACTGCCTCTCTTTCTGTTGTTATGATGTTGTCATATTTCAGGAACTGTGCTTCTCAAATATCTTCTGCTATCTGCATGATTTCCCTTAATTTGTTGATTTTCTGTGAAAAGATGTCATAATATTTGTGATATAATTGTATTCCTTTGATTCCAATCATGAGTGTCATTTGTGCATTGGCTCTGCTCATATGTGCTAGATCTTCTCTGATTTGGTTGTTGGGGTAGAAGAACATGAAAACTTTCTGTAAACTCCAGGTATTTGCCACATCTTTGTAAAAGAAACTGATGTTGTCCCTTACTTCTTTTTCTTTTATATTATTAGGATTGTTTTTGTTGATCTGCATCATTGTAACAATTTCTACCCTCTTTGTGACATTATAGTAGTGATATTTATTTTCCCAGATGTCTGTCCTCACTATATCATTTACTCCAGAGAATAGCATTATGGCTCTCAGGTTCTGTTCCTCTATTTCCTTTCTAAGATCTTGCAGTTGTATGTTGATGGGTCTTTCTTGTGTGTAAAGCTGCTCTGGCATTATGGTGCCATCAATGTAGACCCTTTCTCTATTGTCATTTTTTAGCATGATTTCTTTTGGTCTCTATTTGCCTTTCTATATGTGAATATGAGCCTTCAGTAGTTGATGCTGTAGCTAGGCCTATTGTGGTGGGGTAATTCATTTAGCTTCAGAAATTGTATCCCAGAACACTTGTGTTAATCTCCTCTGGCTTAATTTTAATCGTATTTCTTCTTTGATGTCTATTCTTGATGTAATACATTCAACATCTACAGCCAATTGATTATATGGCTTTAGTAGTTCTTCCAATTCTGTTCATGTGAAAGCTTCAGTAAACATAAGTTTCATTGTTGCCACTGTTTGCTGTTCTCTGATGTTCTGGAAATTTCTTTCCTTGATATCTCTAGGTTCTCTCATGACTTTGATTTCAACCAGGAACCACTCATCATCAGTGTCTATCCATTTGATTGATTTGGCTGGGCTGATCTCTCCCCATTTCTTGATATTTATTCTGTTGATTGTTTGTTGTGTTTTGGGAGATAATAGTAATCTGGATGATGTGAGTAATTGTTCTTCTTCTATCCTTTCTGCTTGGGATTTTGTAACCATTTCACAGACTTCTACCAGTTCCATTATGCCTCCTCATTTCATCATTTCTGTGCATTGAATAATTTTAGTAAAGGTGCACTGAGGACTATCTTGTTCATAGTGTTCCATTTTGTGATCAAGGATTTTCTGCACGTTTTTCTGTGTCAGCATTTTCCTAATTTTGGCTGTGCTTGCTAGCTTCTGTTTGATAATTTTCCTTGTTGCTAGCCATGGTTGGTTTTGGAGTTGCTTTATCCATGTTTCAGATGTTGCTCCCNTATTTCTTCTTTGATGTCTATTCTTGATGTAATACATTCAACATCTACAGCCAATTGATTATATGGCTTTAGTAGTTCTTCCAATTCTGTTCATGTGAAAGCTTCAGTAAACATAAGTTTCATTGTTGCCACTGTTTGCTGTTCTCTGATGTTCTGGAAATTTCTTTCCTTGATATCTCTAGGTTCTCTCATGACTTTGATTTCAACCAGGAACCACTCATCATCAGTGTCTATCCATTTGATTGATTTGGCTGGGCTGATCTCTCCCCATTTCTTGATATTTATTCTGTTGATTGTTTGTTGTGTTTTGGGAGATAATAGTAATCTGGATGATGTGAGTAATTGTTCTTCTTCTATCCTTTCTGCTTGGGATTTTGTAACCATTTCACAGACTTCTACCAGTTCCATTATGCCTCCTCATTTCATCATTTCTGTGCATTGAATAATTTTAGTAAAGGTGCACTGAGGACTATCTTGTTCATAGTGTTCCATGTTGTGATCAAGGTTTTTCTGCACGTTTTTCTGTGTCAGCATTTTCCTAATTTTGGCTGTGCTTGCTAGCTTCTGTTTGATAATTTTCCTTGTTGCTAGCCATGGTTGGTTTTGGAGTTGCTTTATCCATGTTTCAGATGTTGCTCCCCACATGTACTTTTTCATGGGCTCATTGAATATCATGATTTTGCTGGGGCATATCCTCGTCTTGTTTGTGATACTTATTACTGACATTTTTCCCATCAGATTTTTGTTCATTATCATTCGGCTTAGTATCTTTTCCATCATCTGCACAGGCTTTTCTGATCTATTTGGAGACTCTAGTTTCCCAGTGTGGCCTTTTAGTAGCCAGTTCTTTGTTTGCATGTTTATCAGAGCTATTGCTATTTCATACTTCTTTACTTTCACTAGTTTGTGGCAGGTGTGTCACAAGATAGGGAGTTTTATTTCTGCATCTTCTGTTGTGAATATTGCTAGTATCCATGCCATTGTTCTATAGCAAATCTCAGGTGTGTTCTTTTCTTTGAATAGTAAGTGTTTGAAATCTTTTTTTGTATTGAGTTCATAGGCTCTGTTCACCTCTGTTAATGCCATTTCTACTGACTTATGAAACTTTCGTAATGGTGCATCAATCTTTATATCTGGCCAACCTTCCTCTACTTTTTGTTGCAATTTCATATTTTTCCAAATCGTTTGTATTTGTTGTAAAAGTTCTTGTTGTTGCGGCAGACTACACTTTATGAATAATGTGTTGGCCTTTTCTATTCCATCTATATCTGATGTTAATTGTATCATTTTCATTTGCCTGTAGAGGTCAATTATAATGCATGGGTCTACCATGATTCTGTAGATCTGTGCCCAGTAATCTATTTGTAGATCAAATCATATTAACTCTGGGATTGTCATGGTTCTTGGTGTTCTCTCCCATGGGAAGATATTTTTGCCTAACATGCATGCCTCTCTTAAGTGCTCAGGAATGTCTTCATTCATTGATATTGTGATAATTACCACTCTGATGTTTTGCACCATTGCCATCCTCGTTGTGTCATCTATTTTCTTTTCTAGTTCTTTGTATATTCTTTTTGTTTTAATTTGTGTATGATCATGAGGTTCTCTTCATCAATGTTTATCTCCAGTATTTCAGCAATTTTGTCTTTGTAGGCCATTATTGCTTGCATTGTATCCAATGTGAATGCATCATCAAATATGATGTGAACTGTATTGCGCATGTATGGCCTTTCTAACATTTCATTCATTTCTTCAGGATAACTTATGATGACATTTACTTTTGGTCTGTTATTTGTGTTGAGCACAATTGGTAAATTCTTCCCTTCAGTTCTCATGACTTTCTGTATCTGAGTTTTTGTTTCTGGGGCTAGCTTTGCAAATGCATTATAACACATCTTCAATGTTCCCATAAAGTAAGGGTGTAAGATTTCTCCATCAATCTTTGACATTTGCTTTTCTCTCTCTTTTGATCTTACAGTTCTTTCTGATGTCATTTCTGAGGAGGCATGTAGCTGAGTCATCCTTAATGGTTGTGTACTGGTGCTTGGTTCACATTCCAAAGGCTGTGAATCTGTGCTAATATTTTCTACTGATTCACCCTTGAATCAGCTCACAGTTACTCCTATTGGCACTTGACCAGCTGTGGTTCTGGATGAGATGACTTCAGCCTTCTCACTCTACATTGTCTATTTATTGGTTCCTCATTCTCGTCCCTTCTGCCATCTATTTGACGTCTGGTTTGAGAACTTCTTCACACTCTCCTTCTCCTGTTAATTGTTGAGAGCTCCTCCAGTTGTTGGGTTCTGCATACTCTCTTCTTCATCAGAGGGTTCATCATTTTCTTCTAATTTCCTAAATGTGGTTAGTAAATTTATATCCCTACTTTGTGTGCATGACCATAAATTTTTTTATTGTAATTGCATTGCTGTCTCACTGCCAACTTTTTTATATTGTGACACATTGTTTTGTGAATCCCTGTGATCTGGTTTTTTAGTTGTTGTATGTATGCATTGTCCAGTTTTCCACTGTAGTTGGTGTACTGCATTGAAAGCAGGGTTGCTGCCTCTCTTCCAAACATTGCCTTGAATGGTGATACTCCAGTCATTGCATGCACCGAGGGGTTGTAATAGTATTTGATCATTTTGATAACCTCTCTCCATCTGCTTCCTCCTATTCTTGTTGTTGCTACTCTGATTAGGTTGATTAATGTTCGATTGAGTCACTCCACTGCTCCATTAGCCTGCAGATGATACGTGGTTGTTAATTCACTTGCAATTTCTAGGAGCTTTGCCATTTCTTGGAAAAGTCCACTCTTGAATTGGGGCCCCTTATCTGTTATAATTGTTTCCATTGGTCCCAGTCTCAGTATCCATTCTTTTAAGACTATCTCAGCTGTGGTGTTTCACATTGGGACTCACATTGGGACCATCCTTGCATATTTGGTAAAGTTATCTACCATTACTAGTAAATACTGATAGCCTTCTGCGTCCTTTGATAACATCTCCAGATTTATGTAGACTATTTCATTAGGTTGGGTTGCAATGATTTTTTCTAGCAGTGCTCATTGTGTTGGAAAGTACTGTTTGTTGTTGAGGAGGCATGTCGTGCACTTATTGATGATGTCTTCCACAGCTTTCCTGATGGCTGTCATTATGAATCATGCATTGAACGTTTTTTTCCGTCTTTGTTATTCCTAAGTGACCCTTCTCGTGTATTTTCTGTATTAATTCTCTCTTGAAGAAGTCGGGGATCGCGATTTGGTTGTTCCCAGCTTTGACGTATAGTAGTCTGTTCCTGTTGATTTTCCATTTGTTGCATTCATAGTATCCTGCTGTTATTTTAAAAAGTGTAGTCTGAGGTTCCCTGATCCTCTTTATAATCTTGCTGAGGATTATGTCATCTCTGTTTGTCCACTATTTCTTGTTCAGTTATCCCTTCCCTTATCAGTATTGGTAGTACTGCTTGACCTTTTTTGTCCACATTTATCTCTGGTAGTCCTTCATACTCAGTGTGTGGCAGGAACTGAAATTGCTTCTTCTCTCTGTCTGTTTTCACTGCATCTCTTTGGTATTCTGGAAGTGATGTCCAGAAGTCCGTGTTGTTATGTAATGTGCCCTTTCTGTGTTTGATCGTGAATGTGAACTCATTTAGGTATTCAATTCACCAAGATACTATTCCAGACTTGTCTCCCAAGAACTTCTTCAGCTAGGCCAATCCACTGTTGTCTGTTCACACTCTGAATTCTCTTCTGATGAGGAAGTGTCGAAATTTCTTAATGCTCTCAATCAATGTGAGCATCACTACCTTGGTGGAGCCATAGTTCTCTTTATTTGCCCTCAGCTTGCAGCTGAAGAACTGAATGGGTACCTCCTTTCTGTTTCTTGTTTGTCCCAATGTTGCTCCAATTGCCACCATACTTGCATCGCAATCTAGTATGAATTTCTCATTGTTGTCTAGTGTGTTGAGTGAGGGTCATTTTGCCAGTTCTTCTTTGATGTTGTCCAATTCCTCCTGCTCTTGCCAAGTCCATACAGATGGCACCAACTTCCTCATTAAATGGGTCATCTTTGTCGTCTTGCCAGCTATGTTCAGTATAAAAGTTCTGTAATAATTGAAGAATCCCATATTTCTCTGTATGTCTTTTTATTGTTTGGTTTTTCTATCTTTCCAATCATTTCCCTGGCATTGTCCTTCATACATATTCTGCCCTTCTCTAGCATTCTTCTGAGGAACACTATTTTCTCTTTCAGGATGTCACACTTATTTTCATTGATGTGAAGTCCCGCATTTTCTAGAATTGTTAACGTCCTCTCCAATTTTTCCAGGTGTTCTTGAACTGCATCACTTGTGACTATGATGTCATCTATATAAGCATCGACTCCCTCTTCCATTCTATGTGTCTTGTTCTTTAGTGCCTTTGTTATGTACCTCTGAAAGGTTGCTGGTGCATTACAGAGTCCAAACGCCATATATATCAATTCGTACAGCCCATATGGAGTTATAAATGCTGTCTTCTCAATTTTGTAACATCCTCCACCTGGCCTATTTGCACCATGTATTATTGTTAATAACTACCACTCAGTAAATTGTGGGTGAGGAGTTACTATGTTAATCAACCGCCAAGCTTTTCCTCTCTACTTAACTAGCTAGGTTAATTGAGTACTAATCAGCACTATTTAGGTGATGAAGCCATGTGACGTTTCCTCTTTGAATCATCTGTGGGCTACTGCCAGAAGCCAATCTCCACATCACAGTTCCTCTCCTTCATGAACGATTGACCAAATCCACTGCACTGTCTCAGCTCAATGAGGACTAATTATGTGTACCTTACCTTAGCTCAGTGCGTGTACTCATGTCAAGTTGTAACTGACTTAAACTCAATTTTGTAAAGTGTTTGTTGGTTTGATTAAGTAAAGCAACCAGGCATTGACACTAACTGCATTTAAGTAATATTAAAGTAGCCATTACCGTAAAATTACTGGCTTTGTAAATTAATTAATTAATAGATTGCAGTTTCCTATACTTACATTTAATAACGATACATGTAAGGTCATTTATTTGGTCGATTATAGTCAAGTCTCCTACTATTAAGAATAGATATATATTCCTAGGGTTAGACTATCCAGTCGTTTCAAGCATCTATTATTTCATACATGTATAGATCGATAGTCAGACTAAGCAAGAATCTAAAAACTCCTAACCGTAACATAAGTGCGGTTTTGTGACTGGCACAAGGACCCTTCGAATCAATCCCGTGATGGAATCCAGCCACTACTTGACACAACTTGCTTAGCTGAACATTTTATTAAATATCAAACCAGATAAATGAAGAATGAAAATAAAATAAACTCCAAAGAATTTATTGTTCATCAATTTTCCTCTAAATTCTCAGCTATTTATAAAAAAGTTTTCAGTACCTGCTGATTTTGAAATTTGAATTAATCTTCTGCCAATATGGCTGTTCTTACGTAAGCATAATTTCGCTTGTTACAATTTGTCAAAAATTACTTAATCAGCTCTGGTAATTTTCTTAGAATGTACAATATTGTAACTTAGTTGCATCTTACAAAATGAATAGGATAATTAACTAAATTTTTACAATCATAATTCTGATCACTATTAATCATTCAACATTAATCTCTGTTTGCAGCTTATTCCTTTTGGATGATGCTACATTAGCCACCATTTTGGCAGACAATGAGTTTAAATTTGAAATCAACAAGTACTTTTCCAAAACTATGATAAATAAATAAAAATCATTGTAAGCAAATGATAAAGAATTTTATTCAGAATTCTTACATTGTTTTATTGATAAGGTTTGATTATTTAATACAATGTCAAGCTAAGCAAGTTGTGTTTAGTAGTGGTCTGGATCCATCATGAGATCAATTCTAGGGTCTTTGTGCCAGATCATGAAAGTGCACTTATGTTAGGTATAGGGGTTTTTCTCTCACTTAGTTGACTATCAATCATTTAGTACATGTGTAAATTATAATAGATTCAAAATATGGTTGAAACCTAGGAATTATATCTATAAATATTTTAGATCCAAATTATTGACTATAAAGTGACAAATAAAGTGACTGAATATGTATTAATTATTAGCTGCTTAATTAATTATGTAATTAGCAATTACTGAAATATATTGGCTTTAATTAAATGGAATTGAATTTGCCCCCTTTGTTTTGCCAAATTAGTAGAATAAACAAATACTAATTATAATCATTTTCACTGATAGTTCTTGTTTGCATAATACAAAACTAATCTAAGATGATAATACATTTGTATGATATATTTTTAATCACTTTTAAATTCACTGACTATTTTCATTAGCAGCTTAGTTTGTCTTGGATGATGCTACTGTAACATCCTCCACCTGGCCCTATTTATACAGTGTATCATCATTAATAACTATCACTTGATAAATGGCGGGTGAGGATTTACTGATTTAGTAAACTGCCAGACGTTTCCTCCTTATTTAATTAGTTAGGTTAACTGAGTACTAATCATCATTGTTTAGGTGAGGAAGCCGTGTGACGTTTCCTCATTAATCATCTGTGGGCTACTGCCTGAAGCTGATCTCCATATCACAGTTCCTCTCCTTCATGAACGATTGACCAAGTCCACAGCACCACCTCAGCTCAACTGGAACTAATTATGTGTACCTTACCTTAGCTCAGTGCGTGCACTCATGTCAAGTTGTAACTGACTTAAACTCAATTCTATAAAGTGTTTGTTGGTTTGATTAAGTAAAGCAACCAGGCATTGACACTAACCGCATTTAAATAATATTAAAGTAGCCATTACCATAAAATTACTGGCTTAGTAAATTAATTAATAGATTGCAGTTTCCTATACTTACATTTAATAACAATACATGTAAAGTCATTTATTTGGTCAATTATAGTCAAGTCTCCTACTATTAAGAATAGATATATATTCCTAGGGTTCGACTATCCAGCTGTTTTGAGCATCTATTAAATTATACATGTATAGATCAATAGTCAGACTAAGCAAGAATCAAAAACTCCTAACCATAACATAAGTGCGGTTTCATGACTGGTGCAAGGACCCTTCAAATCGGTCTCATGATGGAATCCAGCCACTACTCAACACAACTTGCTTAGCTGAACATTTTATTAAATATCAAACCAGATAAATGAAGAATGAAAATAAAATAAACTCTGAAGAATTTATTGTTCATCAATTTTCCTCTAAATTCTCAGCTATTTATTTAAAAAGTTTTCAGTACCTGCTGATTTTGAAATTTGAATTAATCTTCTGCCAATATGGCTGTTCTTATGTAAGCGTAATTTTGCTTGTTACAATTTGTCAAAAATTACTTAATCGGCTCTGGTAATTTTCTTAGAATGTACAATATTGTAACTTGGTTGCATCTTACAAAATGAATAGGATAATTAACTAAATTTTTACAATCATAATTCTGATCACTATTAATCATTCGACGTTAATCTCTGTTTGCAGCTTATTCCTTTTGGATGATGCTACACAATTTGGGAGGAAACTGCACTGGGTCTGGGGCAACAAATAGCTCCTTAACAGTGACAGCACAAATCATGGTCACTTTAGGTTACAATTATGTGTAGGGAATAACAACTTTTATTTGATCTGTTCATACATGCACATAAATTAACACATTGCAAATATACTATTGCATTGGCAAATGTGAATGCACAGTAATTATGGGCCCTTTATTTATTGTTTATTTACATGAGCTGAGATAAGAGAACTCTGAGATAAATTGTTTATTGAGCTAGAAATCAATACTTGAGTCACACAATTAGCACCTTGGCAAGTAAGGATGGCTTTAAAGATATGGCTTTGGTGTGATGCTTGTGAATTGGTCACTGCTGA
>CABFPE010000387.1:124286-142360 GCA_900660155.1 Hofstenia miamia | reverse complement strand
AAGAATTTATTGTTCATCAATTTTCCTCTAAATTCTCAGCTATTTATAAAAAAGTTTTCAGTACCTGCTGATTTTGAAATTTGAATTATTCTTCTGCCAATATGGCTGTTCTTACGTAAGCGTAATTTCGCTTGTTACAATTTGTCAAAAATTACTTAATCAGCTCTGGTAATTTTCTTAGAATGTACAATATTGTAACTTGGTTGCATCTTACAAAATGAATAGGATAATTAACTAAATTTTTACAATCATAATTCTGATCACTATTAATCATTCAACATTAATCTCTGTTTGCAGCTTATTCCTTTTGGATGATGCTACAATATCGTCTTCTTCCATCTTCACCTGCCAGTAGGCCTTGCATAGATCCAATTTTGTAAAATATTTGTGTTTACTGGCTTCATAGAGCATGTCCTCTACTCGCAGTAAGGGGTACAAATCCTTTTTTGTTATGTCATATAACTTGCAAAAATCATTACATAGATGGTACTTGTTTCCCTGTTTTACAAACATGGTTGGTGCTGCATATGGGCTCTTGCTTGGCTAAATAATTTTGTTGTCAATTAATTCTTCCAGTATACAATTGTATTCTTCTTTCAGCTGCTCAGGCACCCTTCTGACTGGTAGTTTGATCAGTTTGTCTGTTGTTGTGACGATTTTGTGCTTCTTGCCTACTGCCTGGCCTACACTTATCTCTCCATAGTTGAATATATGTTTGTGTCTTTCTAGGAGTGTTCTTAGTTGCATGATCTCCCATTCCTCTAGATGTTGATAGTCCTTGTTGTTTATTTTGGGAATCCTGTGTGTGTCTTCTTCTTCTGCTTTTGTCCCAATGCCCTTGAGTTGGCTTTTGGGAGTACTCACGACTTTGATGGTGTTCATCCACTCGCCGTTGAGTTGGCCATGTGGAGTACTATCTGCTTCCCTTTGCAAGTCCTTGAGTCAACCATGCAAATTACTCACTCAATCGTCATCTTCAATTGCCTTCCAAATGAGTCTGATATTAGTTTTGATGTATTTTCCATATATTCTTATCTGAGATCTTTTCAGGTTCACATTCTGGTTCATAGCATTGAGAATTGGTATCCTTCCTTTTCCATGTTTTATTGTGCAGACACTAGATGGCATTGAAACTCATTTGGTGTTGATGCCTTTGTTGTCATATAACATTATATTGGCTGTTATAGTGTCTTCCATCTCAATTGTGTGCATTTTCCATTGATGTGGCTGTAGGTGGATGTCCTCTTGCAGTTGAAATGTAACTGTTTTCTGCTTCTCCTGTTCCTCTTTTATTTCCATCTCCTCCTTTACTTTTATGGTTTTGTTTACATAGTTAATGACGCATCCATTTTTTGTCAAAAAGTCGTTTCCTAATATAACTTCATATGGCAGTGAATTATTATGTGTATCCACTACTACTAGAGGTTGTTTGAACATTGTGTTTGCGATTCTCATTTGTGCAACATTTATCATTCCTTTAGTATTGATATAATCCCCTGAAGTGTTAATTAATCTCTTGTTGCAACTATTCATAACTTCTCATTAGAATCCCAATTTTGTAGCACATTCATCAGTAATTATAGATGTTGCTGCTCTGGTATTGATTGTTGCTTTTGTCATCACTCCATTAACAGCTATTGTTATCATATTCATCATGTCAAGGTTTGTTAGAATCATTATCAATGCACAGTTGTCATGAGTCAGCATTCTACTTAGTTTTCTGACTCCTCATCAGTTGGCAATGCTTCATCAATTTCGTCTTCTGCCTGCAATACATCCTCTTTGTCATAATAAGCTTCTTCATCCCCAATTATGTTTATTTGTTTTGGGCAATCTGGTTTCTTATGTCCCTTCTGTCCACAGCCATAACATTTAACATCCTTCTCTTTTACTTTCCTGGTTTTGCCATCTTTTTCTTTCATCTTTATTATTTTTTCTTGTTTTGCTTCAGAATAGGCTTTGTTGGGGATGTGCAGTTTGAGATTGCTTCTCCAAATTGGTCCTTCTCTATGCCATGTGGCTTTCTCATATATTTGGGCATTATTTTCAATAGTTGCTTGTATGTTGACCGCTTTTCTAATCATCCTTTCCAATTTATCATTGATGTTGCATTTAATTTCAAACTGCATTCTGATGCTTTTGGGCATCCCCTTGCATATGTGTGAGAACAAGTCATATTTTGAATAACTGTTTCCTCTCAAACTGAGCATTAGTAGTCATTCAACTTGTTGCATGTAATTTCGGATATCATCAGTTTTCTTCATTTTTGTTGCATTCAAGATGATTTGGTACTGATTTTTGAAACTTTCATTCTTGTAGTAATTGATGAAGTCTCTAATTAGTAGTTGATAATTTCTCTTTGTTTCTGCGTCCAGAAGNATCCCCTGAAGTGTTAATTAATCTCTTGTTGCAACTATTCATAACTTCTCATTAGAATCCCAATTTTGTAGCACATTCATCAGTAATTATAGATGTTGCTGCTCTGGTATTGATTGTTGCTTTTGTCATCACTCCATTAACAGCTATTGTTATCATATTCATCATGTCAAGGTTTGTTAGAATCATTATCAATGCACAGTTGTCATGAGTCAGCATTCTACTTAGTTTTCTGACTCCTCATCAGTTGGCAATGCTTCATCAATTTCGTCTTCTGCCTGCAATACATCCTCTTTGTCATAATAAGCTTCTTCGTCCCCAATTATGTTTATTTGTTTTGGGCAATCTGGTTTCTTATGTCCCTTCTGTCCACAGCCATAACATTTAACATCCTTCTCTTTTACTTTCCTGGTTTTGCCATCTTTTTCTTTCATCTTTATTATTTTTTCTTGTTTTGCTTCAGAATAGGCTTTGTTGGGGATGTGCAGTTTGAGATTGCTTCTCCAAATTGGTCCTTCTCTATGCCATGTGGCTTTCTCATATATTCGGGCATTATTTTCAATAGTTGCTTGTATGTTGACCACTTTTCTAATCATCCTTTCCAATTTATCATTGATGTTGCATTTAATTTCAAACTGCATTCTGATGCTTTTGGGCATCCCCTTGCATATGTGTGAGAACAAGTATATTTTGAATAACTGTTTCCTCTCAAACTGAGCATTAGTAGTCATTCAACTTGTTGCATGTAATTTTGGATATCATCAGTTTTCTCCATTTTTGTTGCATTCAAGATGATTTGGTACTGATTTTTGAAACTTTCATTCTTGTAGTAATTGATGAAGTCTCTAATTAGTAGTTGATAATTTCTCTTTGTTTCTGCGTCCAGAAGCAAGTAGTGTTGGAACGCTGCTCCAGTTAGATATAATGGGAGTCTCACTGCTGCTGCCTGATGGCTCACTTTTCATTCTGCCATTGTCAGTTCAAACATTTGCAACCACTCAGCAAATGTGGGATTGTAACCATCTACCATTCCATTGAATTTGGGTAGTGTTGCTTTACATGGTATCATGTTGCTGGCTGTTGATTGCAGTAGAATTGAACTCTCATATCTTGGTTTCTTGTGATTTGTTATCATATCTTCTTCTTGCAGTTGCATGGTCACTGCTTTTGTGATTTCATTTATGATTTTCTGTTTCTCAAAGTCAGAATCTTTGTCTGATTCTTCATATGTTACCTCTTTGCAGGTTGGTATGTGTGGTGCCTGTAACTTGCTCTCCTTTCTGGAATGGAATTCGATTTCATGAGTTTGCATGTTGTTTCTGTTTTCCTCTTCTATTAGTTGTAGCAATCTCAGTTTGTCTTTCAACTGTTCCAGTTCTCTCGCCTGTAGGTCATTATCTTTGATTAGTTGTCTGTTTGTCCTTTCCAACTCTTGGTTTTTTTCTTGCCATAGCTGATTTTGTTCTAGAAACCTTTTGTTAGATTCTGATAGTTGGTGCGTAAGAATTTTTATCTCATTTTGGAATAATTGGCTTTGTTCCTCTAGCCACATTTCCATGTTTAATCTGATCTTTGTCAGTATTGTTTCACTTTGTCATTCCATCTCCTTAACTTTCTCAGTCAATTGTTCTACTTGTTGTCATAAGAGTTCTTCATTTTCTTGGCTCTTCCTTAGCATAATCATTATATCCAATGGGTTTGTGTCTGGGGGGTTCATTTCTGGGGGTGAACTAAGGGATTGTAATTCCATGTCCATTGCTGAGTTCTCACCAAAATATGGAGATGATCATATTGTTCTGGGAGTTACTGCTTTAATTGCAGTCTTTTTCACACTTTCTTTCTTTCCTTTTGTCATATTTTCTTCTGGTTCATAGTGGTTTTCCCATCTCTAGGTCGTGATTCCAGGATCCCAGTGAAGTGCTTTTGTTCAGTTTGGGGTATCTCTCTCTCTCTTACTGATTGTTAATTCATGTAACAATTTGCTGCTTTTGCACTTTCACTTATAGCTTTTGTTGTTGTCTTGCGGGTAGCTTAACTGAATGTTTCTTCTTTTTAGAATTGCTGTTCTTGGCTGTCATGGTCGCCATGTAATATCCTCTACCAGGCATTATCACTGTTTATCTACTGTTACTGTATAATGTTAGCTGTGTTATTGTGAGTAAGGATTTACTTGTTGTTACTGCTTGACTGGTTTCTTCTGTTAACTTATGTAACCTAGAATTAACTGTTCACTATTTAGGTGATGAAGCCATGCAGTAATCTCTGTGACAATCTTCTGATGGGCATCTGCCTGAAGCAGATCTTCACATCCAGTTTCACCATTCCATCTGATGTTTGAGTGCCACTTCTCAGCTCAATCAATATAGCTTATGTGTACCCTACCTTAGCTCAGTGCTTACTCAAGACATGACACAATTTGACTTAAACTCTATTTTGTGAAAGTGTTATATCTATTTGCAACCTGAATTGTTACTAATTGTTTGTTAAGTATTACTTGTAGCCATTGCCAAAATATATTGGCTTATTTAAATATATTCTCTTCAAACAACTTCCTAACCTACATTTATAATTTACTACATGTATGGTCACCTTATCAGTCATATAAAATAGTATTAATATAATTCCTAGGTTTTGGTCATCCAACCATTTGCTGACAATCAATTATTTAATACATGTAGAAATGAAATGCTAGTTGGCTAATTGAGAGAAAAACCCCTATACCTACTATATGTGCACTTTTGTGCTCTGGCACAGAGACCCTAGAATCATTCCCTGTGATGTATCCAGACCACTACTAAACACTGCTCAATTAGCTCAACATTGTATTAAATAAGCAAACTGTTAAATTGAAACAAAATAAGAATTCCAAATAAAATTCTTTATCAAACTCTTACAATGGTTTCTAATCTATTTATAGTATTTCCAAAAGAAGTACCTGTTGATTCAAATTTGAACTTCTGCCAAGATGGCGGCTGAAAATAATGAAAGCGTCATTTAGTCAAAAGGTATTTTTATCAACAGACACAAATATCTCTTTTTTGACACATGTTGTTTCTTAGTTGCATATTACAAATAAATCTGAAATAACACTAATTGATTTGCTTACAATATTTTTAATCAACTTCTCTTTGATCTTAATCTCTTTTCTCAATGATTGCAGCTTATTTTAGATTTTGTTTGGATGATGCTACAATATTAATTAAGCAGCTAGTAACAAGTCAGGTTGCAAACAAACAAAACACTTTTACAGAATAGAGTCTAAGTTGAATTGTGTCATGTCTTGAGTATGCATGGAGCTAAGATAGGGTACACATAAACTGTATTGATGAGCTGAGAGGTGGAACTCAACCAAATGGATCATCAGAGGATTGGTGAAACTGGATGTGGAGATCAGCTTCAGGCAGATGCCCATCATTGATTGTTGGAGAAATTGCTGCATGGCTTCATCACCTAAATAGTGAACAGTTAAATCAAGTCATATTATGTTAACAGAACTCAAAGATGAAGCAGTATCTAATTAAGTAAATTCCTACCTGCAAGACTATGACTAATGTTATACAGTAACAAAGGATAAATAGTAATGATGCCTGGTAGATGATGTTACATGGCAACCATGACAGCCAAGAATAGCAACTTTCAAAAGAAACATTCAGTGAAACTACCCACATACTACAACAAGATCTATAAGTGAAAGTGGAAGTAAGCAACAGACAACTACATGAAAAACAAACAACTTAACAGAGAGAATTACCCAAAACCAAAACCAAAGCACTTCAATAGGATCCTGGAATCATGATCAAAAAGGAGTACCACTACAAACCATAAAGAAAATATGACAAAAGGTAAGAAAGGCAGCACAATGAAAACAGCACCCAATGTAGTAACTCCCAGAACAATACAATCATCACCATACTTCAGTGAGAACTCATCCTCTGACATGGAATTGACACCTATCAATTCACCCCCAGAGATAATTGATATGCTGAGGATGAGCCAAGAAAACAAAGCACTCTTAAACATGAAATAGAACAACTAACCAACAAATTTAAAAAGATGAATGACAAAACAAAACCATATTGAGTGAAATTAGATTAAACATGGAGATGTTACTAGACAAACAAAGTGAGTTATTCCAAAACGAGATCAAACTCCTCACACACCAATTATCAGAGTCCAACAAAAGATTCTTAGAACAGAACCAACAATGGCAGAAAAGGAATCAGGAACTGGAAAGGACAAATAGACAGTTAATAGAGGATAATGATCTACAAGCAGGAGAATTGGAGCAACTAAAAGACAAATTAAGACTACTACAGTTGACAGAAAAAGAGAACAGAAGTAACATGTGACCCATGAAATAGAATTTTATTCAAGGAAAGAGAGCAAGTTGCAAGCATTGCACAAACCAGCTCTGAAAGAGGTGATATATGAGGAGTCTGACAAAGACTCAGATGCAGAGAAACAAAAAATTATTAATGAAATCACAAAGGCAGTGACTATACAACTACAAGAGGAAGATAGAGTGAAGAATCACAAAAAACCCAAGTACAAAAATTCAATTTTGCCACAACTGACAACTAATGATATGATACCTTGTAAGGTGACACTACCTAAGTTTAATGGAAGGGTAGATAGTTATAACACAACATTTGCCAAATGGCTACAAATGTTCAAACTAACAATGGTGGAGTGCAAACTGAGCCAGCAGGCAGCAGCAGCAAGACTCCTGCTATATTTGACAGGTGCAGCTTCTCAGCACTATCTGCTGTTGGATGCAGAAACAAAAAGGAATTATGAACTACTGATCAGAGATTACAAAAATTACTATGAAAATGAAAGCTTCAAAAACCAGTACCAAATTATTCTAAATGCAACAAGAATGAAAAAAAACAATGATATTTGATATTACAATCAACAAGTTGAATGACTACTAATGCTGAGTTCAAGAGAAAATAGATATTCTAAGTATGATCTCTTCTTGCATATCTGCAAAGGGATGCCTGAAAGCATTATGACACAGTTTGAGATTAAATGCAATGTAGATGACAAACTAGAAAGAATGATCAATGCCTATATAGATGATATCATAGTAAAAATGGATGGAGAGAAACATTTCCAATTTTTGCCACACACTGAATATGAGGGATTGCCAGAAATAAATGTGGACAAAAAAGGTCAAGCCATGCTACCAATACTAATGAGGGAGGAAATATCTGAAAAAGAAATAGTGGACAAACAGAGAGATGATATAATCCTCAGTGAAATCATAAAAAAGATAAAAGAATCTCGGACAACACTATCAAAACTAATGGTGGGATACTATGAACATTACAAGTAGAAGATAAACAAAAACTGATTAATATATGTTTAAGCCAGCAACAATCACATTGCAATACCAGACTATTTCAAAAGAGAATTGATAAGGAAGATACACAAGAAAGGCCACCTGGGAATCACACAGATGGAAAAAACATTCAATGCAAGGTTTATAACAACAGCCATGAGGAAAGTTATCAAAGACATTATCAATTAGTGCACGACATGCCTTCTACACAATAAACAACATTTTCCAGATCAAAGAGCACTACTGGAGAAGATCATCACAACACAAACAAATGAAATAATCCACATAGATCTGGAAATGTTGTCAAAGGACACAGAAGGCTATCAATATCTACTGGTGATGGTAGACAATTTTACAAAATATGCAAGGATGATCCCAATGAAGAATACCATGGCAGAAACCACAGCAGAACTAGTATTAAAGGAATGGATCCTACTACTTGGGCTGATGGAAACAATTATAACAAATAAGGGGCCCCAATTCAAGAGTGGACTCTTCCAAGAAATGGCAAAACTCCTGGAAATTGCAATGCAAATGAACAACAGCTTACCACCCACAGGCCAACAGAGCAGTAGAATGACTTAATTGGACACTAATCAAGTAAATTAGGGTGGCATTATCAAGGATAGGGGGAAACAGATGGAAAGAAGTCATCAAGATGATCAAGTACTATTAAAATATGTTGGTACATGCAACAACAGGAGTCTCACCATTCAAAGCAATGTTTGGAAGAGAAGCAGTGACCCTGCTATCAATGCAATACACCAACTACAGTGGAAAATTGGATAATGAATGCGTAAAACAACTCAAGAATCATATCACAGGAATCCACAAAACAATGTGCCACAACATAAAGAAATCAGCAGTGAGACTGCAGGGAAATCATAATAAAAAAATTTACAGTCACACACACAAAGTAGGAGACAAGGTATACACATTCACACTGATTAAACTCACAGACACAAACCAAGTCTGGAAGTTGAAAATGGTATGGTCTGGCCCCCACACAAACACAAACACTACCAAATAATTACTACATGCTAGACAATAACAGACTGTTACATTTTCAAAACTTAAAGAGAGCAACAGCAGACATTGAAGAGACAAAGATAGATGAGAACACTGAATTCAAAATATGCTGAATTAACAGCAATGAAATTATATACAATATGTATGATTTAGATAGCTTACATGAAAAGGGATTCAATGATGAATTCACAGTGGACATTGGAGATGATAGCATGAGAGAGAGTGCTGCCCCAAAGGACAGAAAGAAATAAACCTATATATGACCCCAAAATATGGGATTTAAATTTACTAACTGAATTTAGGAATCTAGAAGAGAATGATGCACCCACCATTGAAGAAGAGAGTGCGCAGGAATCAACAACTGGAGGAACTCTCAACCACAAACAGGAGAAGGAGAGCTTGCAGAAGTTCTCAAACCAGATGTTGACTCCAGGGCAGAAGGGATGAGAATGAAGAACCAACAAACAGAAAACATAGAGTGAGAAGGCCTCCTAGTAGTCCCCAAGGCTGATTTAAGGGCAGGGAGACCAACAGACAAAAAGCCTCTCCCACCAGTGATCTGCACCACTGATTCAAGGGCACGCAGAAAATTGGTGCACAGCAGCACAACTTTCCTTCCAACAGTCCACAATGCTGATTCAAGGGTGGTGAGCCACTGGGAGTTGCAGAGGAAGGTGTAAGTGGTAGAAGAACTGTGGAGATACAAAAGCGATTCAAGGCTGATGTTATCCCCACCAGAACCACAACTGGTCAAGTTGCAATAGGAGTAACTGTGAACTGATTCAAGTGTGAATCAGTAGAAACTATCAGCACAGATTCACAGCCCATAGACTGTGAATTGAGCAGCAGCAGCAGATTGCCATTACAGATGACACAGCTACACCCCTCCTCAGATACCACCTCAGAGAGAACAGTATGATCTAAAGAGAGAGAAAAATGAATGTCTAAAAATGATGGAGAAACATTACACCCATACTTAATTGGAACATTGAAAATGTGTTATAATGCATTTGTGAAACTATCCCCAGAAACAAAAGCACACATAATAAAGGTCATGAAAATCAAAGGAAAAAGCCTACTGATAGTACTTGATGCCAACAATAGACTGAAAGTAAACGTGATAATAAGCTACCCACAAGAAATGAATGAAACACTGGAAAGACTGTATATGCAAAGCACAGTGCATATTGTATTTGATGAAGACTTCACATTGGGAACTATGCAAGCTATAATGGCATATAAGGATAAAATAGCAGAAATTCGAGAAATAAATATGGACAAAGAAAATCTGACAATCATACATGTGTTGAAAGAAAAAGAATGCACAAAAAACTTGGATAAGAATATTGATCAAACACTATGAATGGTGAAAGTACAGAAGGTGAGAGTAGTAATATTTACAAGGTCAACAATCAATGACATCCCAAAACATCAACTAGATGCATGCATGCAGACAGAAATCATTTTCCCTTGGGAGAAAACACCAACAGGCATGACCATCTCAGAATTGATTTGATTCGACCTACAAATAGATTATTGGGCGCAGATATACAGAATAATGGTGGATCCATGCATCACAATCAACCTCTACAAACAGACTAAAACAATCAAGATGATAGCAGACACAGATGGCATAGAAAAGGCCAACACACTATTCCTAAAATGTAGCTTAACACAATGGCAGGAACATTTACAACAGATTCAGAAAATATGGAAGAACATGAAACTGCAACAGAAAGTGGAGGAGAGTTGGCCAGAAATAAAAATCAAGGCACCATCATGGAAGTTCCACAAATCAGTAGAACTAGCACTAACAGAGGTGAACAAAGCCTATGAGCTAAATATCAAGAAGGATTTCAAAAAATTAATATTTGAAGAGAAAAATGTGCTGGAAATCCGCTATAGAACAACAGCATGGATACTAGCAATATTTATGACTGAAGATGCAGAGTTAAAACTTCCAATTTCAAGGCACATTAGACACAAACTAGTAAAGGCAAAGAGATTTGAAATAGCATTAGCTCCAATCAACACACAAATGAAGAATTGGTTGCTAAAAGGCCACATCAAAAGGATGGAATCACCAAACAAAGCGGAAAAACCAATACAGACAATGCAGAAAATAATCAGCCACATGATAATGAATGAGAGCCTGATGGGGAAAATGTCAATAGTAGATATGGCCAACAAAACAGGGATATGTCCAAGCAAAATCATGATATTTGAGGAACCAATGAAAAAGTACATGTGGGGAGCAACATCAGAAATATGGCTGAAGCAAATGGAAAATCAACCATGGATAACCACAAGGAAAATCATTAAATGGAAACTGGTGAGCACAGAAGAAATAAGAAAAACAGCAGTACTAAAAAACGTGCAGAAAACCCTTGAAAACAAAATGGAGAGATATGAATGAGATAGCCCACTATGCACATTCATGAAAATAATACGGAGTGCAGAGATGATGAAAAAAGGTGGAATAACTGAGCCAGTGGAAGTGTGCTAGATGGTCACAAAACCACAGATGTAGATGATGGAAGAGGAGGAGTTTAACATCCTCACAGTTATTGTTGTCTCCTAAAATGCAACAAACAATCAACAGAATGAACATCAAGAAGTGGGGAGAAGTGAGCCCAGCTAGAACAAAAACAAATGGATTGATACTGATGATGAACAATTCTTAGTAGAAATAAAAGTAACTCAGGAAACCAGAGAAATTAAAGAAAGGAACTTTCAAAACATCAGGGAACAACAAATGGTGGCAACAATGAAGTTAATGTTCATGGAAGCATTCATGAGAACAGAACTAGAGGAATTGTTAAGACCAACTGGCAGTGGACGTCAAATACATAACAACAAGAATAGACATCAAAGAAGAAATATGATTAAAATTAAGTAGAAGGGGACTCACACAGGCATTCTGGAACACCATCTTGGAAGCAAAAATGAACTACCCTGCAATGATAGGCCTAGCAGCAGTGCCAACTACAGAAGGCCCATATCCACATATAAATAGACAAATTGAAACAAAAATCTTAATCTGTACACTGCCAGAGACAATTGCAATACCAATGGTCCTCCCATGCTGGAGACTGCCAAAAGAAGTCAAAGTCATGAAAACCTTCTTGCATGAGTACAAGTCATAAGTAAACACAGAAAAGAAGGCAAAAGCTATAGTAGAACACAATGACTATAAGAGATCAAAAGAGATAATACTGAAGAATGATAATAGAGAGAGGGAACATTGAAGGAACAATAATGCCATGCCAGTTGTATACACAGGGGAAACCCATCAACATACAACTACAAGATCTTAGAAAAGAAATAGAAAGTTGCACTCCAAAAGCAGTAATGCTATTCTCCATGGTGAATGATATTGTATGGACAGACATCTTGGAAAGAAAGTACCATTACTACAACATGACAAAAAGAGTTGAAATCATAATGATGATGTGAATCAACAAAAATGATTTCAACAAAATAAGCAAACAAGAAGTAAGGGACAACATCAGTTTCTTCTATAAGGATGTGGCAAACACTCACACTTTAAGAAAAGTGTTCATGTTCTTTTACCCAGATAATCAGATCAGAGAAGACCTAGCCCACACAAGCAGGGCTGATGTGCAAATGAAGCTAATGATAGGAATTAAGGCATACAATTATATCAGAAATACTATGACATATTCTCACAAAAGATCAACAAACTGAGGGAAATCACACCAATAGCAGAAAACATTTGAGAGACAAAAATATGCAAATACTGTAAAAACTGAAAGAGAGGCAGTCATGAAAATGACAAAACAAGTTGAATTCAAAAAACCGCATGGGAAGATCAGGAAGCAGAATCAATAATTTGGAAGGCAGACACATTGGTACATGGAGAACAAGCTGTGCTAAAAATAACACAAGCTGAGGAGGGCATGTAGCATCATCCAAATCAATCTAAAAGCTGAGAATAAGATCAAAGAAATGATGATTAGAAATATTGTATTTAGATCAATTAGATTCATTTGCATTATGCAACCAAGAAACAATATGTTTCAACAAAAAAAGATTAGTATCAGTCAATAATAATACTTTTTGGCAAAAATCAACAAGTACTTTTCTGGATTTGCTATAAATAGAAACTAAAAATTGTAAGCAATTGATAAAGAATTTTATTTGGAATTCTTATTTTGTTTTACTATAATGGTTTGATTATTTAATACAATGTTGAGCTAAATGAGTGTTGTTTAGTAGTGGTCTGAATCGATCATTGAGATTGATTCAAGGGTCTTTGTGCCAGGCCACAATAGTGCACTTAGGTTAGGTGTAGGAGTTTTTCTCTCATTTAGCTGACTAGCAATCACTTAATACATGTATTAAAATAATTAACTTTGCAAAACAGTTGGATAACCAAAACTTAGGTAATATATTAATATTGTTTTAGATCCAAATTAGTGACCCATAAATGACCAATAAAGTGACAGAACATGTATTAATTTTTAAATGTAGGTTAGGAAGCTGCTCAATACTAATGCATTTTTTAAAGCCAATATATTTTGGTAATGGCTACATGTAATATTAATAAAGCAGCTAGTAACAAGTCAGGTTGCAAACAAATGAAACACTTTTACAGAAAAGAAGTCTAAGTCAAATTGTGTCATGTCTTGAGTATGCACTAAGCTAAGATAGGGTACACATAAGCTGTATTGATGAGCTGAAAGGTGGAACTCAACCAAATGGATCATCAGAGGATTGATGAAACTGGATGTGGAGATCAGCTTCAGGCAGATGCCCATCATTGATTGTTGGAGAAATTACTGCATGGCTTCATCACCTAAATAGTGAACAGTTAAATCAAGTCATATTATGTTAACAGAACTCAAAGATGAAGCAGTATCTAATTAAGTAAATTCCTACCTGCAAGACTATGACTAATGTTATACAGTAACAAAGGATAAATAGTAATGATGCCTGGTAGAGGATGTTACAAGACAACCTTAACTTGATAGTTAAAATAGTAGTGTTATTTTCCTTCATAGTATTATTAGGGATTTCTACTAGCAACTCTCATTTGAGTGAGTGTGATAATTACTTCACTGCTGTTGACTAATAATAATATATTGTTCACATATTTCAAAAGCTAAAATGAAGGAAATATGTATTTTTTACTTATGTTATTAATTAGTTTCATTTTACAGCTTATTTTTGTAATTCTCATTCAGTCTTGTCACTATTTTTCTTCTCAATCATACTTAAAATTTCAATGCTTCATTTATTAGAATTTGTTCAATATTTTTCTACTAAATATGAACCTTACTAATGTATAGTGTAGCATAATCCAAGAATCAATGCTGCAAAAAGAACAAGAAAGAGATTAGTCAGTCAAGAAGATTAACATTGAATCAAATTATGATTAAATTAGTATTAATTGTAAATTAAAATCAATTTAAGTTTAGCATCATTAATTTTGTAAAATGCAACTAAGAGAGAACATTACCAAATAGTAATTGTCAAAACAATTTAGCAAAACGAAGGGGGCAATATTCCTTCCATTATTTTAAGCAATCTTGGCAGGAAATTTAAAATTCAAATCAACAGGTACTTTTTGATCTGAAACTATAAATAGAGAAAAATCATTTGGAGAACTGTTGAAGTAAATTCTTTGAAAATCTTATCTTTAAATTTAACTTGGTTTGCTTATTATTAAATCATGTCAAGCTAAATGGTAAATGCATTAGTAGAGGTGAAGGCACACATCAAGAGTGATTTGAGGGTCCTTGATCCAAGCCATGAAACTGCATTTAAGTTAGNGTACCACTACAAACCATAAAGAAAATATGACAAAAGGTAAGAAAGGCAGCACAATGAAAACAGCACCCAATGTAGTAACTCCCAGAACAATACAATCATCACCATACTTCAGTGAGAACTCATCCTCTGACATGGAATTGACACCTATCAATTCACCCCCAGAGATAATTGATATGCTGAGGATGAGCCAAGAAAACAAAGCACTCTTAAACATGAAATAGAACAACTAACCAACAAATTTAAAAAGATGAATGACAAAACAAAACCATATTGAGTGAAATTAGATTAAACATGGAGATGTTACTAGACAAACAAAGTGAGTTATTCCAAAACGAGATCAAACTCCTCACACACCAATTATCAGAGTCCAACAAAAGATTCTTAGAACAGAACCAACAATGGCAGAAAAGGAATCAGGAACTGGAAAGGACAAATAGACAGTTAATAGAGGATAATGATCTACAAGCAGGAGAATTGGAGCAACTAAAAGACAAATTAAGACTACTACAGTTGACAGAAAAAGAGAACAGAAGTAACATGTGACCCATGAAATAGAATTTTATTCAAGGAAAGAGAGCAAGTTGCAAGCATTGCACAAACCAGCTCTGAAAGAGGTGATATATGAGGAGTCTGACAAAGACTCAGATGCAGAGAAACAAAAAATTATTAATGAAATCACAAAGGCAGTGACTATACAACTACAAGAGGAAGATAGAGTGAAGAATCACAAAAAACCCAAGTACAAAAATTCAATTTTGCCACAACTGACAACTAATGATATGATACCTTGTAAGGTGACACTACCTAAGTTTAATGGAAGGGTAGATAGTTATAACACAACATTTGCCAAATGGCTACAAATGTTCAAACTAACAATGGTGGAGTGCAAACTGAGCCAGCAGGCAGCAGCAGCAAGACTCCTGCTATATTTGACAGGTGCAGCTTCTCAGCACTATCTGCTGTTGGATGCAGAAACAAAAAGGAATTATGAACTGCTGATCAGAGATTTCATAAACTATTATGAAAATGAAAGCTTCAAAAACCAATACCAAATATCCTGAATGCAACAAAAATGAAAAAAACCAATGATATTTGATATTACAATCAACAAGTTGAATGACTACTAATGCTGAGTTCAAGAGAAAATAGATATTCTAAGTATGATCTCTTCTTGCATATCTGCAAAGGGATGCCTGAAAGCATTATGACACAGTTTGAGATTAAATGCAATGTAGATGACAAACTAGAAAGAATGATCAGAAAGGCAGTTGATATACAAGCAACCATTGAAAATAACACACAAATATACAAAAAGGCTGCATGGCACAGAGAAGGACCAACATGGAGAAAAAAACCTCAAACCAGGCATCCCAAATAAAACCTATAACAAAATGAAACTGGAAAAAATCATAAAGGTAAAAGGAAAAGAGGGAAAGACCAGAAAGGTAAAAGAGAAAGATGTCAAGTGTTATGCCTGTGGATAGAAAGGCAACAAAAAACCAGACTGCCCAAAGCAAATAAATGTAAATAAATGTAAAACATTGCATTGACTATGATCCTGATGAATCTTGATACAATATATACAATAATGATAGCAATCAATGGAGTAATGACTAAAGTGACAATTGATACTAGAGCAACAACATTGATAATTACTGATGAATGTGCTAAAAAGCTAGGGTTTAAATGGGAAGATTTGAACAGCTGCAATAAGAGACTAATTAATGCATCAGGAGAATATATTGATACAAAAGGAATGATAAAGGCAGTGCAGATGAGAATCACTAACACAACATTTGAGCAGTCTTTGGTGGTGGTGGACACACATAACAATCTGTTGCCATATGAAGTCATTTTTTTCTGACAAAACATGGATGTGTCATTACCTACCCCAACAGAACTATAAAGGTGAGAGAGGAAGAAATGGAGATTGAAAAAAAAACAAGGGAAGCAGAAACAATTACATTTCAACTACAGGAGGATGTCCACCTACAGCCACACCAATGGAAGATGCAAACAATCAAAATGGAGGATGCAATAACAGCCAATATAATGCTATATGATAACAAAGGCATCATCACAAAATGAGTATCATTGCCATCTAGCATCTGTACAGTTAAGCAAGGAAAGGGAAGAATACCAATCCTTAATGCTACAAATCAGAATGTTAATCTAAAGAAATCTCAAGTAAGAATATATGGGAAGTACATCAAATTGAACAGCAGACTCATCTGGAAGGCAATAGGAGATGACAATGGAGTGAGTAATTTGCATGGTCAATTCAAGGACTTGCAAATGAAAATGGATAGTACTCCACATGGCCAACTCAAGGGTGAGTGGATGAACACCATCAAAGTCATGAGTACTCCTAAAGGCCAACTCAAGGGCATAGGGACAAAGCAGAACACCTGAAATAAACAACAAAGAATACCCACATTTGGAAGAACAAGAGATCATGCAATTAAGGAAATTGTTGGAAAAACACAAACATATATTCAACTATGGAAAGATAAGCATGGGGCAAGCAGTGCGTGAAAAACACAGAATAGTTACAACAATGGACAAATCAATTAAGCTACCAGTCAGAAGGGTACCCAAACAAATGAAAGATGAATACAATCACATACTGGAGGAACTAATTGACAATAAAATCATCCAGCCAAGTGAGAGCCCATGTGTGGCACCAACTGTATTCATGAAGCAAGGAGACAAGTATTGCCTATGCATAGACTTTCATAATTTAAGTGAGGTGACAAAAAAGGATTCATATCCCCTACCACAGATAGAGGATATGCTCTACAAGGCCAGTAAGCATAAATATTTCACAACACTAGATCTATGCAAAGCCTACTGGCAGGTAAAGATGGAAGAAGATGATATCAAGAAGACAGCATTCATAACCCCCTATGGGCTACATGAATGGATATATATATGGCATTCAGGCTATGTAACACACCAGCAACATTTCAGATAATATATTAAGAAAGTGATAAAATACAAGACACAGAATGGAGGAAGGGGTCAATGCCTATATAGATGATATCATAGTAAAAATGGATGGAGAGAAACATTTCCAATTTTTGCCACACACTGAATATGAGGGATTGCCAGAAATAAATGTGGACAAAAAAGGTCAAGCCATGCTACCAATACTAATGAGGGAGGAAATATCTGAAAAAGAAATAGTGGACAAACAGAGAGATGATATAATCCTCAGTGAAATCATAAAAAAGATAAAAGAATCTCGGACAACACTATCAAAACTAATGGTGGGATACTATGAACATTACAAGTAGAAGATAAACAAAAACTGATTAATATATGTTTAAGCCAGCAACAATCACATTGCAATACCAGACTATTTCAAAAGAGAATTGATAAGGAAGATACACAAGAAAGGCCACCTGGGAATCACACAGATGGAAAAAACATTCAATGCAAGGTTTATAACAACAGCCATGAGGAAAGTTATCAAAGACATTATCAATTAGTGCACGACATGCCTTCTACACAATAAACAACATTTTCC
>CABFPE010000387.1:89876-123286 GCA_900660155.1 Hofstenia miamia | reverse complement strand
TATATATATATATATACTTATGTATATCAAATCAAAAAGTGCTCTTTAAAAAGAAAAATTGCATTTATTCAAAATGAATTGTTTACAATTGGAACTGGGAGATTGTTCCAGAGTTAATATATTTTAAAGCTGCAGGTTGGAATGATTTTGAGTATATCTGATCATACATTTTTTTAAATAAAACATTAGTTCTTTTTTGACGTTTCGAAAACTTTCATGTATGGAATAAGGCCCCCGTCGACGAGATCCCTGAAAATGGTTTTCTCTAAAGGATTGAGAGCGCTGGCATTTTAGATCATTCAGATTTTTCGCGAAATTCTCCTTAGGTATGGCCCTTTCCTTTTCGTTTCCATACGCCACTTGGCTAGGATTCGTCTCCGCCTGAATTTCAGTCCTCTTAAAGACCGCCCTATTCAGCGACTGAAGAAGGTGTGCTGTGCTTGAGATAATACTGATAGCTTGAACGTTATGCTCACGACACAATCTGATTACAGTTGGGAAAAGTGAAATGCTAAACTATCACCAAATAGAGCTTTCCTACCATGAATTTGATTAGGGCAAGGAATATGGAGATAAACTATTGCTAAGAGGTCTTCATGTATATCCACCTGGTTGCAGTGCAATCATACATAGTGCCCTATGGCTCTCCTTTTGTCCAGTTGTTGTAAGTACGCATTGGCTAAAATTACGAGACAGTGTAGTAACAACTTACATCAATTACACATTTGTGGGGAATTCACCTCACTTAGTAAAATATTGTTATGAATTGATAGAGAAACATTTCAAATGGACTATGGGAATGGTTTTCACCAAATTAAGCTTTGTTCGCAAAGATATCTCAAACCGCACAAAATTTCATGAGCACAAGAAAATGCTGAACTTGTAATGCAGTTGCTTCAGGAAAATATTACAATTAGCTGTTCGATATTTCCAAAAGATAGATATTCTTGAGGCCAATCACCAAAGGACTATCTCATAATCTGTCAGAGGTGTAACAATTGAATCACATATCGGATTGTAAAGCATCCATGAGTTTCAAGAAGAATGAATATTGAGAAGTCTTTATATGTTACGAATGAAAAATGGACTATTTTATGGTCCATCTTACCACTACATACAGTGAGTTTGGATTAATTTAGGTGGTGACAGGTCGACGGTGGAAACTCAACTCAACAAGTTGAAAGCTAATTATCAAGAGTGATGGGGATTGGGGAAAACCTTGAGCTCATATATCTAGTCTTGTTTTTATCTCTTACGTGCATTTTAAATTCAATCCATATTAAATCAAATATAAAGCAATGGTAAATCATTCATTAATCTGTGCTATTATATCAGGGAAATGACTCAAAATAACACTAAAATTTTGTGAACTAATGCGTTAACTAGAGGCAAATTAGGTGTTTGCAAGGATTGCTAAAGAGAGGGATATACAATACAGATTTAATAGTTCTATTTTTCATGTAAGCATAGAAAACGTAGCAGTCAATTGAAGCATTTTGATTCATCGATCACTACACGGTATTTTCGCATATTTCTGACAAGGAAATTCAATTCGCAGCATTAATGCATTGAAATTCCTCTTAAGTGAAGTGTTGATTAGGGTGTTTTTTTAGNTTCAAGAAGAATGAATATTGAGAAGTCTTTATATGTTACGAATGAAAAATGGACTATTTTATGGTCCATCTTACCACTACATACAGTGAGTTTGGATTAATTTAGGTGGTGACAGGTCGACGGTGGAAACTCAACTCAACAAGTTGAAAGCTAATTATCAAGAGTGATGGGGATTGGGGAAAACCTTGAGCTCATATATCTAGTCTTGTTTTTATCTCTTACGTGCATTTTAAATTCAATCCATATTAAATCAAATATAAAGCAATGGTAAATCATTCATTAATCTGTGCTATTATATCAGGGAAATGACTCAAAATAACACTAAAATTTTGTGAACTAATGCGTTAACTAGAGGCAAATTAGGTGTTTGCAAGGATTGCTAAAGAGAGGGATATACAATACAGATTTAATAGTTCTATTTTTCATGTAAGCATAGAAAACGTAGCAGTCAATTGAAGCATTTTGATTCATCGATCACTACACGGTATTTTCGCATATTTCTGACACGGAAATTCAATTCGCAGCATTAATGCATTGAAATTCCTCTTAAGTGAAGTGTTGATTAGGGTGTTTTTTTAGCACAATTAGCAAATATTTAACTTGCTTGAATTAGGTTGTACATGGGCGAAAATGCTACACATCATGAGAAAACCTTGTCAGCCACATTTTATCGTGATTAGTTTACTGCTGGGACAACAATCTAAAATTTTCAGCAATTTCATTATCGCGTTTCTATTTTCAGATGGGCAGAGACAAAAAAACATGCGTTCTTCTTGCACATTCCATGCTTCTTCAACAGAACAAATGACTACTTCATCAGCTGTAGGAAAAGTACGAGAACTCAGTTCTAGTACATCTTCCAGTGATCCTCCATTGAAGTTTTGTAGAGGGAAAATCCCTTTGGTCTACTCAGAATTTGCAGAAGCCTTACTTAGAACAGATAGTAACTTGTGAAAGGCTGTGCATATGCTAAATGCTTTAGGCAAGTATTCCCACTTCGATAACTGACACGTGAAAAGCATTGATTCGCGAAAAGAACAATTCATATAAAGACCTTACAACACGATTAAAATTCAGGGATTTACTCAAAAACTGAAAATTTCTAGAATCTGTGATGACTTCAACAAAAAATTTAAACGGAAATAACTCACAAACTAAAGAGGATTTTGAAAACTGAAAATACCACAGAGTTGAGAATTGTCTCCTCTTTCTTGTACGCTTACCTATAAGAGAATCACACAGGGTAGTTGTTGTTACCATGGGCTTTATTTTCTGAACACTAGACATGTAAATAATTTGAATATTTTTACAAAAACCGGATTTCTCATTTAAAAAATTCTGGCATAAGAATATATTTTCTCACATATCTTCTTCATAACACGGGCGAGCCCCCAGTGACGTAGCCAGGCTAAAACTCCAGGAGGGGCTGACACATTTTTAGGTGGGATATTTGACTTTGTTAATTGCTTCCAGATAATTTTCTGCTAAAAATTAAGATTTAAAAATTAGGAATATAATCAAAAGTTTTTCTTCCAAACTTTAGTGAATTATTAATATCAACTTAAGCTAGAGGTTTTTCTTCAATGGTCAAATCAGCGAAATTTTGCTTCTCGAAAAGCAGAGCATTTATGTCATTGTGGAAAATATTCTTGATAGTGCAAGCAAACATAATCTTAGAGCACATTAAAAAAACTCATGAGGTTTTGCCTAGAAATGTAAATGGTGCAATCCAAATCGCACCAGGTCTGATATAATTCATGAATTGTGGATCAGGACCCAGCCTGAACAAATAACGTGAAGAAATTAGCCATTTTTTTCCCAGTAGCCCTGAAATATTTAGTTCCAGTAAATCCAATTAAACTTGATAGTTAACCTTAAGCTGCCCAGGGAATTTTAAAATTTCTTGGTCTTTTGAAAAATTTTGAAACGCCTATAATATACCACATAAATTAATAAAGATATCCAAAATTTGAAGGCACCACAAGACAGAGGAATGACTCCTCTTTCCGTACCATTAAAAACCTATTGCTTTGCTCACTACATGATTGAAAATATGAATACTATCTACATAAAAAAAGCAGGGAAGCAGTTAAAGCTGGTTGTTGTTTCTATGGGGTTTTGGACGTCTGCATCACCTGAACATAAGCAATGGAGACAATTTTAATTTTTTTTTAAGAAATTTAAATCTTATGAAAAATAGTGAATCTTTTCAAGAAATTCAGTTTCAACAATATCCTTTTGTACAAAGTTTCACTGACACTAATTGTTATTCTTCCATATCTCAGTATTTCCAAATTTCATTATAGGCATTGAAAAAATTTCATGAGAATTTTGAAAAAATAAGTTTGCCCTTTAGAACTACCACGCGAAAGTGAGCAAATGAATCTCTACCATTGCAAACTATTATCATTAATACGACTTTCCAATTCATTTTCAATTCAATTTACAGTCTTGTAGACAAAGTCTATCAAAAGTGGTTTCAAGGAAATCAGAAAATAATGGGAAACAACACTTAGTGACCATTTCAGTTTCTAGGTTGATTACTTGGTTACCTATTAATTTAATGTTGAGTCCCTGGATTTTGATTGTATTGTATTTTTCTGCAATTCTCAATATTTCTCGGTGAATAGATTTAATCGCGTGTACAGCTGACGCAATTTGCAAAACTTTGGATACAATATCAATTAAAGATAAAACCTTTGTAGCAAAATGAGAAATAACATAAAATTAATTTTGGTGATAACAGCAAATAAACCAAGGACCTGACAATGACAATATGCATCAAGGTTAACTTCAAATTTAGCATAGATTATTTTTTAGCTATATTTTCAAATTTAATCTTTTCAGCTTATCTACCACCACTTACATTTTGGCAAAAGTCCTAAAAAGCATAAGGTATTGAAACTGAAAAAAAATTTTTGAACAAAGGAATTGACCTCCTTAGTTATCTTACAACAATACAATTGTAAGACAATTCCATCAAAGAAGATTTCAATCTCTTCATGGTTCTCATCTATAGTTCTATCTATACAAATGGTAAATAATACTCAGACTTACTTGAACTGTTCTAGTAAAAATTTATAGTTTGATTTTGAATGTCAAGTGTTGTATATTTAGCGTTGGCTGGTTTTGTCTTGCAGATAAAGCATAGTTCCTTAAAAATGATGTAGGAGGGGCTCGTCAATCTCTCAGACTAGGCTTAGCCCCTCCTGAGTCTCCCCGTGGCTACGTTCCCGGCGAGCCCTACCTCATAGATGTGACCATTTAAAAAGCTTTCAATATTTCTTAATAGATTTGGATAAAATTATTCAAAAATGCGGACAATTAGATTATTACGTAAAGGGAACACTAGTGGAAATAGTATTAATATTAAACAAAAATATATTTCTAGTAATCATAGGCGCCGCGAGCGGGGGCAAGAGGGGACAGCTGCTCACCTTTCATGGTGAGTTGATTGAATTGACTAGATTTTTATCAAATGAAGATTCCGAATGTCTTAGTAATATTTGATTTAATTAAATTTATATTCATTTTTAATTCTGATATATATAGATAAATTGTGAATTATACAATTAAAAATACATAAAATGCGCAAGTAATTTTTTGGTGAATAAAAATTTTTTTCTAGATCGTTNCATGTATATATCCCTTCTACGTCGTTACTTTTAAAATATGAGCATCGTCGTTTCTGGTAACTTTGCTACCCCAAATTATAAATTGCATATTATTGAAAATAAATAAATTTAAGGAATTGTTTTCAATCTTCATAAATTGTTTCACTCATAGCATGCAGTTTACAACAAAATTTGAAAGGTTGTAATACTTTTCTGTAATAATTTGTAAATATTTGCATGAGAAAAAAGCATCCTCTTCATTCTTTTTAAAGTGGAGACCCTGTCTTCTTTAATATCATAGAGTCACTAATCCATTGACGCATATAGCCACACATGTATTTGATACATGGATTAATACAATTATTATAACCGGACTTGTCAATGAGCTGAGCTTCTAACGTATCAAGCCGAGCCGAGCCGAGCCGAGCCGAGCTTGAACACTGCATTGGATACACAATGAGCCTTTATTAAGCCAAGCAAATTTATAGTTCTGCTTCTTAATTTGTTTATGCAGATTTTTCTTACCCTTTCCTTCAATACAACTTTTTTATAATCTTATTTTAAAATGCTTGTTAAATAATAGCAAGAGCGATGTAAAAAATTTTAAAGCAAAATTTATTATGCTAAAGACAAACTCATTTGACTATCTCCGCACTTGCGATTAGTGCAATAAAGACTTATCGTTTGTTCATTTTCCTTGTATCTTTTTAAAGTTTGTTGTAAATTGTACTCATTGAGATATAAAGATATCAAGAATAAAGAACATCTACCATTTACCTTTGCTCAAATATTGCCAAAGTGAAATGTTGTGAGATATAATGTTAACTGATGAATTTTAGGGAGTTCTTTTGTATATAGTGCGTCGATTTTTTTGCAAAGTGCCAACAATTTGTCAAAAAATTATTTACAAGATCATATGAAGAANTTGTAAGTCTTTAAATCCTTAACGGTTAAACAATGCTAAAATAAATTTCAGTTAAACGAAGAATGGGGTAACAAAGTTAACCCAATTAAAAAAAGCCTAAAACTGCATAAATATATTTTTACATATAAAAATTTGTAAATTCCTTCTTTAGCTTTTAAGCAAATATAATTTTTAGACGCTTTGTCTAAAAATATTACTTAAATTTGCAAGATATTTTTACAATTAAAGATTTTGATCCAAGAATTGGAGGCAGAGTAAATTTATAACCGCTACATTTGCAAGAAGCTTGACACGCTGACGACAAATAATGTTTTGAATGCATTTGGCTCAGACAATAAAATTTCAGGCTGAATTCGAACACTTTCCTTTATTTCCCTGCAATCACTTCAATTAGTTTTGTCTGCAGTAAACATGCAATATGAAAGGAAAGAGGAATTAGATTAGATGCGTAGTAATTTTAGTCAGGGGATAATATGTTAATATATATATATATATAAATAAAATTCAATTCCTGGAGTACTAAAATGGATATAGAGATTGTCTTCTTCTTCTTCACTTAGCAACTAAGATATGCAAAAATCTTAGCAGCATACAAAACTAAAGGACTTAGAATTTCACAATATAGATGTCGTTTGGGTACGAGCTAAATGAATATTTATAAAATGTTCATGAAATCATAGCATTAGAGTTTTTCAAGCATGGCATTACTATAACAAACTAGCAATCATCCCAAGGTAAGAATTTTAAGCTGATTTCTTTTGGGGTAACAAAGCTACCCCAAACTGAGCCTATTGATGTTTTTGTTGAATCTAAATAAGCAAAGTTAGGATGGCTCCCATANTGATATGAAGTAAACCAAATGTCCACAGCAATCTTGTAAACTTGCTTTAGACATAAGCTAGCTTGTTTCAATATGACTGTATCTGGAAATAGTCACTTCTGCATTTTATGCACTAATCAGAGTAACTTCTCACATTTATGGCAATTGCTTAAGTGCAAAACCAAATTTCATATCATAAAATCAAATACTTTTCGTGATGCCTCCTTTCAAACCAGGGTGCCCACATTTTTATGAAGAGTTAGTTCTTTCACTTACGAAATAAATGTGACGCGGGGATAAAGATGACTCGGCACTTTTCAGAGAAATTATATATATATATATATATATATATATATCCGTTCTACGATGTTTGGGGTGTTTCTGTCACCCCACAGTCCTTAATTACGTTGATTAAAGACGGGAAATTCCAGTAAACTAACAAAAACTTTTGACTTTTTATATCAACCTAAATGCCTAATAATGCTAAATAGCAGCAATGCTTAGCAGCTTTATTTACAATATTAACTGCATTTCTATGATTACGGCGTTTGGGGCAACTTCGTAACCCCAAGTTATTTGATCTAACAAATATTAAGAATACTGTATTATGTCAAATCATTTTATATCTTACATTGCATACATGCAACTCTTTGATTCAAATAATGAAGATATTTTGATGATGGTAGTTTACCTAGATTAGGAAATCTTGAACTCTAATATTGAGGATGAAATATGTTTCTATCTTCTCAGTGATGCTCATTTAGTTTTTAACCTGTGACCCTACCTAGCCTGTCTAACAATGATCCATACTCCAAACCAATCAAAGAAGGATTCATAGTATAATACGCGCAAAAATGTTTTAGCATAAAAGCATCAATGAAAACAAGACAAAATATATAAAAAAATACAAGTATAATTAGAATCTATTAGTCTGTAGGAATTTTAAAGATTGAAGGGTTTGACTTTTTAAATTGCACTTCAATTCTGTTAGTGTTCTTCCTCCCTAACAATTATGAATGACATGCAACCTGATTTGTCTAAGATTGCCGAAAAACCCCACTCGTCGAATTTCATACTTGACTGTCGGATGAGTTGACCCGTAACCACCCTGAATGATATGCAGAAATATTAATTGCAGTATTAGGTCAAATCCGGAACATCTTGGCAATGCTGGACGAATATTATGTCGACGGTCTATCTCAAATATCAACAGGCACCCTGGCTTGAAAGGAGGCATCACGAAAAGTATTTGATTTTATGATATGAAATTTGGTTTTGCACTTAAGCAATTGCCATAAATGTGAGAAGTTACTCTGATTAGTGCATAAAATGCAGAAGTGACTATTTCCAGATACAGTCATATTGAAACAAGCTAGCTTATATCTAAATCAAGTTTATAATATTGCTATGTACATTTGGTTGACTTCATGCCATCTTGTAAATAATTTTTTGACAAATTGTTGGCACTTTGCAAAAAAATCGACGCACTATATACAGGAGAACTCCTTAAAATTCATCAGTTAACATTATATCCTTCAAAATTTCACTTTGCCAATATTTGAGCAAAGGTAAATGGTAGATGTTCTTTATTCTGGATATCTTTAATGTATCTCAATGAGTACAATTTACAACAAACTTCATAAAAGATAGAAGGAAAATGAACAAACGATAAGTCTTTATTGCGCTAGTCGCAAGTGTGGAGATAGACACATGAGTTTGTCTTTAGCATGATATATTTTGCTTTAAAATTTTTACATCGCTCTTGCCGCAAGCATTTTAAAATGAAAGTCCTCTCAATATGTGTCGTGTTCTTGTAAGCCAATGCGCAGACGGCCAGACAAAAACTACGTCAGCGCAATTTGTTTCTGACTTTCTGCACCTTGGCACAAAAGTGTTCATTGAGACATAAGCATGTAAGGCTTTTCCTGGAACAGATGTTGTCTTTAATTGAAGCGATCAGAAATTTTCTCATGCTTCATAAATGGTATTTAGAGTTCTATCATTTGTCGCAAACGCGAATAGGCAGTCGAAGCTAAAACAGGGGTGCAACGGGCCAACTGGGTATCGGCAATTATTGGCCTGTGGATATTTTAAAGAAGAATGTCATTACCAAATGATTAAGGTTAGATCGTTTTGATATGAAAACTTATTATTTAGCTCCTTTTCACATTTGCTTTTAACCGTCAAATTGCATGGGAAATGTGTTCTAGGTCATAAAATATCTATATTTACCTGGTGAAAAACAATCAGATTCATCCGAAATATCTCTGCAGTCAGGAACACCGTCGCATTTCCGATGCTAAATGAACGCCTGTTACTACGCAATTATAGAACTCATCCGATTATCGATGATTTTCTTACTAATATATCAAAGGCAATAACCTAACAAATATCCCATGTTAACTAGTGCGTGAAAACTGGAAATGCCAAATTTTCACGCATTTGTAAGAATTATACGCACTTGCAAAGACTTAACAGCAGCTTTAATGCTTAGAAAAGCAATTTTTTTGAGCATCGCAAAATAGAAACTAATTTAAATTTTATTATGAAAATGCTTAAAATTTAATTGTAACATTGCATTTAATTAATAAAACAATAAAATTTTTTAAATAATACCAGGTTATCTTTTTTATATGGTGCTCATTAAAAAATCGTAATTTCATATCTTAAAACATTGTGTTATTATCTTAGAACGCACGTTTGTAAAGCACAATTATAGAATTTAACGGACTTGAAAGACTTTAAAGATGTGTTGCAATGTGTAATGTACTTCGAAAATAACTAACGCACTCCTTTACATGGGATCAGAATATACTCTGATTCCAATCATTTTTTACTGTATTAAGGAGAACATTAAGAGGAATGCAAGTATAAATTTTTGACATCCTCAAATGAAATTTTAACACAAGTCACAAACTTTAATGCATTAACGTAAACGAATTTTAACTTGACACAATAAATAACCGAAGAACTTCTTGCACTAAAATATGGATTTGTTGATTTCATGTGTTTCATCTCTTGATAAACTTGCACTGGAGCACTTGTTAAATATTTCATCAGGACATCCCAAGCATTTGCTTGATCTCAATCAGTATAATCTAAACGTTATTCTTCATTTCGAAATTGAAAAAAACTTTAATTTAATCTATGTAAACTTCTAGTGTACTTCTAATTTTAGTGTGTGCTACAAGGAATCCAAAATGTCTCATTTGTCTTTACATTCCTTGTCAAATCACATTTTAAGTCAGTACAACAACCCAATCACCTGTCAAACTATGAAACGTCAACAAAAAGTGCTATTGACTCTTTATTTTTTTCTATCTCCCTCTCTCCCTAAATATATATATATATATATATATATATATATATATATATATATATATATATCATTTCCCATATGAAACCAAATTCATTGCTGCTATTTGATTGTAGACAAAACTTTTCTCCATTTTGAAAGTTCGATGAGGGAAGGAATAATCACGAATTTTACCTAAGTTATAACCTAAATCACCTATGTTTGGCACAAAATGACTCAGTGGGTGATTTTCTTTGTTTTGGATTTTTTTGCCAAAGTTTAGTACAGCATGAATTTCGTCAACCACTTAGAGATTGACTCTTGATGATAAGACATGCTGCTTCATATTTAAGATTAGGAAAAATTATCTGCAGAGCCCGCTATTGAATGCATTCCAAATCCTTTGATTGGTGAACAGTACTCTAGAATAGGGTGAATTAATGATGTGTAGGTGTGGATTAGTTGTGATGATGGAATACCAAACCTTTTAATAATTCGGAGGAAATGCAATCTTTTGGCGGCTTTTTAACCATGTTTATAATATTTTCTTCCCATGTAAGATGGTCTTGAACTACTAATCCAAGGAGTTTAGCTGATTGAACTCGCTGAATACTATAATCTGTGATTTGATCTTCAGATGGTAAGTTAAAGTTATGCAAGGGACATATAGTAATTTATTTGGATTTCATTAGATTAAGTTGCATAAGTGATTTGCTGGTCCAGTTTTCCACTCTGTGAACTAAACATTCAGATTCTGAAGGAGTATCATGTGAGCAAACTACCCAAACTGTCAGATCGTCCACAAATTTGACTCTGTTAGGCCAAAATTTCATTAAGGTGTTAACAGAAAGTATAAAAAGCCAAGGTCCAAATTTGGTACCTTGAGGTACTCCTGCATACAATGTATGCCTCAATGAAAGTGTTCTGCAAGGAAAATGAATTTTTTGCTGACGACCAGATAAGAAGCTTATGATCCATTTGAATGTATTGTTGCTAATGTTAGATGACTAAATAAATTAAAAGCCTTTCTGAATTCATTTAAAAATATTCATATGTATTGCCCAGCACTTTCCAATTGATTTATCCAATTATGTGTCATATCAAGGAGTATGTATAGGATGGGACGACCAGGGATAACTCCATATTCTTTGGATTTAGACTGCTACATATTTTTTCAATAAGTTCCTTTTCCAATAAAACCTCTTCTGCTATTTTCACAACAGGGTATGTTTTGAAATTGGTCGAAAATCTTTTCTTACATTTTTAACCGGCTTATTTTTCTCTAAACAGGTCAAATTAGCACCTGTAAAGGGGAAGCATCATACGTTGAAAATGAATGCTTAATAAGGCAGATATGGAAAATACCCTTTCATATCAGTATTCTTGGAGAATCCAGGTGGGAATGGTAATGCCATGAATATCAGGACCTGTTGACTTATGAATGTTTAATACTTTCAATTTACGAAAATTTTGATATTCACTGGTATATACAGGGTTTTTGTTTAAAGATAGAATCACCATATCTGATGCAGATATAGGTTCATACTCATTAGTAATTGCAGTAAACTCGTTATTAATCCGATTTGCAAGTGTAATCTTATCCATAGATAAGAAATTATCACCAAGTGAAAGCTCTTTTCTAGCAGATTCAACAGATACTCCACCAACTTTCTTTATTTGAGCCCACCACTCTTTTGGTTTAGACGATTTAAGATCAGCAACACAACTGTTGTAGTAATCTTTGTGAGCAATTTCTAATTTGCGGTTAATAGCATTTCTGAGCCTATGATATAAAAAAATTTTTTTGTTGTAGGGCGTATTGCCTCTTGCTTATCAATCCGACTACTGTATTTCTACAGTTACCTGAAGCTTGTCTCGTGGATATATTTTTTGCATTTTCACTGGAAATGAGTATTCATAGGTGTTGAACATAAACTTTCCCAATTCTGAGAAAAGGAAATGTTAACATCATTGCAAAATTCCAGTTACAGAAGGATACAATGTTATCAAACAATTGTAGATTATATTTTTTTCATTCTATAAGATGTAATTGTCTGATTTCCACAAACATATTTGGATTTTATGTACACAGACAAATGCTTACATTTACCAATACTGGGCATCAGTTGAGCTGACTCATAGAACTGGGAGAAATTAGTAAAAATCTTGTCCATGGTACGATTTTCATGTATGTGAAACTTCACCATCTGCTGAAGTTGAAACTATGTTGCAAGAAGATTTACATTAGCTCTTTTAAAGTCTCCACCAATAATAATCATGAAGTTAGAGTAAGTATCAGTAATCTGATTTGAGACTGAATGTAAGTAGTTGCATAGACACTATTCTTCTTCCTTGCATGAATATGGGTTATACAATACACCTATCATATACCTGTTAATTCCTATTGGTGACTTTTAATATTAAATTTTTACACACAAAGCTTCTATATCAAGCAAATCGTCATCAATGTGGGAAACAATATTGAGTAGGTGACTTAATTTGGATCATTTTTCCACCACCAACTTTATCAGAAGCATTCATTGTTTGATCATTTCTTTCAGTGACGTAACCAGGTAGGTTTACAGCACTATTACAAATCTCATAACACAAATGTGGTTCAACTATCATTAAGACTTCTGGAAATGTAATGGCAGACGCTTGGGCATAAATTTCATCAATTTTATATTTAATGCATTGCACATTCAAAAGAAATACACTAGTCAATTTTCTAACTGATTACTGTTGCTTTGATTATTAGATAGGCTAATTGATTTGATGATTTCATCAATAGTTTTTTCACTTTCAATGATATGAGACTTGTAATATAGTTTAAGTCCTTTGATTTTGAACTGTGATATTTCGAGGCCTTTTAATGCCAAATTGTATCCAATTTCAACAACATGCATTATTTGGCTAAGTAATTTGGTGTAAGATCATTGCGAATACATATTGAGGTTCCTTTTATTTTATACATTGATATTTTAATTTTTCTATTATCTCAGAAACTATGAAATGTGACCACAAGCGGCTGCTGTGAATAAACTTACCTCTTTGATAACAATCATCAAAATCACAATCGACACCTAGGTTATATTTAAATAATTCCTTAAGAACATTACCATCAGTATTCAGTTTGTCAATTGAATTGGTGTATTCAGACTTTTCAGCCAGTCCAGAAACCAAAAAAGTTAATCGAGTAAATGATGAAAGATACAAAAAGTCTAAAGAAATTCTGCTAAGAAACAACAATAAAGAAAGAATTTTCATAGAATGACAAGTTGCACCATATGATTTATACAGCAAAGGAGAGCCAATATATAAGCAAATACAAAAAGTTCAAAAGGAAATTGAAAAATGAACAACACAACCAGTTATATTATTTTTAGGAATAAACAATATTGAGTGGGGAGAACTATGGAGTTCACAATACAGATATTATGATGTAATGCGACAGGTGGAAATTATTAGTATGGTAAGACTAGGAAAAAATGAGCCAGATGAAATTACCAAAGAAGAAGTATTGGAAAATATAAGTGCTTTTTATGATGAAGCGTCAATATCCAAGTCACTGAGATTGACATATGAGTTCTTTTACCCAAACACAGAAATCCATCTTGATTTAGCGCACACTAGCAGAATTGATGCAATAATGACATTGATGATAGCAATAAAAGGATTGCGCTTATATCAGAAGTATTACGAGATATTCAATGAAAAACTCAATGAGCTAAGAAGTATGTGCATGATATCAAAGTTCTTAAAGAATCCTTCATATCTGAGACATAAGAAGATGCTGTACTAAAGATTACCAGAGGAACAATACGAGAAAGTCCGTTGGGAAATGACAGAAGCCAATGGCATTATTAAGAAGGCAGCAGAGATGGTTCATGGAGAAAGAGTAGACAGTAAGAATAAAGATGGACGTAACTAAGACTAAAATGTAATAATGATTAAAATGTAAACACATGGTTATGATCGATTATTTGATTTGTAAATTGTTTTATGCAGTTTTATATTTAAAATTTACTCAACTGTATTTGGAAAAAGCGAAAATGGCCAAACTCTAATTAACGCTGACGTTGCATAATTAAAAGCAGAACTAAAACGCGAGGGAAAATTGTAAACAAGATTTAATCAAACATGTACTAGTCGAGTACTGATTGTTTACTAAAAAGTGCAATAAATATGTAATGAATGTTAAAATGGTTGATGAATGAATTTAGTTTGGATTTACTTCTTCTCTTGTCAGGTTATTTAATAGTTTATGGAAAGCTAAAAGTTCAAGCACTAGAGGTAATTGTACAGTGGTTCCCACATACATTTAAAGGAATGCTGGAGCAGCCTCACAATCAGCTATTCAATGGTGGTGAGTGCAATAGCTTTAGTTTCCTCAAGGTGCTTTTAGGTTACAAATAGGGATAGGGATTTTTCTCAATTGTAGCTTTCCTATTACTCATTGCTTGTCAGTTATTATGATTATAGTTACATTGATCTACATGTTTGTTATTCCATTATTGAATCCAAGTTGCTCATGGTTTTCTATCATAGTTAATATTTCAGTATTGAATTTAATTTGCTTATGGTATTACTTCATAGTTATTATTATTTCAGTATTGAATTCAAGTTGCTCATGGTTTTATATCATAGACATTTGGCCGACTTATGCATTCACTTTCTTGCAGACTGTATTGATTGTTTACATGTACAAAGGGCTAGCATGTATTACTATATCTGTAGGGCTATTATATGTAAGGCTCAATAACAAGCTGAAGCATTGCATTTGCGGTATTTCATTATCCTTACATAGTCATAATAACAAAAACAATCAATGCACTAAATTAATAAATAGTCACAAATCCACAATCACTGAGTTTCCTATTCACACACTAATCCCGTTAATGGTTTCCACTGCAAAGTTCAAGTACAAGCTGTAGTTGTGGCTGATTGATATGTCTCTGGAGTCGCATGGCACCACTTCAGGTTTTGACCCTGTCTTCCATCTACCACTCTCTATCTAAATGCATTGTTGTTAGTTAAGCATTCAGGAAAGCTAATGTTTATTAATATAAGTTAATTAAACAAACACTCAACTGAAAGGAGAAATTTAGGAACTTGTCAAACTTAATTGTCATATACACTAGGAAAAGTAATAAGTTACTCTGGATTAAGTGCAGAAATTAGATTGGCAAGATTCTACAAGGAGCAGTTTGTTGTGGAATCCACTCATGATTAATTTTCACATTGTTCTTCATACAGCAATCATTGCAGAATGTAATAATTTGATCTTTCATTTTTAATAGCAGATCCGCTTGTGCATTGGAGAAGCCGGAAAAAGTCTTCTTGAATAAATGGAAGATGTTTTGCAGTACACACATTGAAAGTTCATCTTCATTTGAAATTACGGATTTTCAAGTATAGCAGTGTTAATTGACATTACTTGTTATTCAAAGTTAAATAAACTATTCGAATTTCAAACCATTTGGTTTTGATATTAGCCCACGTTAACTAGTGTGTGAATAACTTTAAAATTACTTTACAAACAAAACTTGAAAGATAAAAACGCTCATGCAAGACTTTGCAGCAGCTTAATACGCACTTTGAAAGTTTTGAATACAGTTTATTCAGTCAGTTAGTTTAGTTGTATTTTCATGCAATTTCTCACATTTTTAATAAAATTTCACCTTAAAATTATAACTGTATAATATAAAGTCAACTTTTGATATTTCTTCACCTTTCGCAAAGCACATTAATTACTATTACAAAATTCACAATACAAGTATTATAACTTATGAAAAATCATTCAAAATTATTTGAAAGCATCGAAAATATTATGTTATGAATCACAGTTGTGTAACATCCTCCACCTGGCCTATTTGCGCCGTGTATTATTGCTGATAATTATCACTCGGTAAATTGCGGGTGAGGAGTTACTAAGTTATTGAACCGCCAAACTTTTCCTCTTTTTAGTTAACTAGTTAAGTTAATTGAGTATTGATTATCACTGTTTAGGTGACGGAGCCGTGTGACGATTCCTCTTCAATTCTTCTGTGGGCTACTGCCCGAAGCCGATCTCCACAACACAGTTCCTCTCCTTCATCAACGATGACTGAATCCACGGCACCATCTCAGCTCAACTGGAACTAATTATGTGTACCTTACTTTAGCTCAGTGCGTGCACTCAAGTCAAGTTGTAACTGACTTAAACTCAATTTTGTAAAGTGTTTGATGTTTTGATTAAGTAAAGCAACCAGGCATTGACACTAACTGCACTTACATAATATTAAAATAGCCATTACCGTAAAATTACTGGCTTAGTAATTTAAATAATAAGATTGCAGTTTCCTATACTTACATTTAATAGTAATACATGTAGGGTCATTTATTAGGTCGATTATAGTCAAGTCTCCTACTATGAAATACATATGTATATTCCTAGGTTTCGACTATCCAGTCATTTCAAGCATTAATTATTTCGTACATGTATGGATCGATAGTCAGACTAGGCAAGAATCGAAAATCTCCTAACCGTAACATAAGTGTGGCTTCGTGACTGGCACAAGGACCCTTCGAATCGATCCCGTGATGGAATCCAGCCACTACTCGACACAACTTGCCTAGCTGCACATTTTATTAAATAATCAAACCAGATAAATGAAGAATGAAAATAAAATAAACTCCGAAGAATTTATTGTTCATCAAATTTCTAGTTAGTTCAAAGCTATTTATTTAAAATTTCAAAAGTACCTGCTGATTTTGAATTTCAAATAATTCGTCTGCCAATATGGCTGTTCATTCGTAAGCGTTATTTCGCTTGTTTCACTTTGTCAAATTTTTACTTAATTGGCTAACCTGTTTTTCTTAATTTGCACAATATTGTAGCTTAGTTGCATCTTACAAAAATGAATAGAATCATTAACTAATTTTTACAACTAATTTTAATTACTATAATCGTTCAATGTTATTCCTGCAGCTATTTGTTTTGGGATGATGCTACAGTATAAGATAAGAACAGAAAGCCAGATAACAGTGGATATCATGCTATATGACAACAAGGGAATCAATACAAAAAGAGTATCAATGCTATCTAGTGTGTGTGCCATCAAAAATGGAAAGGGGAAAATATAAATTCTGAACACAACAAACAGGAATGTCAACATGAAGAAATCAAATGTGAAAATATATGGAAAATTCATCAAACATTAGATTAATCTGGAAAGCAATTGAAAATAATGATGGGGCAAGTAATTTGCATGGTCAATTTGAGGACTAGCTAATGAAAGCAGTAAGCATTCCAAATGGCTAATTCAAGGGTGAGTGGATAAACGCCATCAAGGTGGCAAGTAGTCCTCAAGGCTGATTCAGGGGCATAGGGATGAAAGCAGAAGAGGAAGACAACTACAGAACACTGGAAATAAATGACAAAGATCACCAACATGTAGACAAGAGCAAAGAAAGCAACTGAAAAACTTATTGGAGAAACACAAGAAGAAAAGCACAATCAAATATTAAGTGAACTAATTGACAATAAAATCATCTGACCAAGTGAAAGTCCATATGGAGCACCAACAGTTTTTGTAAAACAGGGGAACAAATTCTGATTGTGTATAGACTTCTGAAAATTAAATGAAGTGATGAAGAAGTATTCATACTGTAGCATAATCCAAGAATCAATGCTGCAAAAAAAACAAAAAAGAGATTAGTCAATCAAGAAGATTAACATTGAATCAAATTATGATTAAATTAGTATTAATTGTAAATTAAAATCAATTTAAGTTTAGCATCATTAATTTTGTAAAATGCAACTAAGAGAGAACATTACCAAATACCAAATAGTAATTGTCAAAACAATTTGGCAAAATGAAGGGGGTGATATTGCTTCCATTAATTTTAGCAGTCTTGGCAGGCAATTTAAAATTCAAATCAACAGGTACTTTTTGATCTGAAACTATAAATTGAGAAAAAGCATTTGGAGAACTGTTGAAGTAAATTCTTTGAAAATATTATCTTTAGATTTAACCTGGTTTGCTTATTATTAAATTATGTCAAGCTAAATGGTAAATGCATTAGTAGAGGTGAAGGCACACATCAAGAGTGATTTGAGGGTCCTTGATCCAAGCCATGAAACTGCATTTAAGTTAGGGATATGATTAGGAATTTTTCTCCATTTAGCTGACTATCAATTCTTTTGACAGCATGTACACAATAATGAAACTTTGAGGAAACGGTTGGATAACCAATCATAGGTATATTTTATTTTAACTAGACTAAACAGGAGACCTATAAATAGACCAATAACAAGACTGAGGATGTATTACTAATTAAATGTAAGTTATGAATCTGCAAATAATTATCTATTTAATTATTAAAATTATTTAAAACCAGTTTTTTTGACATTTCTAGGTTGCAATTACAAATTACACATTACAAATCAAGTTTAAGTCAGTTAGATCCAGCCTTGAGAGTTGCACTGAGTTAGGATAGGGAACACATAAGCTAATTCATTGAGCTGAGATTTGGAGATGATCCATCAGCAGTGAAGGCAACTAAGTGTTGGAAGATTCAGAGATCAGAGTCAGCTGGAGGCCTCATGGAACATCAGACAATAGGGAAACTGCAATAGTTGATCTACACCTAAATAGTGTTCAATTACCATGGAGTTAATCAAAGTTAACTACAAGTTTTAATAGAGTAAAGCAGTTAGTGAAAGTACATCCCTACCTGCACTTAACATACAATTACATTCAAAAGGAATTAATCAAATTAAGTTAAAGCTTGGTAGTGGATGGTACAATAGGTTTGCAAAATTTCCATTACATTCAACTTTTCAGTTTAATGTCCTTGTAAATTTTATATACAATTGTTAATCTAAACAATAATTAATGTGACAGTCTAGCATTTGAATTTTTGCACTATGACAATTTTTTACATGTTATTGAGGGTAAGATTGGGATTTTTGAATAGATCATACAATGTGCTTCCATATATGCTTACATCACATTTCCCTGTTGGAACAGTTAGCAAAATAAACATTTTATCTAAATTTTGAAATTTTATTCTGAATTGCCTTGCAATCACTTTCACTGCCACTGGATGCACATGTGTGATACTTGGGTGAGTGGCAAGTGTTTCTGACTCATGAACATTAGGCTGAGTAAAATTTCAAATTTTCTTTAGATCTTCTTTTGTATTTGTAAAATTGGCATATTATTGCTATTTCAAAAAAACCTAGTGGTGTGGAACCTCATCATTTTTGACATGCACTATCAACTAATGCTGCATTTGAATAATATTTTGCAGATTTGTATTTTTCTATACAAACTACAATTGCTTAATATTTTCTTGTGTAAGTAAGATTTAAATATTTTCAACACATTTAAGCCATTATATTGTATTTTTATCTAGTGAACTTTGTTTTTGGTTAATGGATGCATGGTCAAAGACCCACATCAGGAAAATTTTGTGCTTTTAGAAACATGGAAACATAATTTTTTGCAAATGCATCTTCATGTTTCCAAGTTATTCCACTGCTCAAAGAAATTATTGACTGAATCATACCTTGAAACAGTAATCTGTGTTGCTTAAGAAGTACTGTCTCTATTGGAAACTGCAACAATTCCTACAATATCATAGTGAGTTGTTCAATGAGCAGCTGTAAAATTCATGAGCAATGTATAAAGGGCTCAATGAAGTGATTCAAAAAATAAGCTTGATTAAGTAAAAGCAAGACTGAACACTTTGTAAAACTGAATCTTGTGCTATGGTAAAATGTCAAGAATCACTAGATGATTATATTTTAACAAAGCTTAAATGAGAAAAAATTTTCCCCCAATATGAATTCAAAGCTCAATTTAAATGTTTAGATAATTTATTGGTTATTATCTTACACATTATATAACCCTTCTTTAATATTATGTATGTTAACATGAATTTTCATTATTTCTCATTACATAAATTTTACCAACTTTCACATTTGTGTTGTAATTATGTTAATTATCTAATACATTTATTAAAAAACAATTTATGCTATTATTTTCAGCAAAGTTCAATACCAAGAATCTTAAATACCAGAAGGGTAACTTGTCAAAAATTAAAATTTGTTCAGACCAAATGCACATCCTTTACCTCATTCATTGCAATGCTGTGCATTAAAGCAAGGCATTGATGAAAATTCAATTGCTACCTAGAACCACTTGGGGAATGTTGTGTTGAAATTATGCCATTTGTTGTATTCATTTTATTAATACAAAATTATGTATATACAATTGATTAAGTACATCATGGAAAGGTATTTCAACAAAATTACAGGCTGCATCAGAATGCTTTTAAAATTTTTCCTATCCCCCTCTCATAACAGAAACAAATGTAACACTTCACTATTTTGTTTTTCTATATATGTTTGATCATCATTCAATTCCTTAGCAAAATTATTAAATTCATTCTCTGAAATCTATAATATTAACTATGTGACAGCAAGAACAAAATTCTCTAGCTAAAAAAAATTTAAGATGTCATAACCTATCCATTTTATGATTATTGGAAGCACAGAACCTAACAAATGAATGAAATGATGGTTGACAATTAGCTTTGTCATCTGTCAGATAGCTACCACTTGTATTCAAAATGTTCATAACATACAATATAGATTATATTATGTTTTGTTAAGCAGGAGTTGAATCAATTTTTATAAAAAAAATTACAAAATTATTTGCAGGTTGCTATGTCGCACACACTGGCTGCTCAAAGATGGTGTTTAGTAGATTTGATTCTTCAAAATGTGATTGAAATCACAAAAACCCTAAGCCCAATTGATGAGCATTTTCTATTTTTAGACTTCATGTAATTCTTTGGTAACACACTTTGACATAGATGAAGTAACCCAGTAAACATAGAACTGTTGTAATGACATTGCTGAACAACAACATAAAATGAAATTACAAAACAATGTCTTTTCACAATAAGACAACAAACTATCAATAAAAATGCAGTTTTTTAAAAAATTTATCTTCAAATTGTCATAATACTAAAATTATTCCTATTTTTAAATATTTTTTGCTAGATGGAATTGTACACTGCCACTAATCTGCACTATAAATGCCACTCAAACCATTCAATGCCTATTAAATGCCAATATACCACAAAAACGATGTCTTTACAACAGTTCTATGTTTACTGTGAATCAGTGGTTGCTTAGGTTTGCATTAATTTTCCTATTGAAGTTGCTATGGACTTAGGACAATCAATGTGGAGATGTAACATGCATTTTAGCTCAGGCATAAACTATTTTGTCTTAATAAAGAAAGATACATAAATAATAATTTTTACAAATACTGTGAATTGGGATTGTGCCTGAGGCCAGTCATTCACAGTTGACTTTGCAATGACTACAATTAAAGCATTGCAGACTGTGTGACCCTCTGTTAAAATTAGATCAGATTTTTCCACCTTAGCAATGTTTATGAATGTAATTTCAGATACTATTTTATATATTTTATGCTCTTAGGATTTTGGGATAGTCAAGAGCCTCATGTGCCTAACCCTAGTGAGCTATAAGATGTTTCTACATACATAATAATTTAGTGACACACCTGTATCTGTATCTGAAGCAGGCTTTTTGAGAATGAAAGTAGATTCAGGAAATATTTTGAGAAAATGGGGTTTGAGAAGCAAAATTGAGAAATGTTTTTTGTTTTTTGAGATTTGAGACTGAAAAAGAAACAAATTGAGAGTTGTTGCTGCTAAATTTCATGAGAATTCTTCATTAACTAAGTTAAATTTTCAATGCCAGGTACAATGACATAAGCAATTAAAAATAAGAATGTAATGAATGAAATAAAGTATTTGTTGAATGCAAACTTTCAAAGAATTGTTTCAAAAAACTTTTTTATCTACATGTTGAATGCAAAGGTTGAAATATGAAGGCAAGGATGTTCATAAACTTGAGCTTGAGATCAAGATTGAGTATAAAAAATTTGAGATCTCAAAATGCCTGCTCTGAAGTCACTCTTAGCTACTAAATGTTAATATTACATTGATCAGTGTATAACCAAATTAAAGATACTAACAACTATTTAGAAAAATTTCATTAAAATTTTCATTTAACCATTTATGATTTATTGGGAAATTTGCCCATAATGTATTTGTTAAATATTATATTAGCTGCTTTATATTATTGTTTTTCAAATTGATTCAGGATTCCAAGTTTTCTCTATTCTATCCATTTTTATGGACAGAGATAGATATTATGAAGCAACTTAAAATTCTACACTTTTGAGATTTATATGTCAGCTCAAAATCAATCAATCCAGAATGCTTAAGAGAATTGAGCTCATAATTAACACAATATAACAGCCAATCTGGATAGCTTTGACTCTACAATATGAAGTTGATTTCTCTCTGGGAAGGGTGATGAGTGTCACACAGGAAACTATTATTTATAGAAGTGTAACTGTGTGGAAGTGGTCATGAAAACTGGGAGGTCTCATTGTACTCTGGGAAGACATGATTGATGTAAATGCAGACCCCTCTGGAACTTCTGAAGTGTCTGAAAGGTCTCAGAGATGAAAAAATATTGGGGCTAATGATAATCCAGTTGTACAAAACCTGCGTTGCACAGTGTAAGTTTATCACTTTAAATTTATCTTTCTTTAATCTTTTAGAGCATGTGTGATAATTTCAAATGAAGTTTCTAGCCTGGTGGTTAGTTCAATTTTTTGAGATTCGGTGGTTAGTTCAATTTTTTGAGATACAGTTGTATTTAGACTATTGCACAATATTTCTTACTGGTCACAAACTTTACTTGGAGGTTCATGGGCACTTATATGCTCCAAAAATATTAGTATGTTAGAATACTTAATTTTGAGCTAAAAAGCACCCCATTTTGGTGCACATCATTACCAAATCACTAGATATTAGTGTTTAAATTTGTGTTAGACCTGTACTTTACAAAATTTTAATATCTGGATGTGACATATACTTTGGATGCTATGCCATTCAAACTTTAAAATAAGTTGCTAATAACTCTTCTTTCATATTCAAAAGCAATGAAGCACCAGCTGTGCAATTATATTTTGAAAAATGATCAAAAAATATCAAAAACTTTACCATAGAATAAGCCATATAATGAAATACAAAGAATATCAAAATTTGAAAGAGAAAAAGCTATAAGTTCTATTCCACATGAAGGAGGAGGTATAACTTGAGGTCATAGTGAACAAACTCCACCATGAGAACATCTGTCCATACAGATAGGTTTGCCTAATTAGAATCATGTTAATCAGATTAGAAAATTTCAGATGCAAATATAACATCAAAACCATATGATATTGAATATTTGAAGTTCATTTACTATATTAAATATTAATAGTGCATTTGCAAATCTATGAATAATAAAGTTCTAGTTAGTCAGTTAATTTAAAATTCATTATCACATAAAGAATGTAATAGCATCATATTTTTGTTAGTCCTAAGCTTTTAATTTTTTGCTATTCAGAATTTTATGCTCCAGAAATTAGATTTAACCATTATATGTTCTAAGCTTATATGCATTGGCAATGATTTTTCAATCATTCCACATTGTATTTAGTTTTACTTTTATAGTCTGTGGCTGGCTAGAAATGGAATTGACCTAACATCAAAAACATTCTAGTTAAACTCCAAGCTGTTTAGATTAGTATATAAAATATCAGCATAGCTTAGATTGCACATAACCCAAGCATGAAACATTTGAATTATTGCAATTGGGGGTAACTGTTAGGAAATATAGGATATCTTTCTAATAACAACAGCCATTTTTTTGATAAAAGTATGTTCTAGCAATTTGTGCCAATTAGGTAAAAATTAGGATTATTTTCATATAGATATAGCCTATATATTTATAAATTATTAAAAAGCCATCACTAAATAACATATTATACTTTGAAGTGATTTTGAATAAACTCTTACTTTTTTGAATTAATTAATATATGAAGATATTTTTTCATCAATATGTTACACAGAGAGATAAAAATTCTCCATCAAAGGCTATCATAAATCACTTAGGGCAGTTCTTTTGTATGATGACATTAAGTTGCCTTCTATTCCAATTGCTAATGCATCATAGCCAAAGGTAGATTATGAAAATGTCAGAAAATTTTTTGCAATTGTCAAATATGATAATTTCAAATAGAACGTAATTGGAGACTTCAAAATGACCCCATTTTTGGTTTATTGCAATAAGGTAATACCAATCCTTTGAAATTTTACAAAAATATTTCCAAAACTTTCAAATGCAAAACTTTAAGATAGCAATTTTGGATGTTAGAAAATTGTTCAAAAACTTTGAAGAATTGTGTAATTCACTCACTTTCATAAAATGCCTTGGATTTTTTTAAAATTGTCAGTAGTACAAGACCACAGCAATGAGGTCTCAATTCTCATAACACCTATGGCTTTTTGCAATGTGGAAATGAAGTGATTTTATTGGACACCATCTAGTGACAAAATGTTTTTGGCAAAATTAAATTGAGCAAATTAATTTTTAGGGAATTTCTTTAAACTAATATGATGATTTTTGATTTCTAGGATTTAGGCAAACTGATATTTTTGATGACAAGTTTCACTTAAGATGTGTTTATTGCAACAATGCTTTAATCATACAACACCATGTTTTAAGGAAAATAATTGATAGAAACAAAACCCATTTTCATTTTCTACTAATATCCAAATATAAAGCAGAAAAATAATTCACTAACACTATAGATGTATGAAATATAGACTTTCATTTTCAAAAACAAGATAGAAAATATTCACTATACTTAAACATTACAGGCATATGAAAGATATAGACTTATATGATAATGGCAATTGTGTCAATTGGTTTTTGCATTACATTGTTATTTTTCATTATAAAAAATTCCATATGTTTCTTCAAGTGATTAACATAATCATTGTAATTTAATTCCTTTTGGGAAATCCATACACTACATGCAAATGGTTACATTTCCACTTTTCAACTGTGTTGCTATCTTTCATTGTAAAAAATTCCAAATGTTCTAATGATTAAGGCCCACAATCATTGTAATTAATTCATTTTTTGGGGTCTGTACATTACATGCAAAGGGTTAAATTTTGTATTTTTCTAATCCACTGCTATTTCATTGTAAAAATTCAATGAAATTAATTTGTTTTTTGCTAATACCCAATATACAAAAGAAAAAAATTTTCACCATACTTAAACATTATAGGCATTGTTTGTGTACACAATTGTTAATATACATTAGCTGACTAATTAAGGTTTGTGTAGCATAATCCAAAGAAAATGATGCTAATGAAGAAAGAAGAACAAATGATTAGTTGAAACAAAGATTGAATTATGATTATTTAGAAAAACAATTTAATTTCAATTATCAGAATTATCTTTGTAAAATGCAACCAAGTAATAATATATCAAATTAGTACTTGGCGTCAAATTTGACAAAATGAAGGGGGCAAATTTGCTTCCATTATTTTCAGCCATTTTGGCAGATGAATTAAATTTGAATTTCAAATGACAGGTACTTTTTCAAGTTAACTATAAATAGAGAGTAAATCAGTTTGGAATTTGTTGAAGTAAATTCTTTGAAAATCTTATTCTTAGATTTTATATTGGTTTGATTATTTATACACAATGTCAAGCTAAATGGTAAATGCAGTAGTAGTGGTTTAAGAACACATCAGGAGTGACTCGAGGGTCCTTGATCAAAACCATGAACCTGCATTTATGTTAGGTGTACAAATAGGAGTTTTTCTCTGTTTAGCTGGCTATCAATTCAATCATTTACATGTAATCAATAATCAACATTGGTAAGAAAGGGCTGGATAGCCTAATGTAGGTTATACATATTTTATGTGATAGACTTAGGTGACCTATAATAGACTGATAACTCGACCAAGCATGTATTATGTTATTTACATGTAAGGTAGGAAGCTGCAAGTTATTAAGTAACAAAATTATATTAACTTAGTTAAAGCTAATAGTTTCCAGCAATGGCTAAAGTAATCATTATGAAGCAGCTGGTGACATTGCAAGGTTGTGAAATGAATTAAGTACACAGTACAAATTGAGTTTAAGTCAGGTACAATTTGCACTGAAAACTACACTGAGTTAGGATAGGGAACACAAATGAACTTTGTTGCACTGAGCTTTGAAACCACCTAGATCAGCTATGGATACACAAGTGAAATAATGCAGAGATCAGAGTTGGCTGGAAGCCACAGTTAAACCATTCACTGAGCAGAGCTATGATGGTGGAGTACCTAAATAGTATTTGGTTATTTCAGTTAAAGAAAGATAGCAGAAATATATACAATAAATAGCTAACATGAGTACATCCCTTCCCACAGTTGAAGTGAAACAATAGTTTAAAAGAATCATTTAACCTACATCAATGCTTGGTAGCAGATGCTACATTTGCATCATGTTTGTACTGATGCATTACTGACTAATAATTTTTCCTATCCATAAAAATTCAATTTGCATCTATTGCTTAACTAGCCTTTGTACAAACTTAATTCACTATTTTCTATACATGACATGCAAAGGGCTACAGTTCATTTATCAAATACATTGCTATCTCATTGTAAAAAAAATCCTGCAATTTCTAATGATTAACATCCCCAATCATTTTAATTCATTTTGTTTTTCAGGGTATAAACTCTCCTATGACTTGAAAAATTTAAACCATATTCAGTTAATATCATCATAATGGTACAACAAAGCCAAAAACAATGAGAATAATTTATAGTTTCAGTAAGCTACTAGTAAAAAAAATGGCAAATTTAAAATGCATGCAATTAAACAAAATATTCAACATAGCAAAAATCATTATGTATAATTTAGTTTGAAGCAGTAATTTAAAAACATACTTGACTTAAACATGAAATATTATAATATAGACTTTTTATGAAAACAAAAGTGTCATCACACCTTATTATTCACATGTAGATGCATTTGAAACCACAACACAATGCCTTCAATCTTTTGAGTTTTCAAGATTACATTCTAAATGTACAGATGCTTGTAAAAAGTCTATTATTCACATGTAAAAAAACATAGGTATGTGATATTTTAAAGATAGATTGCTAAGAATTTCGAAAAATTGCAAACTAATATTTTATAAGTGCATGAGCTCTACAATATCATCCATATGCCAAGTTTTAATGTATCGTCACTCAGGGCCTTATTTTTATTATTTTTGACACTCTGGAATAGTGTTATGTCTTTTTGATATTTTGATTCCTTGATTTGCTGCTACCTTATTTGTATCAATTTCTTTTAATCAATTTGAATTTTGAGTGTAGTTAATTTGATAGTGTTAGTATTTGTCCCCTTGATTTGAATTATGTGTGATTGCTCATTTCAACTTTGTGAGGGAAACTGTGCTTTGAAATTGTAAGCAAGTCAGGTAATAAGTTACAGATTTTTGTAATAAATATCTGAGTCACTGTTGCAAAACACACAATAAATTTGGCTTCCTTCTACTGCATTTGGTCTTTTCAATTATTTATCTATCAACCCCTTTTAGATTTTGTCAATCAAAGATTTTGTTAATGATAACTGTTGTGTAAGATCTGGTGACAATTCAGGAGGAAACTGCACTGGGTCTAGGGTGACAAATAGCTCTTTAATGATGACAGCCCAAATAATGGCCGCTTTAGGTTATGGTTATGTGTAGGGAATAATGTCTTTTATTTGATCTGTTCATACATGCACTTAAATTAACACCTTGCAAATATACTATGCCATTGGCAAACGTGAATGCACAGCAATTATGTGCCTGTTATTTATTTTTTATTTAAATGAGCTGAGATAAGAGAACTCTGAGATAAATTGTTTATTGAGCTAGAAATTAATACTTGAGACACACAATTAGCACCATGGCAAGTAAGGATGGCTTCAAGGATTTGGCGTTGGCATGCCATATGAGTTGGTCACTGCTGGAGTTCTTTTTGAAATTGAATTTCTTTGTTTGTTAGGAAAATCAGTGTACCACCAAAGTAACTGTTCTGTTAGAATGTGAGCTGCTCTCTGCTATGGTAGACTTTGCATCCTTCTATCTAAACTCTTGAGTTACCCAGTACCACTAGAGTAGCCAGAGCTCCCCTGTGATTCTACATGGTGACCCTGATGTGATTCTGGACAAATTAGGGTGTCAGTTAAACCCTCTACACTATTCTGTTGAAGTTGCTGAAGTGGTCACTTAATTTCTTAGCCTGGTGACTGTGACATAGTGCTGAGCTGTTACTGTTTCTATATCATACTTGGTTTTGTTCTTTCTCTTTGGTGTGAGCCTGCTGGGATAGTTGTTTCCCCTGGCTTTGAATTGACTTCACTACCAATCAATGCTTAACATTTCCTCTTAAGTTATTTTTACTGTGGTTCTGTGCTTTTGGAGCTGTCACCAAGCACCTGATGTTATTCTTACTTGTTTTGTTTGTTGTAGTCTCATTCTTCTAAAATTTGGATTTAATACCATACCCTACACTGTGCTGTTACTGTTATTAACTTTTTGTTTCTGGAAACCTGGATGGAATCCCTCTCAGATTGTTGGAATTGTTTTCTGAATTTTCCTTACTGTTTTTCTTGTTGTTTCTTTTTGCTAAATGGAGTTTAGTGTTTTTTCTTGTAATGGGACTCCCACTCAGGGTCTCCCCAGTGTAAGCATTAGCAGTCTGAATGTTGCTCCTCACACTGCTGGAATTAGTTCTATTGCTTCTCCTTTGTTGTTTGATCCTTACTTTGTTCACCCACAAGATGTGTATAAGCCACAACCCTCAGAATTCTGAATTGATCAACTTTGTGCTGCCTTGGCCAAAGAAACTAGTCAACACCTTGCTTGTGAGCTAACTTATTCAACTGTCACTCAATATTAACGAAATTTACTGGGAAGATTGATGAGATCTCTTAATCTTTTGAAGAGTGGTTCTTTCTCTTCAAGTTAACCATGTGGCAGTACAAAGCTACTCAAGGCGCCACTGTTACTCAATTTCCTACCTACCTTCAAGGTATTGTGTAAAATCAGTACATGATGTTGGATAGAAATATGAAGACTATGTATCCACTTCTCATCTGATATTTTGAGGACCATTATAAGGCTCCCCACATCAAATATCAGTACAAGACATTACTTTGTGATCTCTCATTCAAAAAAGGTGATGATGTTCACACATACATCACACAAGTTGAAAGGCTGTTTTGTCTAAGTAAACTCACTCCTGAGTATTCAAAGCATGACCTCTTTTCCTATATCTGCAAAGGCTTCCTGCCTAACATCTGAAGTTACCTTGAGCTCAAGTGCAATCCTAAGGATGATCTTAGTTTAATTATCCATAAAGCTATAAGTATCATCTACATGCTGCATAATACTACTCATATTGATAAGGATGACAGAGACCTGAAAGCTGGTTCTTCTTCACTAAAGCCTCCTGCTTTCTCAAGTAGCATTGCTTTGACTGTAAAGATAGAACATGAGCATACTTGGTGTTTCCATTGTGGTCAGAAAGAGCACACTAAATCTCATTGCTGAGCAGTTATCTGCCTAGTTACCAATGGCAAAGGTTTCATTATCATAGAACCTGGGAATCAGGAATGTTCCCTTGAGTCACCTGTTGGCTTAGCTAAACAGTCAAACTAGTTAGAGCACTGCCTCCTGGAAAACGTGCATATGATGTTTTAGTCATCACATCACTGTTGCATACTAATGTAATCCCAGTCAATATAAATGGATCTCTGGTATATGTCACCATTGATACCAGGGCCTCAGCCTTGATCATCAGTGATTCCTGTTGTTCTAAGTTGTGCTTGTCCTGGGACAACCTTCTCCCATCCACCGCACATCTGCTGGATGCCTCTGGGAATTCTCTCTCACTCAAAGGTCGTATACTGAACCAAGAGGAAATTTTTGTTGTGGATTTAATTGTCATCAATACTTGCAGTCAATGCCTCCCATATGATATAATTTTGGGAAACAATTTTCTTGAACAGAATTCATGTATCATTCATTATGGTAATAATACCATCTCCATCAGTGAAAGTGAACGTCTTCAAGAGCTTACCACCATCCCTAGCCAAGATATCTCTTTGAATTTTTCTGAGCATGTGATTGTGGAGCCTCATCACAGTGACGTGTCCCTGTCACCACTGATTCTGATTTTGCTGGAGACATTATGATTTCTTTATTTAAGGGAAAATGCTTACGTGGAGTTAACTTTTTGCCTGATCTCTGTCTTGTCTCTAAAGGAAAGACGTGTGTTACTGTTTTAAATAGTTCTAATTCTTTAATCAAAATAGAGCTGTCTCAGTTGAGACTAGTTACAACTCTGGTTCATCTAGAATTTCAGGGTGCTGCCTGTTCACCAATCTTAATGGTGATCCATGATCTGGCAGAGCTGAGTGACAATGTTAGGATTCCTCTTGTTGATGAGCAGATGCATCTGCATCTCAGTTCTCAGGAGTGGGAGTCACTTTGTCACCTGCTTAGACAACATTATGAGGTCTTTAACTATGGTTTGATCAGTGTTGGTCAGGACTTTGGAGAGCAGCATTCCATTGAAACTAAGAACAATCATCCAATTTGCTTGCCCATCAGAAGAGTACTGGAAAACCTTCGGGAAGAGTATGAAAAAATCTTAAGCAACCTCATAGAAAGTGGCATTATTCAAGCTAGCAATAGCCCCTATGCAGCTCTCACTGTTTTCATTAAGCAGGGCAACAAGTACAGCCTCTGTGTTGATTTTAGAAAGCTCAATGACATTACTGTAAAAGATGCATAACCACTCTCACATCCAGGGAGACTGCACAACAACACAGATTACTGGACTGCTCTCCTGAGTTATGAGCATGATTTCTGCAAGCCACCTGGAGAGAAAACACCATTCAGATTTATCCCTTTCAGCAACTACAAGTGTCTGCAAAAGATTAACGCTGACTGGAATGGAAACAAGATCCTCCCCATCTTGGTGAAGGAAGAAATCACTGAAATGAAAATTTTGCATCATCAGCGTCACAATAAGGTGCTAAGCAAGATCATAGTGAAGCTGAACGATGACAACTATATACTCAGCCCTGTTGCCAACAAGTATTTCTGGCGCTATAACTGGAAGCTTACTGAGGTAGGCCTAATCTATACACATAGCTGAAATAGTCGACTAGCAGTTCCCAAGTACTTTCAGAGAGATTTAGTATGGAAAATTCATGAGAAAGGCCATCTAGGCATCATTCAAACCAAGCAAACATTTAATGCAAGATACGTCACTATTGGTATTCAAGCTGGTGTCCAGGACATCATTGACAAATGCACAACCTGTCTGTTGCAGGGAGCAGGACATTTTCTGGAGCAGCAAGCTGAGCTGCTGAGTGAACAAACAAAGTTGTCAATATGGATATAGAGAAGCTCTCTCATGACAAGGAGGGGTACCAGTACCTCCTTGTACTTATTGACCACTTTACAAAATACGCTCAACTCATCCCCCTCAACAGCACCACCACTGAGATTATTGGAGAAAAAGTGGTCAAGGAGTGGGTCCTCAAGTTTGGTCCATGGAGTGCCTAATTTCGGATCGCAGCCCTCAATTTGAAAACCATCTCATGGAAACCTTGATGAAGGAACTCAAAATACTACATGAATTTACCACTGTGTACCATCCACAGTCTAATTGAGTAGTTGAGTGACTCAATTGTACTGTTATCAAGCTAATCTGAGTTGCCCTTGCCCAAGAAGCTGGCAGGAATTGGAAACGCGTCATAGAGGCAGTGGAGTATTTCTATAACACCACCATGCAAACAAATACTAAGATTAGGCCTTTTAAGGCCATGTTTGGCCAAGAGGCAAGTACGCCTCTTTCAATTATGTTTCAAGACTATGGTGAACTTACATTGGAGAGTTTTGTGAATCGCATGTTACATGAATTTCAAGAAGTACATTTAACTATCTGTCGGAATACTAATCAATCTGTTATCCATCAAAGGCAGAATTTCAATTGTAAGTTGTATGGTGAACCTCACAAGGTTGGGGACACAGTTTTTGCATATTTTCCTCGCCAGATTACTGATGCAAATCAAGTGCGGAAGCTTGCCACTAATTGGCAAGGCCCATTTACCATCACAAAGGTGATGGATCACCATTGATATCTGTTTTGCTTAGACACAAAGTTAGGGACCAAGAGTACCTATATCATTTAAATACCCAAGATTGGGAACTTATTTAATCTTTATGTTTAGGAAACTAAGCTGTATCAGATGAAAAGAACTGAGAACCAACCGCCCACAAGGAGATGAGTGAGGCGACGCCACAACCCCCATGAGGAGTGAAGCCTAGATGACACCCCTCACTGAGCAGAGGAGAGCATATCCCGCAAAAGAGGAAGGATGCAGGAGGACTCAAGTAGCAGACCACGTGACTACTTGGGGCACCAAATAGCCCCTTGGGAGCATGATTCCTGCGACTACTTGGGGCGCCAATTAGCCCCTCAGGAGCAGACCTCAGATGACTACTTGGGGCGCCAAATAGCCCCTCAGGAATCGGAGGAGTTGAGTAAGTACAGAGTGCCTTTTGCTAACTTAAGAGTTAACTTAAGTACTAACACACAAACACCTCACAGTGACTCAAAAACCCCCTCTAGTCCTGGCCCTTTGTCATGTGCTTCTACCAGTGTTAGGTCCCAGAGAAACAAAGAACAGCAGTGCAAGGTTTCTAAAGTAGGAGATGAAACATTACACTCATACTTTATTGCAACCCCTAAAGCAGTTAGTTTTGTGCATGACAACCTGTCAGAAGAAACAAGGAATAAACTTCATTGGACTTACAACACAAAAAACCTTACATGCTTATTAGACATTATCCCATTTGTCATAGACGCCAAGTGTAGGCCAAAGGTCAACATGATTATATGCTATGACTCTAAGATGCAGGGAGGATTAAGGAGGCCTTATTGGCAGAGCACAGTCCACACTATGTTCCACAAAGAATTTAACATAATGCACTTATGCCAGTTCCACAACAACAAGCAAGCCATTAAAAAATTTGAGTGCATTAACATTGACTTTGAGAATTTTCTTGTTGTTTATTTTGTTAATGATAACCGTTGTGTAAGATCCGGCAAAAATTCAAGAGGAAACTGCACTGGGTC
>CABFPE010000387.1:73334-89815 GCA_900660155.1 Hofstenia miamia | reverse complement strand
ATTATTAACCCCCTTTAGATTTCATCAATCAAAGATTTTGTTAATGATAACTGTTGCTTAAGATCTGGCAAAAATTCAAGAGGAAACTGCACTGGGTCTAGGGTGACAAATAGCTCATTAATGATGACATCCCAAATCATTGCCACTTTACATTATGGTTATGTGTAGGGAATAACGTCTTTTATTTGATCTGTTTGTACATGCACTTAAATTAACACCTTGCAAATATACTATGCCATTGGCAAATGTGAATGCACAGCAATTATGTGCCTGTTATTTATTATTTATTTAAATGAGCTGAGATAAGAGAACTCTGAGATAAATTTTTTATTGAGCTAGAAATTAATACTTGAGACACACAATTAGCACCATGGCAAGTAAGGATGGCTTCAAGGATTTGGCTTTGGCATGATGCCATGTGAGTTGGTCACCACTGGAGTTCTTTTTGAAATTGAATTTCTTTGTTTGTTAGGAAAATTGGTGAACCACAACATAACTGTTCTGTTAGAATGCAGGTTGCTCTCTGCTATGGTAGACTTTGCAACCTTTGATCTAAACTCTTGAGTTACCCAGTACTGCTAGAGTAGCCAGAGCTCCCCCGCGATTCTACATTAAGTTGAACATTGCTAAAAATATACAAATATTAATACATGCTTGATTAAAATACAAGAGTTAGAAAGCAGAAATATTAAAAACACATTAAATATTACAAATTATTACAAATGATTAAAGCAAAAACATTATATTTCAGGGATAAAAGGTATTTCAATGTTTCTATGTGTAGACATATTTCAAGATCTAAAATAAAGCCCCAGCTTTGCATGTATGTTGAGATTGAAATCAATACAAAGTATCAGCTTGCCAGTGCTAACAATTCAGCAAAGTTGGATAAAACCCCAAATTTAAATATTGGATTGCTGAATGCAAATGGCCAATGTTTATAAAAATTCATCATAATACTCTTCATATGGTGTTGCAACATTGACATAAGCACTATAACCTCCTTCACCTTCTGAAAAAATCACCCCCATAATCGTCATTTTCATCTGATACAAAAAGACCTGAAAGTGCAACAGCTAAATCAGGAATAAATTTTGAAAACTGCTTGGTAAGGATTCTGTCTCAATGTCTGTCTATTCAAATTAAAGGCTTTTATTGCTACTCTTATTGTTCTGTTTTCCTTGAGGCCTTTAGCTTTCTCTAGTTTTCTAATTTGATAGGTAAATTTAAACAATAAACATACCTGTATAATTTAAAACCACAAAATCAAAGCATTCATTTTTGTAGCTTAGAGTGAAACATGGCTAAATTGACCAAGCTTTCACTTCAATTTATCTTTGTCAACCAGAATAGCCACAAATTTGACATATTCTTTAATGTAATATGACAGAAATGATTTTCTAGTATGAAATACCATCAACCATAATGTAAAATTTATAGCTGATACACGTCAATTTTCAATAGATATGCTTCATTAAATAGAACAAGGAACTTTAAAAATATATGATTATTTCATAATTTATTTGCTGAATATTTTTTTCCTGAATTTCTTTTTGTTTTACTAAATTTGCTACTCCATCTTCTTTTTGAGCTGTGTTGTTGAGTGATTATAATCTCAATGGAAACTAGAACATGGCATTTGTGGTCAAATATTAAAATTGCTCAATGTAGTAAGAGTTTATTTGATATAATGTATTAGAAATAACTAAACAAAGTTCTTAAATTCTTTTGTCTTTATTCTGTTGATAATAGAATGATCAGATAAATCCCCTTTGTTTGTACCTTCATTTTGTTCAAATTTATACACTTAATATTCATGTAGAGTTCATCTTTTTCAAAACAATTGGTTGTGATGAAAGTGATTTTTGAATATTTATTCATTAAATATATAATTCCATGTCTAAATTTTGCCATCAAAATTCCTTTTTTGCAATGAATTGCTGACATCTGGGCAAAACATTAAATAATTACCTAATTTCATTAGCTGTATTAGTTTTGTAGAAAAAGGGAATTTCACATTTCAAAATATAAAACAACTTATCCAGTAAAGAAGAATCCAACTTTTGCACAAAGACTTACTAGTGCATTAAAAACACATTGTTCTAGTTAAAATGATTGAATTTTCAATATTTCTATGAGCTAATGAACTTTGTTGAAATTATGCATATATTTCTAAGATTTAAGTTAGCTAAAGATAAATAATTTTATGTAAAATATACATGTATGCAAGGAGAAAAATAAATCTGTCAAGCAATATGTATTTACACCTTCTAAAAAAAATTACATGCTAAATTTCAGAGGTTTATTCTGCCATCAAAGAACTTTAAGTCCAATTAACATTTTGAAATTTGTTCCAGCTCATTATGCATAGTGTTTAGGAAGGAAAAAGCAATTTCTGTATTGCAAAATAATTTTTAATAAGAGGCAATATTTTGTTTGAGTTAGATACACATTATGAATTGTAAACCATACAGCAATTTGGAGTTCATATATCAGAATATATTGTAGACAAGCTCTTTAGAAACTGAGTTAAGTTCACCAACTAGTACAGAACAAAATAATTTCTCCTATGTCTTTACCTAACATTGCATTTCAGATGCATGTTCTATTCTGTCTTTCCTCTAACCCTTGTTAAATGTGCATGGGCTCTGGCTTTAGACAACTTTGTAGTTTTATGAACTTATTTGATACACATGGCTTTTTCTCACCATTCTTGATAACCAAAGAGTGAATAAAGTTAAAATTTATCAGATTTATTACTGAGCTTCAAAGTCTAAACCAATCAAAATAATGTACCATCACTGATATATTGAAGTGTGAAGGAACAAAAGATGAGAGTGTATCTGGCATTAAATTATCATTTGAATGTGTAAATCGTGTTTTGTATTGTGTTTTATTCCCTAATACTCTGTTCACACACCTTTTAACCAGTTTCAAAACTTTATAATTTTATAATTATGTATTTTAATGTTACTTGTATTTTTTCTTGAAGCAAATACACCTCCATGTTTTAAAATATCAAACACATTCCCTACAAACCACATAATTTCTTAACAATTTTTGCAAATATTGTAATTGTTAAGGGCTTTATGATACACTTATGTAAACTATGCATGTACATGATGAAAATATATCTCCAAATATTATGATATGTCATGGACTTGATTGGATTAAATGCAATCCCCTATTAATAATGAGATATATTGTCAGTACTAATTAAGATTGTTACCATATATAACAAATTCTTTGCATGTAATGTAAAGAACCCAAAAAAATGAATTAGTTACAATGATTGTGCGGGTTAATCATGAGAATGTGAGGAATTCCTTTCAATGAAATTGTAGTGTATTTAAAAACAATTTGTAGCTCTTTGCATGTAATGTATAGATTTCTTGAAAAATGACATAAATTACATTGATTGCAGATGTTAATCATTAGAATGTGTGGAATTTTTTATAATGAAAAATACCAACACATTTGAAAAGTGGAGGTGTAACATTTTGCATGAGTAGTTATATCCCAGTCTGTTTGGTAAAGAGGTGGGGGAAGAAGGTTACACTTTTTTCTGATTGGTCAAGAGTGTGGCCCTTGGCCTCTGTGATGTTGTGGATATTGATGGGGTGTTGTACTGATGTTATGGAAGTTGTATAGTCATGTACTTTTGCTAGTTTTTATGTTATTTTTGCAGCCTAACTTAGTTTACAGTCTTACTTTACATGCTTGTTATTTTTTATTAACATACATGACATTGGAGATAACACATTACAAATTTATTTAGTTTACATGTTTTGCTTTACATACTTGTTAATATACATCACACATTAATTTAGTTTACATGTTCATTTACTTTGTTTGCACACACTTTCTATTATTTGTTAATATACATGACATTGTTAGCTGACAGTTTACTTTGCATTCACCTTAAATATTACAGGCATAAAAAATATAGACTTACATGATAAGGACAATTTTGTTTTCAAAAAAATTATACATGTGATGCTATTATACAAAATTTAATTCATTTTTTCAGTGAATATTCATTATATGCAAAGGGTTACAATTTATTTTTCAAATACACTGCTATTTCAGTGTAAGAAATTCCCTACATTTCAAATGATCAATATCTGCAATTGTTGTAATTAATTTGTTTTCACCAATGTTTCCTATCTTTAAAAAATTCCATGCAATTATTTTTTTTGCTATTATCCAACATACAAAACAGAAAAATATTCACCATACTTAAACATTACAGGGGTGTGAAATATAGACTTACATGGTAAAGGCAATTTTGTTTTTCAAATTAATTATACATGTGATGGTATTAAAAGGATTTATACACTATTATGATATTAGTTTTACACAATGGTCTTCTCTCTGCATTTCTTTTTAGTTTATACAGATTTTAGGGGGTGTACATGTTTTGCTGAATGTTACATCTTTTGTTGACTTTGCATGTGTTTTAGTATATTTGGTTAATAACTCTTGCATGGCTATATACATTACATGAGTTTTCCACTTTATTCACTGCTTTTTTGACTTTACACATTGTTTTCAGCTTATTTTGCTTGTGTGTCTACATTACATAGCTTTTCTGCTTTTGTAGTTTTAATATATTTATTCCTTTCCACTCTCATTGTAGTTGGTATAAAAATGACGCATTCATTATTCACCAACTTGTAGTTGATATCATTTCACCTGTATTTTATAGTTGATATAGAAATGAGAATACATTTTTTCAGGTGATTCACCATTCTTGTAGTTGTCATTTGATTCCCCTTTGCTGGATATGATTTCCAATTATTAAAATTAGTCAAAACTCAATTTCAAGATCCCCTTCTAAACCATACAAGTGCATGTAAATACTGTATTATTCATACAGGTGCATGGTATTTAGAACACAGATCACTAAGAATTTTGAGAAAATTTTGAAATAATAATTTATAAGTGAAAAATCACTTAACCATTGTGTAAACTCTGCTATGACCTGAAAAATAAAGATAGATTGCTAAGAATTTTGAAAAAAAATGGAGAACTAATATTTTGTAAGTGTAGGAGCTCTACAATATAAGCTATATGTCAAGTGTTAGGTTGATTATTGCTAAAAAATACAAATATTAATATGTGTTCAATTAAAATACAAGAGTTAAGAAACCAAAAATATTAAAAAACACATTAAATATTAAAATTAGTATAAATGATGAAAGCAAAAAACATTAAATTAAGGGATCAAAGGCATACCAATGTTTATATGTGTAGACATATGTCAAGATCTAAACCCTATATGTCAAGTGTTAGGTTGATTATTGCTAAAAAATACAAATATTAATATGTGTTCAATTAAAGTGTTAGGTTGATTATTGCTAAAAAATACAAATATTAATATGTGTTCAATTAAAATACAAGAGTTAAGAAACCAAAAATATTAAAAAACACATTAAATATTAAAATTAGTATAAATGATGAAAGCAAAAAACATTAAATTAAGGGATCAAAGGCATACCAATGTTTATATGTGTAGACATATGTCAAGATCTAAACCAAACCTCTATTTTTATATGTATTTTGAGATTGAAATCAATGCAAAGTATAACCTAGAACAAGGATAGCAATTTAGATTAAATATTTTTTCTCACTTAGATTAAATATTTTCACTTGCACTTCAATTAGATTGTTGACTATAGCTCCACAATATTACATGAATTCAATCTTTTAAATTAAGATTAATAGACAACTATTATTTAACCCTATGTTACATTCCTTTTATTGAATTTAATTATAAATAATTTGTTTTCTTCCATCCAATGCGTTTTTTTTAAATTATAATCTCTATTGCAACCTTGAACATGGCATTTTGACCCAAATAATTTGCATAGCATTCACTTAATGTAGTAGAACTTTCTTATTTGATATGATATTAGAAATAATTAAAGAAAGTTCATATACCAATCACTTATTGAAAATATAACAATATTTATGCTGTCAATTAAATTCAACAATCCCCTCACAATCTCTGTAAAAATACATAATGTTTTTGTTTTTACTTAATATTTGTATAAATTTTCATGTTTTTTCACAACAATCTCTGCAATATTATTCAATTATTTCATGGTGTAGTCATGAGTGATCTTAATTATACAAATACACTTTTTTTCAAATTTAAATGAATCCTTATTAAAAAAAACTTACAATACAATTAAAATGGCATTGAATGTTTGTCAGAAAAACTCCTCTAAAACAAGAAATTACATTTTGTCATCCTTGCTGTTTCCAAATCAACATTTTATTTTTAATATTTTGACAAGGTTGCAATTTACAATTGGAATCAATTACCAAATGAAATTAAAATGATTACAAGTGCAATTAAGTTTAAAAGAAAATTGAAAGCATTTCTATTGAAGAAAAATTCATTTTGGGTAAATCATAGTTAGGATTCAAATTCTACAATAATGATTATACAATAATGTGCAATTAATTAAATTCCATAGCCTGAATAGAACTGATTTTGTAGTCTTGATATTTTCTTGTAAATATTATTGTTGTTTGTTATCATTCTTGATGCTATTCAGATAATAACCAGTCTTGTAATTGAAAATATTATCTGAATAAAGAATATCTTATCTTATTTATCTTAAAATTGTTATGGTGATAATTTTTCTGTGAATTTTAATTTTTCACAACAAATAGTTGACATTCTAACAGATTTTTGCTATGCTATAGCATGTTACTAGATTTAATGATTATATGTACACCCACATTTCATAGTAATTATTAAATTTATTGAAAGTTAGTATGATAATCATTTATTGAAAATATAACATGACTTATGTTGTTGACTAAATTACCACAAAGTCTCCACAAAATTTAACAATGTTTTTGTGTGCTAGGGAATTTTTGCATCTTCCCTGATAAATTATCATGCATTGTAAAAAAAATTAACAAATCTCCACACACATTGTTCACAAGAATATTTTTTTACATTGTTTCTTAAATTTAGTTGTTTAAAGGTGATGATCATAAACCAACCATATAAATTCATTTTTGTTTTACCCTCATTTGCTTGAATTTATACTCTTAATATTCATGCAGAGCTCACTTTTTCACAACAATTGATTGTTATAATAATGTTTTTTAATATTTATTCATTAAATGTATAACTCCTCACCCAAAACTTACAGTGAACTTGCCTTTTTGCAGGTTTTGCTGTGTTACTGAATTATTAGTATGTTACTAGATATAACAATCTCTTTATGTAATTGTTCAAATATGTTTTATCTAATATTAATTCAAGGTGTTATGTGTTTAATAATAGCATATACCTTGTTTTCATGATGAATGATGAATGATTGATACAATAGAAAACCCTGCTATGTGTTATAAAGTGTTGAAGTTTCTAATGCACATTAGCATTAATTGAAAACATAATAGGTTTTATATTCTCACTCTTATACATGACGACAGTGTTTGAATAACTAGTCATTAATCATTACTATAAAAAAATATATATATCTAAAATTCATAAAAATCACCTATTATTTCTTATTGATAAAATTGATAATTTATGTAAATATATGTGGATGAGGAAAGTATATCCACAAAAAACATGTATTTAAATTTTCCAAAATAAAATTACACACAAAATTTTAAAACAGTCCTTGGTTTACACGCAAAATATTTTGAAGGTTTATTCTCACATTGATGAAGTTTAACTCCAATTAACATTTTAAACAGTGATGCAGCTCAATGAGCATATTGATTTGGGAGCAAGAAGCAGCTGCCATTTTCCAGAATAATTTTTACCACAGGACCATACTTTGTTTGAGTTTTATACACATTGTAAACAGTTCACTAGCAGGCAAGTCATAAAGGGATATGTATTGAAATGACAAGCTTCCTCTGAAACTGTGTTAAGTTGGCCAACTGTGCAGGACAAAAATAATTTCTCCTCTATATTTACCAAACATTGTATGTCAGATACATTTCTTTTGCTCTTTTTTCCTCTCAGTAGTAAGGTGACAGGGATAGGAGGTTCCAATGTGACACCTTGAAGTTCTCATAACACCCATGACTATTTGGAATAGGGTAATGGACTGATTCTATTGGACGCAATCTAGTGACGAAATATTTTTGACAAAACTAAATTGCACAAATTAATTTTTTGACGAAAATTATATTTTTGATTTCTAGGATTTGGGCAAAGTTATATAATTGATGACAAGAAATGTTTTTGATAGGGTTAAATTCATTTTTTTACAGTACACATTATTAAGTTTACATGTTTTATTACAAATACATACTATCACACTATGTTTTAATCACTAATAATTAATTAGCCACGCATTTTAATTGTTTACAGGGCCAATGTACAATGTTTAACACATTTTCAAAAAACTATACACCACATGCAAAAGACCTCATTTCATTTTCAAAGTATGCTATTTCATTGTAAAAAATTCCATATACTTAATTCATTTTAACAAAACAGAAAAAATATTTGCATACTTAAATATTACAGGTGTAATACACAATAAAGCAAACTACATTTTCAGAAAAAGTAAACTGGGTTATGCATAAAAGCATCTTAGCATTACAGTTGTATGAAATATAGACTTATGTTTAAATCAAAACATGGTTTTATGCATAAAGGCAGAATTTTGTTTCCTAAAAATTATGAATGCAATGTTATTAATATAATTTATACACACACACATCTGCGTCAATATACAATATTATTATGTATTAGTTTTTACATGCCTTCTTATCTTTGTATTTATTTTTGGTGTACATGGATTTTTCATGACTGTACACATTGTAGACTGTTACATTTTTGTTGGCTTTGAGCTTGATTTTTCAGGTTGTTCATGTTTGTAGACTGATACATCTTTTCTCAACTTTGCACATTTTTCACTTTATTTGGTTTATGACTTTGTATGACTGTATACATTACATGGGGTTTTCTGGCTTCCACTACTTTGTAGACCTTTGCATGTTTTTCACTTTATTTGGTATATGACTTTGCATGGCTGTATACATTACATTGGTTTGTAACTTTAATGCATGAATATGATGATACATTCATTATTCATAGTTGATAATGATATTTTCCATTGATATAAATGATTTCCAATGGTTAAATTTGTAAACTCTGTGATGGATTCTCCATTCTAAACATACAATTGTTTGTAAATAGTGTATTATTCACATGCACATGGTATTTAAAAGATAGAAAATTGCAAAGTAATATTTATAGCAAAAACAATGTCTATGAAATAGTTTAACCATAACAAACTCTGAAGACTTGGAAAAATTTAATGCATGTTCTTCAGTAAATACCATCTAAATGAGACAACAAAGCAAAATTAATGTGTATGATTTTTAGTTTCAGTAAGCTACTAGTTTTAATAGTAGTAAATTTAGATTGCATGTGATTAAACAAAATATTCAATGTATCAAAAATCAATATGTATAATTTAGTTTAAAACACAAACATGTATGATGGAAAGAAATATTACAACAATCTATAACCAAAATCACATTTGGTGAGACATTCCATCAATGTGTATAAGCAAATAAACCAATAATATGTAAATCCATTTAAAATTAAAAATGTGTTTAGTGAAAAGTGAAATATTACATCAATGCATATAAGCAAATAAACCAATAATACCAAAATTCATTTAAAATTAAAAAAGCATGTGTGTGGGAATGAGATACAACATCAACTTATATAAGTGAATTAAACAATAATGCATAACACCATTTATACCAAAAACCTGTATGTTGGAAAGAGAAATACTAACTATAAATAGACCAATAAACCAAAAACACATATAATCTTGTTTATATCAAAAATTTATATGATGTAAAGAGATAATACATCAACAAATATAGGTGGATAAACCAATAATGTGTAAATTCATTTTAAAAAAGGAAAAGTGTATGATGGAAGTAGAGATAATACAAAAATGCATATAGACGCATTAAACAATACTGCATATAAAATTGTTTAAAAGCAAGAAGTATAGAATGGACCAAGTTATTCTTTGTGGAGATGCATTTGAAAATCACTAGCCCAATTCAGTCTGATATTTAGGTAGCTTCAAAAGCAGCAAGTTGGTTAGTCATTAATTTGATCTTTTAACATTAAAAATGAAAAATTCACTTGTGACTCTGAGTGATTAAGTTCAGCATTGTGCAATCTTCAATATGCAAAGTTTTTACCTTCATTCTAAAATATGATGGCACATTCACCCTGGAGGTGGCCATCAGAAATGTGTTAAGAATTTATTTAAGTAACTGGATTTCCCCAGGAGGCCTACTGTTTCCACAGACCTAAGCACATGGTAAGTTAGTAATAAAATAAAAATTATGCCTGGTAATCTGCTAGTGTATGTAGAGGGATTGCAAGCAGAGTTGTGCAATGTTCAGTTGATCTTTTTCAATTTCTTCCTAAATAGATGCTGTCACAGCAACATTACCTAAATAAAGTAAAAGTGGAATACAATGAAAATAAATACATATACCTTTGTAGGTAGTTTATTTGAGACCAACCATCTCCTGAAAAGGTTAACCTAGAAATGAATGCAATTTAAATAAACACTTTTTAAATATACAATTTAAATACTTGTTCACAAGTAGAGGTGAAGGCACAAGACAAAATATATTTACAACATCATACTACAAGATCTGATTAAATGATTATATCTAAACAACTGTAAGTAATAGTTTAGAGGGAAAAAGCATATACAAATCTCTTTTCTTTTTGTGGTATTCACTAAGCATGAGTCTTTTTGGGGAGGTTCAGTGTCTATATTAGTGGCAGATCTTTTCAAGTGAAGGGAAGAACCAATTACATTATGCAGTGGAGGTCTATTATCTAAAAACACACATGAATATATAATACTGTAGCATCATCCAAAACAAATCAAAAATAAGCTGCAAACATCAAGCAGAGTGAGAATAAGATTGAAGAAATGATGATTAGAAATATTGTATTTAGATCAATTAGATTAATTTAGATTTATTTGTATTATGCAACCAAGAAATAACATGTGTCAAAAAAGAGAGATTAGTATAAGTCAATAAAAATACTCTTGGCAAAATGAGGGGGCAAAATCACCATCTTGGCAGAAGAAAAGTTTAAATTTGAAATCAACAGGTACTTTTCTGAAATTACTATAAATATGAATCAAATACCATAAGCAATTGATAAAGAATTTTATTCAGAATTCTTATTTTGTTCTACTATAATGGTTTGAATATTTAATATGATGTTGAGCTAATCAAGTGGTGTTTAGTAGTGGTCTTGATCCATCACAGAGAATGATTCAAGGGTCCCTGTGTCAGACTATGAAAGTGCACATAAGTTAGGTATAGGGGTTTTCTCTCAATTAGTTGACTAGTGATCACTTACTACATGTACTAAAATAATTAACTGTGAACAAACAGTTGGATGACCAAAACTTAGGAAATATATTAATACTATTTTAGATCCAAATTAATGACCAATAAATGACCAATAAAGTGACCGTACATGTATTAAATTATAAATGTAAGTTAGGAAGCTGCTCAAAACTAATATATTTAGAAATGCCAATATATTTTGGTTATGGCTACATGTAGTATCAAACAAGCAGCTAGTAACAAGTCAGGTTGTGAGGAGATAGAACACTTTTACAAAATACAGTTTAAGTCGAACTGTGTCATGTCTTGAGAATGCACTGAGCTAGGATAGGATACACATGAACTGTATTGATGAGCTGAGGTGTGGAACTCAATCAAATGGAACATTGAAGGAAGTTGTGAAACTGGATGTGGATATCAGCTTCAGGCAGATTGGATAGACTACCACCTGGCTTCATCACCTAAACAGTGAATGGTTAATCCTAGTTTACTCTATGTCAACAGAAACAAAAGCCAAGCAGTATGCAATAGGTAAATCCCTACCTGCAAAAATATGACTAGTGTTATGCAGTAACAAGAGATAAACAGTAATAATGCCTGGTAGAGGATGTTACAATACTATAATTAATAAGTTTACCTTGATGTCTATAATGCAGGCTTTGATATTTATCAAGGAGGTAGCATTTATTGTCATGTGGAATTAGGGATATTTTGTTGGTAGTCTGCACTGAAATGTCATGATTGTGAGTTCTTATGGCTATCATTGGATGACAAACAATTTCTTCTTTATCTAATATTGATTGGAAGAGATCAAAGTTCATCATCTTCTTGACAGCCCCCACAACCTCATTAGAGCTCACGTTCTTTCTTCAGATGGTTTTTGAAACATATTGAACTGAATAAATTTTCAACTTGTGTGCAACTGCCTGATTGATAACATCACTGCCAAGCTTGTCTTTGACCTTTAAATATGATTTTCTGTTTTTTTCACTTAATAATGTTGAGTTTCTAGAAAAATTTGAAAAGTCAAATTGAGTGCCAATGATGTCAGTTCTTCATACACATTGTGGCTCTATATTTTATAGAGGAAGGAGCCTGTATAAAACTGGGATTATATTTTCAAATGCCAGCTTTATAATTTGATAATGAAATTTAAACATTTGGAGTTTTGAAATGTCTAATATATCCTAACCCACATAATTTGGCTTATTCCACATAATTTCTTTATTTCTGAGCATGACCTGCACCAGGTCTTCACTAATTATTTGGAATGACTTAAATTCTGGCTGTTTGATTAATTTCTATACTGCTTTTTGATCCCCAACAAATTTTGCCTTTCATTGCTTTCTTAGGGACTCCATTGTCTTACCAAACACTGTATTGGATATCAACTTATAAGTATTCTTTTCAAAATCATTCTTTGCTTCCATGTGTTTTGATGTATTTAAGTTTATGTAGGTCTTTGAAAATGGTGCCTGCTTAAATTTTAGTGCCCTGTAGAACTTGGTTATCTTTAGCCCTTGTTCAATGTAAAATTTTAGGATTTCATAGTACACCACATACTTCTCCTTTTTGTAAAATGTTTGAACCAACTTTGCTACTTTGCCAGATTTCAGCTCTAATGACTCTTTAATATTTCTTGTGTATGAAAATAAATGCTGGTCTTCAATAATCATCTTATGTGGTGCAAGGGGGAAATCAAAATGATCATTGTGTAAATTACTGGGATATTTCAGGTCCACTTCCACTAAATAGCCCACATCTCCATCCTGGGGTGCATTCAAAATATACTCTATCAGTTCATCTGTCCACTGCAACTGTCCAACAGGCAAATTCATAGTCATGGTGCCCCCATACAATGAATTCATATCGAAAAAATGGCATAATTGGACTCCTTTTCAGGGTCATAGCCCTCCCCCATGGGGATGTTTGCCTTAAAATAGCATTCTGCATACACCCCAGACATGCCTCCTTAAATGCCAGCCTTAATGAATTCCAGTTGGTCAACACTTGTGGGATGATCCAACAAAACATCTGTGTTGCTTAACATTGTATTCCAACTAGTGTTAGATATTGTAAAAAATGAGCTGGGTCAAGGTTATAGGTTGACATGCTTTCCAATAAAAATTCCTGAAGTATTCCAGATGGGGTTTACTGCACATCCTGAACAGTATAGCTGACTGAGGGATCTGGTGTGGCACTGTGTATTTTTTACAATATGGCTTAAATATCTAATGTAGTGATAATTGGCACAAAGTTCTTTGCTCCATATGCTTTAAGTGAAATTTTATCATTGGGTTGAGGGAAAATAATTGTGGGCTCAGCATTGCCATTACATTTATTGATTATTGATATATCCTACTGAATAATTTCCATAATTTGGGGGTAAAGAGTAGAAAATGCAGACTAAACAACAATAGATGACAATGAACTACTTTGATAACAGGCAAAACTACCATGGTAAGCAGTTTCCATTTGAGGAAATGTCATTTGAGGTTTCAAAGTTGTGAGAATTTAGGTGATGCTCAAACTTCTCAATGTTTGAAAAATAAAGTTTACATGAGGGACATAAATAAATTCAATTCTTTTTGTGTGTTGTTTCTATCTGAAAATGCATAGACAAGGGGGTTGTGCCAGTAAATCTGCATTCACTGCATGAATACAGCTTCATTGGAGTAGAAGGTCTAAAAGCAGTATAATTTAAAATGAAAAAATGTAATAAATTATATTTGAAAATTTTATTCTAGTGAAAATATTTTAATAAGCAATGAAAAGAAAATACATTATTTAATAAAAACAATAACATAAATTGCAAAATGTATTTTTAAGAGCTAGTTGTACATAACAAAAAATGAAATTTAGCAAAAATGATTACTGAAAATCTTTAAATTGTAAATCTTTGAAATTGTGGGATTGTGTAAAATCAACAACAAAAATTTCTGTATGAATCAAAAACACATGATAGCAAGAACAAAATGTTTAATATATAACTCCATTAATTTATATAACTATGGATGCTAAGAAACAAAAAGCATGCTGGGGAAGAGTTGCACTAACATTGCCATTCCCAGACTGTTGGGAGGTGGCAGTATATATATTGGCAGCCATCACTGAAGAGTATTTTTCAACATTCTTTAAAAATTCAGCAGAGGAAGTAGTACATACATTTTCTAAGTGAGAGAGAGAAGTAATAACCACAAGAGTCAATTGGAAATGAAAATTGTATCACTCCTGCATCATACTTAAAGAGTTATGCCCTGCCCACACAATTAAAATGAAATTCTATTGGATGCTGAATGATTGACTTCAACCAGAACATTTCCATATATGGAAATTAGAACAAATGATTGACAGAAATGTGTTGACACAAAACTATGAGTCACAAACACGTGATATCTCAATTTTTAAAAAAGCATAAAAATTTGAAGTAATCAAATTTCAGTACATTGTGAAACAAAAAGTAAAACAGAGTTGTCAAATAAAGTAGATAAACAAATAAAATTATTACCCAACATGAGTTTATTTTAAGTTATAAACCTTCCTTTATAGTTGAGAAAGAGCATGCAAGTGTACAATAGCTAAAAGAATTCCCTCACATATAAAAGCAGTGACTGAGTATTTATTGCCACATGGAATTTACATAGCAACAATAGTGACTATTTCAATGTTTAGCAGAAAACCATTTGTACAAAAGAGGAATTGTAAGGTAGAGGATATTACATTTGCAATAGTATTAAAGCATTCATGAGATGTCTAATAAAGAACATTATCTTTGCTGCATGAAATTTACAATGTTATTTTAACTTTATTGTAGAATCATGGGTAGGGTAATTTAACTAGAAAACTAATTGACTCTGCAGAAGGTTTTGAGTAGCATTTTACAGCCACGATTCTGGGAAACAGAATAACAAAGAACTTATAACTTATAGATGTAACATAACATTGGTAATTCATCCAAGTAATAAACTACCTTAGGTGCAATCCAAGATGACCAATTTGTATGGCTTCAAGCCAAAGCAAAATATCCAGAGTGAAGTAAAGTGCTTAACCTATTGACTGGTGCTACCCTATTTGTCTCACTTTTAATTTCTATCTCACATCGAAAAATAAATAATCTCATTTTCATTGTTATCTCTCATCTCACTATTAAATAGTCTGTAATTGCCAGACATTCACGTTAGCCAATGGCATGGTATCATCACAGTGTTATTTTGTATAAGTGCATGTACATGTTGAACTGCAAATGAGAGGTTTATTATTTCCATATACCTAACCATACCTATAACTTAATGAGTCCACAATTTGGGCTGAATAGTCGAAAGACCTCCAGGAGCTACGTGTCGCCCTGTGCCTGAAAAAGCACTCCCAAATTGTCACCAAACTTAAGCAATAGTTTTCATAACAAGATAATATAAAAGAAAAATACAACAGTAAAAAGGCAGTTGAGAGTAGATAAAATCTATTAAATGTTCTCTACAAGTCTCTCAGTTTTTATACAAGAATTGAGTTATTACCTGCCTTTGTTTACAAAAATAGTTGTCTATGTAGTTTAATCATGATCAATTATTCGTTCCCTCGTAAATTCAATTTGAGCAATAAAATAATAAGCACCACCGATGGGATGGCAAACTAACAATAGCAATCTAAGATCGAAATAAGTGAGCTGACGTCATTGTGACGTAAAAATACAAAATAACTAATAAAGAACTAGAAGAAGAAAAAAGAAGAAAAATCTATATTCAGAAATTGTTTTAACAATAAATAGAAATACTGATAACAAATTCTGAAAGCGTCAAGAAAGTAATACAAAACTAAACAAAAAAGGAAAACAACGAATATTTACAAATAAAAAGTGGTTAACTTGGGCTATGGCGATTGCTAGTTTCTATTCATAGAGTAATCAGGATTATAAAATTTATAACCTCGCCATTTCAGTTTTTTTATATTATAAGTGCAAAAATATTTTTTAATATTCATTTTAAAGTTTTTTAATTTACTTATTTGTTTAATGTATTTTGGTAATTCATTCCACATATTTATAGCTGTGTTTAGAAATGAATTTTTCATTCTTCGTTTCTTAT
>CABFPE010000387.1:29533-50546 GCA_900660155.1 Hofstenia miamia | reverse complement strand
AGCTATGTCTTCAATGGTGGCTCCCGGATATGAATGAACACATGTAGCAGTTCTTAGTAAGCCCGGAGCTTTCAGATGACGGTACATGATGATCCGATGGCAAGAAATTCAGCTTCTGCTCTCAAGTGTTTTGGGCGTTGTATCTTCTTTTGTGTTTGGGACGGGACATGATTTATTTCTGGAGTTACTTGAGTAGTTTTGTTGGTGGATTCAGAAGGAGTTTCTTTGATGGCTGCTAGCATGTTGAACAGGATAATTAGTTCATCTCTGCCGAGATTCTTGAGAGGAGCTAATAATTTACTTTTGGTTAACTCCTCTTCAGGTAACGCAATGAGCGACGTAGCGTTAAGCATGGTAAGCACAGCGCGCTCTCAAGGACCGACTGCTCGCGGTGAAAGCATCGGTAATTATAATGAAATTTCAAATTAAATCAATTGTTTAAATTCTGTTAATTGCATTTGACAGAAAATACATGAACACAAAGAATACATTTACTCAGTTTTATCAAATAAATATTTGTACACTTTTCCAAATTTATATTAAACACTCTAGAAATAGCTATTGTTATAAAAATAAATGTGAGAAAACACGGTTTTTTAAATAGTGGTATATATTCACAATTGTTTAATATATTATAAAATATGAACAGCAGATGTCTAAGAATTCAAAATAAATTTAAAATGTATTCATTTTTGTAAATGTGTGCTAGACCCTAACAAATGTTGTAAATTATGATTATTTGAAAATTCAAATCAGTTTGAAATGACCCTGGTATTAAAATCAAATGAAGTTTTTGTCAAAGAGAAAACACAAGTTAGTGTAATGTGGAAATAGTGATAGTAGTAACAATACACATTTCTTGCATTCACAAAGATTTATTCTCACATGTCAAAGCATTTCTAATTGTTAGGCTGCTTTATTATATAATTCCACTTGAGAAAAGCACTAAATTTTATGTGCTATTTGAATAAAGAAATCAATTGAGCTGTATAAATGAATTAATGCCATATCATAGAATCAGTTTGCGACATGTGTGAAAAAATTGCTTTAGCATTTACATGGTACTCAAAACATATGTGTTGAGAAAATAATATATTGAATGAATGAAGTATTCATAGTTGAGAATATTGTGATAACAATGCTTAAAACATTTATAGAAAATCATTCTCAAAGTAAAATACCAGAATTCACATAATGCTTAACATGCTTTGAAAAATACACAAATATTTGCTCAGGTTATTAACAACCACCAATAAGATACCATATAGAATCAGTTGCAGAAATGTGCAAATAAAATTATTTTAGCATTTACACAGTACTCAAAAAATACCTGTTGTGAAGATAATATATTGAATTCGTTCACTCATAAGGTGTGTGGTTTGCACATTTATCATTGTTTGAACCCATAAAGAGCCACCATGTATTATTTGAGGTGCATAGAAATGCCTACAATAATGTTTACTACATCAAAGATTGTTGATTTTAATTGATGAAAAATTCTACATTCTTACAGTATGCCACTTGAAGGCAATGTTTAACACTCTATCATCTCACAAGGAAACAAATGCTTCAATTTATTGATTCATTGAATTATCAACACAAAAGAACACAATGTTTTGAAGGTGTGATGCTATGAACTGAAACTTTCTTAGATTAATATTCTTTCAGCCATTGGAAAATTTATTGAACTTTGGATATCAGTGCCTGCAGAACATGATATGTTAAATTGGTGACTTTACAATTATTTAAATATCTGATGGACAAGATTAGATGCATTTCCTTACAAATTCCCTCACACTGCTTTCAATTTTACAGTGTACATGCCTTGGATGATATTCAACCAAGTTTGGTTAAAGGCTCATTTTTAATTGCAAATGCAAGTCCATGCAATTACCCTCAGACAATGGCTGTTGATTATAAAAGAGGACAATGGCAATTTAATTTTCAAAGACTCTCTTGGATGTCCCTTAAACATTATCCTGACATTGAATGCTATGTCACACCTCCTATCCAGGATTTCATGTTTATGAGGGTGATAGAAAAATAATATTACAATGAACATCTCTGATATGTGATGCTTACTGTATATTCATGCATTTTAATTTTTTAATAATATACCAGAGGTGCTTGTGTTTACCAATTTATCATTTATTAATGATTTTTTGTGTGATAATGATTTTAATAAAATCATCTAAAACTTGTATTGGATAAAAACAAATGTACAATTTATTTTGATAATAAAATACATAGACATTACATTGCAAGTTCACTTGGCTGATTACAAACTCATAGATGGGTGGTAAATGTAATGGTTATTCTAACATTATTATCTGAAAACTGTTGGAAGGCTGGGGTATGTCATCCTGATGGATTAAATGAATTTACAATGTATTTTGACAAACCAATATATAATGCCTATGAGGTTGTGCTAATTGATTTTGGATATCCGTCAAAATTTCTTAATCTTAGACACCAAACATGGTCTTTAAAGGATAAAGATGGAAACATAACCCAATTGGAAATTTATTCAGGGCATATGCACAGCTTTCATGAACTCTATGAATATATAAATTACATGCTAAACCCCTATGGCATTTCATTAAAATTTAGAATGTTTGGCAATTTATTAATGGTGAAGAATGATTCAGAATATGAAATAAATCTACTAGGCTTTTACAGAAAAATATATTGAAAAATGGTATTTTTGGCGGAAATAATATTGTAATGATACACACAGACATTGTAGAACCTAGATATGTTGGTAGTACCTGTTTGCTCATGTTGGATAAATGCCTAATATTGCTAACACATGAAGAAAAAATTAATATCACCATAATTCACAATAAAAAACCAAATCTGATGTATAAACCAGTTTCACAATCATATATTGATAGAATAACCATGAAGTTTTGTCCCAATGAAGGCTATCCAGTGAGATTCACTAGTACAGGGTGATTGTATATTACACTTGATATTTGAACAAATGAGAGTAAAACATAAAAAGCTAGTGGCATTGTCCATTAGAATTTAATAATGATGTAATTTGCGAATAGTGCATTTATGCATAATAAATCAATTGCTTATTTTTTTATTTCACTAGCAAAACATTAATTTCAGGAAATATTTCCATCACTTCATGCCTCATTATAAAATACATTTGTGTTTTATCAACTTGGAAATGATTTCTTGCGTGAGGTAATGATAAAATTATTGATTTTTCCCATACTCAAAGAGTTTTTGCTTTTACTTAATAAATATGCATGCTTTAAACTGGAAGGTTCACTTAAAGGATGGGAGACATAGATTGCATAGTTTTTCAATTTACAGTTAAAATGCTTTTTTAAGCAAAGACTTCTGTAAGAAAAAATCCTAATAATTAAAAAAATTACTTCCGAACGACGCATGAAATAATGAGTCAAAATTGTAGTGGAAACTTATCAAACCATTTTTTTTTCTTCATTTGTGATATTCAAGGATTTTCTTCCAATTTTGTTTTAAACCTATAAATAAAAACTGTTTTAATCATTTCATAACACAATTAACTAGGAACAAGCAAAATTTTAACTGCAACACATTTTTTTGTCTAGTCTGATTAAAAGCTTCGTACTAACAACTATTCCAGAATAAAAATGTATGGGATGTACTTTAGTTAATTAAATCTAGCGATAATGAAGTCATTTCACCCAAAAGACCAAAAATCTTTTTTTGCCTTTCCCAGGAAAAAATAAATTTCATTTATAATTAGTGCAATTACTGCACAAACTTGAAGCTGGGAAAATATTAATTCTTAAATTGACAGCTGAAGAGATTCTATTGGCCTATACATGCATTAGCAAAACATGTCAAAGTTTTTCTTAAAAATATATTTGTCAAATCGCGATTAAATGGAAATTGTACAATAATGAATACGCAGCAGATGGTCATTGAAATGTACTAGTTATTACCCATTGAATGTTTTGTAGAAAATGCGTTTTTTGTAAATTTTATTACGCTATTCAGATAAATTTAATTATAAAAGTTCATCGGAAGTAAGTTATTCAAATATCAATTCAGTTACGGACATCTCAAATTGGGAATAACATTTTGATTGTTTAAACAATTTATATTGTATTTCTTCGAAATCAAGTGGATATCCATGGTTATTCAATGGAATTGTTTTTTAAACTGGCACTAAATCTTATAATTGTGATTCCTCTAGAGCTTAAGTTTATTAGGCAAATTTTTCTCTTCACAATTTAATAGATTTAAAAAAGTCATTAAAAATAGTGCAAACATTTCAGCAGTTTTAGTTAGCAGTTTATTCATAAATGTTGAGCAAAAGTAAAATATTATTGAAACACAAAATAAATTACAAAAGTTCATTTCAAAAAACAGGAAATGTAATAAAACCAAATATTACATTAAAACACAAATTTTATGTTGTCAATAATAAATTTAATCAGATAGAATTAATAAAACCCATGAGTTATTTATCTAAAACGGTGATAATGACATTCATTGCACCAACTGAAGTATAAAATATTGCTAAAAATAACTAATGGCGGAAGTGTCCTGATAAAGCTACTGCTGGTGTCTGACTGTTAAAATTGGGACGTCCAAGTAGGTTGAAATTTGAATGATAACTTTCACAACGTACATTAGCCAGTCTGAGAAGGATATAATCTAAATAGAAAATGTAATGCATCCTGTAAGAAAATAGAGATTGAGAAAAAATCGCAATCAAATAGGAAAACAAGTTGACCGTTTTAAATTAAAATCTCACTAATTCTCCTTACATAAGTTAACCAATAAATATCAGTGGTAGCTGCTATTAAGTAAACAGCATTCTAACAAAGGAGCAATATTATCACAGAAGAAAACACATGAGAATGTTTAAATAACGCGAAATTTAAATTTTTACGAATCTAAAAACGTTAGCACCGCAATGCGCCTGTTAAAATTATAAACACCTAATGTATTATTAAACACAAACACCAAAATAAAAATAAAATCAATGATATTCCAGATCACCACAAGCGACGCTCGTAATTATAAAAGTGAATGAAACGGAACAATCAATGAATAAAAATAATGGCACGCGAGGAGGATATTGTGCTAAACAGAGTACATTGCGAAAAAAACAATAATTGATATACAGGCAAATGTGGAAAGAAATTCAAACGAATTTTGTACATGAATAGCAATGTAGAATTCTACATGTTTGTGTAAGAAATTAGATTTAGATGTAATAAATGAACTCGTATTGTAATGGCTTGTAGGTGTGTAAGGCCCAGTTATATTTGGTTTTTTTTAATTGATAACGAAAACATACAATGTGGCAAACTACAATATGTGGTTGAAGCTTAATACTTCAACGTAACCGGCAAAATTAATACTAGATGTATTATTTTTAAGCAAATTGAATGCTTAATTTATAAAATTCTAGGGTGAAAATTCTTTATATTATGCACATATAGGTAATTGGTAATGAAATATTTTGTCTCGGTCCCAGTCCACAGTGACAAGCGACCAGAAACCGGTACTGCACACCTCTAATGGTTTGTAGCAAGAAATAAATTCACAAATTTACAAAATATTCACAAAATGCCAGTTCTGACAAAAACTATGTTATACATTACACTCTTATTTGAAAATACCGAAATGAGTTTTTGGCAAAAAACATCCCAAAAATTCAAAAAAAATTCCAAAATCAGCAACAATTTTACAATAGGCTTCTGGGTTTGTAAATCACTATATAATCAGAGTGACAAAGTCATTAGAATAACTCAGTAAGCACAAAGAAAATGGATTCCAAAAGTAAAAAACATTTGAAATAACAGTCTCCATTGCACTCTATGACACGTTTGCAATGTTGATTCAATGCCAGCAACTACTTTTGGAAACGATCATTGGGAAGTTGGAGGAACTATCGCAACTATTCGTTTACACTCTCTCTCTCTCTCTCTCTCTCTCTTCATTCATAAAAAAAATCGACAAAGATGTTGTTTGAGTATTCTAAGAAGGCAATAATCGCAGAGATTTAGGTCTGGAATATAGAGTGACTGATCATTCTCACACCTCGTCGCTGAAAAAAAGTATTTGTGGAATTAGCACTGACGACGTGCATTGTCATGCATCCACCACAATTCTTTTAAACCAGTAGTGGGGATGATCGAAGTGCGCCCAACTGTTCACCAACTATCCGCATAAATTCACCCTGCAGTCCCTACCAACTTCTCTGCGATCATTGGCTTTTTAAAATGCTTAAACAACATTTCCGTCGATTTGTTTTTACGAATGAAGAAGAGGTGGTAAACGAATTGGTACGGCGGCTCACACCTTTCCAATGATCGTTTACAGAATGGGTTGCTGGCATTGAATGAAGATTGCATCCGCGTCATAGAGTACAATGGAGACTATGTTATTTGAAATATATATTTTTTGGAATCTATATTATTTGTGCTTACTGAGTTATTCTAAAGACTATTGTCACACCAAATATTAATATTATTTATAGCTCAATATATATATTCGTCATATTTTGGTGTACACTATTGTACATGAAAATTTTCCTTGCTCAAAATTTGTTTTTCCAACACAATCAGCCAATATAGGTTTAAAATTTTTTGAACGCTGCATTGTGGTAGTTTTCAAGTGTACTTATGAGAAAAGATATAAACCTTAATGTACTTGCTACCTAGTTACAATGTATGCAAAACATGCGATATATTCGATTTTCATTAAAGAATCAGAATATGTCTTGTAATCATTTATAATTTAATTGTTTGTTAAATTATGGAAACAAATCGAATTGCTGTAAAAATTGTGGCTGAAATTAATGCATGTGATATGTATAAGTTAACACTGAATAGAAGTGAACTTAAATATTTCAAATAATAACAGAGGAATTGAAATAGTGAATTCAATAAGTTTCTATGAGCTTAATGGAAAATATGTTAAAGATCTAATATCTGTGAAAAAAATATTTTTATAAATACCTATGACAAACTAAGATATAGCCTAAATTTTTACTTTTAGGAAATGATGAAGTTGTATGCCAGAGTGGTGTTTGCCGCATACTTGAGATATAGAGGATATGATTCCCATGATAATCAAATACACGAAAAAATCGTGTGATCGAATGTTTTTTAAAGATATCTGAGATTAACTATTACTGTTACTATCATTGTGTTAGGAATAAAATTGGACATTGAAGATCTACATGCAGTTTAAGAAATCCTGTATATCTTCATGTGCTCAAAGTGCTTTGCTCACACGCATTTGTTAAATCAGATAAACTAGAATCTTCTAGAAATGTTTCTAGCTGTGATATTCTTCCGAAAATTACATTTCAAAACACGTGAAGGTTTTTATGCATGTTCTACACCATTTCCAGGTGACATTAAGAAACCATCAATTTGCATCTAGAAATAATCACGTTACAATTAGAAATCAAAAACAATAAATAGAAATAGTAGAAATGAAAAACTACATTTAGAATGTAGTATATATAATTTAGAAATCGTTAATAATCATTTAGAAATAAAAATGACATTTAGAAAATCGTAGTTTATATTTAGAAATGAAAAACGACATTCAGAATTCATCAATTAACTGCAATCATTAATTAACATTCAGAAGCGATCAACTAATATTCAGAAACCCTTAATTCAAAGAAATTTTAAACAATTTGTTTAAAAGTCAATGGAATACAATAAGAAATTCGATACATCCTTTTAATAATAGCAGCTATTATTTACATTATCAGGTCAATTTTTGAATTAGTTTTATCAACTTCAAGCATCTTAAAGTTATTAATTTTATCAACACGTATGAAACTTCGAATAGCACTATACTCTTAAAATACACAAATTAATATACCATTTTTCACTAAAGTGTCAACTTAAAAACAATTTTTTAAATAAACCTATAGCTTAGTTACATAAAATGTTATAACAATGCATATATATATATATCGTAATTTTTAGGTGAGTTTTAATCATGATCGCGCAATTTGCAGAAAAACTTTGCAGAAGAACACTGTTTGTGATGTTAATATACGAAAATTGTTTGAATAAATGCCTAGAAGATAATAACAGTTGCCTAATACGTCGTGCGAAAATTTTGTACGAAATCCAAATATCCAGAAGAGTGGAATAAGAGAAGCTGCAGTGTTGATCGTGAGAGTAATTTTGAGGAGGCAAATAAAGAGGTGACTGGATACATTTAGCAGAAACATGGTCAAATAAATACAAAACAGGATATCACTGGATAAGGAGCGGAGAAAATGATTTTAAGGAGCATGGTTCAAAGAAACCAAAGACTGAGTAATCAAAAATTGATCAGCTAGTACAATGGATAAAAGAAAATCCGACGGTGTCAATACAACATCTAAAGAATAGAGTGTCTGTTGAAATGGGAAAGAATTTTAGTATATCAACAGTAAGAAATTACTTGCAGGATTAATTGTATACAGTCAAGAAACCACATTATGAACCAGTTGGTATGAATGCTCTCCCAAATTAAGGGAAGCGAAGGGAATATGTGCTTAAGTCGAATTAATCAATTCAGATAAGAAATCAGATCGTTTACATGAATGAAAAGAATTTCAGTTTAATTATCCGAAAGGGATTTGAACGAAGCAGAAAATGTTGTAAGGCAACAATGACTCATCCTCCTTCTGAGGTGAAAATATACCTGCGATTGGTAAGGAATATTTAGCACACCATATATATGATCACTGCAAATTGCAACTCATTAGAGTTTATAGAGATTACTCAGAAACTTTAAATTAATAATATATTTTGCTTAGCGTCAACATTTTTTTCCATATTAAAGGCTAAAAATCTACCCACAGTTAATCAATTCAGTTCACTGTGCATGTGCATTATCCCAAAAACTAGACATAACTTCAAAGTATAGGTCAGAAGCATCACAGGTCAATCTGAAATTCGTGGTACTAGCATTACCTCTCTGTCAGCTCGAATATTTGAAAAAATAGTACACAAATATTTTATTTCTCCTGAAATAATTAGAAAGGGTGATAAAAATCAATTTGCATATAAAAAGGTATGTCTACAAATGATAATCTTGTAACATTTCAACATCAAGTATGCAAGGCTTTGGATAATAATAACATTGAAGGAATAAACTCAATTTTAATAATTTCTCAAAGGCATTTGACACACTAGACCCAGCACATATGTTCATGGCTATATTCCTTCACAAAAGGTCGTTCACAGCAATTAAATTTTAAAGGAATCACCTGCAATCCAATAGAAATTACATTCGGATCCTCCCAAGGAACAGTTTGAGGTCCAAATGTGTACTCAATGTCAAGTGATTCATGAAGATCCTCACAACCTAACTGCTTTATGATGAAATATTCAGACGATTCAACTGCAGGCATACCTTGCTATAAACATCCAGATCTAGATCAGAAATTGGCACTTAAGGATACAATAACATCAATAAATTCATAGGCAGAAAAATTCAATTTAAAAATCAATGATAAGAAAACCAAGATTATAAATTTCTCTTTAAGTAAACTAAGTAATTGTCAATGTCAGCAAACACAAACTTGTTATTCTTCACCTAAGCATGCAATTATTCTTGGAATTACATTTCAAGAAAATTTGAAATTCAACAAACATGGAAAGCATCTGTTATCAAGTCTAAATGCCCAAATTTACATTCTAAGAGATCTAAAATCAAACAATTACACAATGAAGGAAATAAAGTTTTTGAGACTAATTTTAAGCAAAATAAGATATGGAATATCAGATTATGGATCAGACTCTGCAGTTCTAACATATATCAATAGATTTTTATTACGATGCTTTAAAGCTGGTTTTTGTAAAAAGATATATGATTCCTTTAAGATCAGAGATTAGGAAGACTAGACTTGCTAGGAAAATTGTAGAAAATCCACGACATCCAATGTTTAATTACTTCATAATACACGAAAATAAAAAAGNAACATTGAAGGAATAAACTCAATTTTAATAATTTCTCAAAGGCATTTGACACACTAGACCCAGCACATATGTTCATGGCTATATTCCTTCACAAAAGGTCGTTCACAGCAATTAAATTTTAAAGGAATCACCTGCAATCCAATAGAAATTACATTCGGATCCTCCCAAGGAACAGTTTGAGGTCCAAATGTGTACTCAATGTCAAGTGATTCATTAAGATCCTCACAACCTAACTGCTTTATGATGAAATATTCAGACGATTCAACTGCAGGCATACCTTGCTATAAACATCCAGATCTAGATCAGAAATTGGCACTTAAGAATACAATAACATCAATAAATTCGTGGGCAGAAGAATTCAATTTAAAAATCAATGATAAGAAAACCAAGATTATAAATTTCTCTTTAAGTAAACTAAGTAATTGTCAATGTCAGCAAACACAAACTTGTTATTCTTCACCTAAGCATGCAATTATTCTTGGAATTACATTTCAAGAAAATTTGAAATTCAACAAACATGGAAAGCATCTGTTATCAAGTCTAAATGCCCAAATTTACATTCTAAGAGATCTAAAATCAAACAATTACACAATGAAGGAAATAAATAAAGTTTTTGAGTCACTAATTTTAAGCAAAATAAGATATGGAATATCAGTTTATGGATCAGACTCTGCAGTTCTTACAAACATCAATAGATTTTTATTACGATGCTTTAAAGCTGGTTTTTGTGAAAAGATATATGATTCCTTTAAGATAAGAGATGAGGAAGACATTAGACTTGCTAGGAAAATTGTAGAAAATCCACGACATCCAATGATTAATTACTTCATAATAAACGAAAATAAAAAAGAGCAATCAACTAGATTAAATCAAAAATATCAATTACCATTAGTACGAACTGAAACGTTCAAGAATATATTTGCACATCGCGTAATGAAGTTAATTTAAATGACAGAAGTAATAAACATTTAATTTTATTTAATTTTGGTTATTGTTCTTTTATTCTTTTTATGTTCATATTTATCTTCAGTCTGTATTTGACTTGAAGTAATTATAGTGTTCTACTGTTCTACTGGTTACACGTTTCAAACTCTGTAACGGAAATTTTTAACTAGTTTAGGAGCAATTTTCGCATTTGGTATTCTTAAAATAAGTACTCAAAGAGGTTTCTTCACTTCGACTCTTACGAATAAATGAGGTGAGCAGCTCATAATCTATTTTGAAGAAAGTGAGCAACAAAATGCTGCCGACCTGGTCGTCATTCGTGACAATGCACCTTGTCATAGTCGCTTAGAGGAAGCAGTTGCTGCAAAACAATCTTCAATTTTTAGATTGGCACCAATTGAAGGTGTCTAGAATAAACTAAAATCACTGGTGAAAAACGAAATTACCTTGTCATCCAATACTTGCAAAATTTGGTAGATAGAAACATAGCAAAGCTCTCAAGAGCTGAATGTGCTAGGTTAATTAAATACAGCACGTCTTTCCATCCAGCTAGCCTTCAATTGCAAGACGTGTGCGTTCGCATTTAAAATTGCTTTAAAATTGCAAAGTTTTATGTTTCTTATTTAATTATTTTATCAGTTGATCCTTCTCAACTTAGTTATATTACCATTGTATTAAGTTATTCTTAACCCATAATCCATTACATATATCTTGTTTTTTTGTCAATGAAATAAATAAATGCACTGCTGAGACATTTCATTTGATCGCTTTTGAATGTTAATTAATGATTTCTGATATTTAACAAATTCTAAATGTTGTTTTTCATTTCTAAATGTCATTTTTGATTAACAAATGATTATTGACGATTTCTAAATGATAACTACTAAATTCTAAACGTATTTTTTATTTCTAAATTGACCATTTGTATTTGTAGTTTTATATTTGTAATCGTCAATGATTATTTCTAAATGCAAGTTGATGATTCCTAAATGTCAACTGGAAATGGTGTAGATGGGTTTGTGAAATGTTTTGATAAATTTTTATAATAGAAAGTGATCGAAGCTTGATGCAAGTCAAATCCCATTGTTTCGCAATATTTTTCACATTTGCTTAGCTTTATTGTTCAATATGAAGCCCCTAATCTAACCATCTGTAAGATAAGATAAGATATTCTTTTTTCAGATAAATATCGACAATTAATAACTGGTAATTTATCTGAATAGCGTCGAAAAATATACAATCATACGTTTTATAGCTAACCCAATAAACATGGCAACATAAAATTAATCCAACTAATCTCAATGGCAACTAGGATAATTTTTTGTGAATTGATTCTAAATGAATCTTATGCTTTAAAAATAACAGTGCTTCTAAATTTAAAAGTTATATACCTAATGCACAGATTGGAAAACCAATCAGAAAGCATTAAACGGCTTTAGCTAGAACAGGAGTGGCCAACCTGTGGCGCATTGCTAGATTAGGAGTGGCGCATTACAACCTTGAAGTAGAGTAGTAGGGGCCAAAGGTGCCGATTATGGTATGATACCATACCATTATGTACCATATTATGGATAGCATAATTGTATGGTAGAAAATAAATTCATAGCCATTATGGATGGTGAACTTAAAAATATGGCCATAATGGAAATCCATAATTTTATTGTTACATATACAGAATTTACAATTAGTTTCAATAAAATTGTTAAATTTAGTGTCATATATCTTATATTTATAATAATTGAATGGGTATAAATATGCATTATGCAAATATTTTGAACCAAAAAACATTTTGATAAGATAACAATTTTTAAAAGTGTTGCAAAAGTTTAGTAAGCAGTTTCAGCAGATTGTAAACAAATACTAAAGATGAAGTTGTTTCCTATTTGTAGTAGTGGACTGACAATTAATTTGTTTCAAAATTTATAATGTTTGCGGATAACAAACACATTGTGTTCAAAAACAAACAAAAAATAATTTGTTTATTTTAAAATTTGTTTCTGAATGTTTCAGTATCCGTAGGCTCTACACATAATTAAATATAGTGCTTTTTCTATAAACCTGTCTTCTTTATCTGATATTATTTTCATGTACATGTATATACTAACTAAATTGTACTACTTATGTCTGTAAACAGTTTTCACATATAGACGGCAACATAAAGGTTGTGTGGCGCATCTGAGCTTGTGTGTTTAAAAATTAGCACATTGTATGCCAAGGGCTGGCCACCCCTGAGCTAGAAGTTTGTGTTTTATGAGAAGAACGTCTTAAGCTTGTTCTATGTTAAAATCACGAATTTTTTGTTTTTTTATTACACACTAGATTTAATCTGGAATACAAAGAAAGACGTTGGGTTTAGCGTCACTTGAGCAAGTGAATCATAGAGCACAAATGTAACCAAATTTTGGGTAACATTTCCCCACAGCCTCGGCACTGTGCACGACAATCATTTACAACCATGTCCAAAAAAACTCCAAATGGAATTCTTGCTTCTAGGCATATTTGTCTGAAAAGCGAAAACAATGACATGTGTGTTGTGAAATATTTAAAAGTAACTAATAGCAATAAGAGATAAATTGTGCATTTTTATATCTGTTTTCAAAGTTTTTTATAAGCATTATTTAAAACACATTGTTTTAAAAATATCTGAGCTGGCATTGAAAACAAACACTTGCAATTGAAATTTGTAGAAATTTTTTTATGAGTAAATTAATGGTAAATACATTGTGAAAAAGAAAAAATTCGTTTAAATATTTTCTCAAAGCTGCATACCAATATGCATGGAGTTAAAAAGCATGTAACCATAAAGACCTTACAAAAAACAGTCAAAACTAATAAGTTAACTTGAAACTGTCAAAAAATAGCGTTATAGTAATTTGCCTTCTCTTTCTATAACAAGCATAAGTTAATGTAAACTCCTTGTAATGCCGGTATTAACTTTATCTAAAAATATATTATTTATAGTAATAATGCTATCTATTCAAAAAGTACTTACACCCGAAAGAACTAAAACATAAAATTCTGGAATTGGACAATTAAAATATTGATTCATAAACAACAATAGTGGGCTGGCGAATGCAGTGTCTGTAACATGTAGATCTGTCTTACACATATGACCCACCTAAATTTAGTTTAGTTAACCTGAGAATGACGTAAAAAATACATGCAATAATAAGTATTAGTTATCACATAATAAGGACACCATATTAGAATCTACACACACTCAATTGAAAATTACATGATGCGTTGCAAGCTAAATGACGAAAACAATTTCGATTTTTGGTACAATCTCATTCTGATCATTATTTTTAGAATTTAAAAAGCGTCAGCCAAACTCAACTCTACACTACAATGTTTTTGAAATCGATCCACATTTACAATTCCTTTAACACCAAACTTTCCATGATTTTTCACAAATCGACGTTGTATTTTTCAAAACTCTAGAACTAATAATGATATCCAAATATCTGAAAAAAGGATACAAGAGTTTCCTCGTAAATTACCACTTGAAAATTTCAACTCGTTGCGATCCTTTCTTTGTAGATGCGTCTCAACAAGGCTTGGGTAGTACATCCCAGAAAAAAAGATCTGCGATTTGTTGCTGCTATGGGCTGTTGATGTCTTGATTCCTTCAACATTAGGCATGAGGAGAATTTGAAAGTCTTCAGGAATAATCACAATTATCATTGAAAAATAGTCAATACATTCACATAATTATTATTTTCTATTAGGCTTGGAGAGATGGAGAGAATTGTTCGAAATATGGAGAAAACATTTTGTATCCTAAAGGTACGTTGCGTATTTTAGTATTAACCGTAATGTAATGTTTATTTACTTGGAAATTTAAGATAAAAAATTCGCAGTAAGTTTTAGATTTTATAAGTGTCTAAAAATTTTTAGAAACACATACAAGAAAAAATTTATAGTAGACAAAAACATTAGTTACTTTGTATCGAAAACATACTGCATATAGTAACATGAGAGCTCCAAAATTTAAGCGGGAATAATAGGCAAGATTTTAAATGTGAGTGGTCATTACAATTTTTTCTAGATATGTGCTGATGAATAATATCAAATATGCTCCAAATCAGTAAAAAAAATTCTTTTCAAAGCCATAAAAAATCAAGTACATCAAAATTTAGTGGATTCTGCATAAATTGTTATTTATAAAAGCCATTCTAATATACTAATTGGCCACTTATCAAAGTTGTCTATTAATTGACACTTAAAATTTTAATATGTGAGCATTCATTTATTGACGTGAGCACATTATTTATTACAGAATTGAATTACTTGTACACTTCACAACAATGTAAACATTTCGTTAAAAATGTACACAATAGAAAAATAGCAATAATGCGTTTCTTGATGATTTATAAATTTAAACTCATAGAAAAATGAGATACATATTAAATATAAAGAATGTTTCCAACTCAATCAGGCATTGCGTTTTTCTACATAAGTGTCATCAAAATATGTAAGGCCCTTTGATAAAAGCCTATTGCACAATACTGAAAGTGCAACTAAGTGTAATCACTTATAGGTCACGTGCCAGTGAATGAGTCTCAATTTCAAAATCAATTTTTGGTCGAGTAACCGTTGACTTAATACGCTACAAAAACCGCGGATGATGCTATTAAGTATTCTCTGCACAGGGAGGGTTATGTCTATGCAAAATATTTAAGCATGATCGATTAAGGGAATAAAATCAAAAGTGCAAAACGACTCAAAATATACAAGCGTTGTGAGTAGGTCTTTAATAAGCAAAGAGAAACAGGCTGTTAAAATAAAAGTTGAAATTGGAAGGATTTCTACATCAAATTGTTCACCGAAATATTTAGGCATTATCTAAAAATGTAAAGTAAAGAAAACTAACTATTAAAACGGTAGTGATTTTAGCAAAGAAAAAACCAAAAACTATGAAGAAGAATGATGTGTATGCCTCAAAGATGTTGTCAGGCGACTTTTTGTAAATTAGCAAACTAATGAATATAGACGTAGTAATAGCTTTAGCAGGTGATAACACACTGGTCCCCTAAACAAAATCATGAAAGTAATTTCAGCTAAATCATACAGCAACAGTGGAGCCGTTCTTCCCACAGCCACCAAGAATAAATATTGTATTGAAATTGTTGGTAATGGAAGTAATACAGGCAAGTGTACTCATAATAGGACTCAAAACTCGAAGAGACATCCCATTGAACAATGATATCTAAATACAAAAAGTTCAAGATATAACTGACCTCATGAAATAGGAAACATCTTAATGTCCTAGCCAGTCTCTAAAAACAAGATTTAAATTTGGAATAATCCTTGCATGAGTAAAAGAAACATATCTCGAACTATTTTATTTTAAAGCACAAAGCGCCTTTATAAATTTCTTTAAATGCTCGATAAAGCATTTCCATATTGAAATAAGAACCATTAAAATTCATTCAAATATTATACTATTATTTTCATAGGGAGAATGCCCGTAGTCTGTGCTATCGATTCTGCTTGTTTAATAAGCAGAAGGTTATAAATACAATTGGTATGACACACATACACACATGTATATATATATATATATAATATAAATTTTAACATTTTAAAAATATAAGCTATAGTACACAGGTGCACTAAATAAATAAAAATTGATGTCTTGCAAAAGTTTAAGAACATTACAAAAAATACTGTTTCATGTCAATTCCATTGTATTAATGATATTCATATACAAAGTGTAAAATGTAGGAAATGAAATACAAAATTTATAAAATTTGCAGTAGACAATGTTCAGAGAAAACTCCTTTACTATTAATATTAATGGGATTCCCAGAATCTGTTTTTGAAAACTTTATTCGAAAGACTAAGTGTCCAAAGGGTCGAACAAAATCCATTCTGTCTACTATGAGACCTCAAGCGACAATATTAGCAATAACTGGTATGAGTCAACATTGAAGTCAGCACAGTTGGGAATTTCTCTATACTCAATAAACTTAACGATTCGGAAATCTATTGGCTGGAATCAAAGCTTTCAAGAATACTCAGTAATGACATTCGGCTTAAGATTTACAGATCCACAAGAATAACAAGCTCACTGAGAGATTGCGAAAGCTAATCTAGAGTTTGCTCAGGAGTACTTTTTCCCTCTAAAATGGAGGATTGGAGAAGTCTCGAGTCAACAATTAGTTAGTCAGATGGCCTGGAGCTCAATATCTGCAAGAGGGCGCGCAGTCATAATTTCCTTCCCACAGCAATGACGATGAACGGCAAAATGCACCTCAACGTTCTGAAAGAGAAAATTCGTTTTCATATGAAATCCATAATACTGAAACACTGATGTACGATATGGTTCCATGTCACCGCGGCAAAATCCTCTGATTGGTTGCGCTCAAATTCCGTCAATGTTCTCAAATGGCAAGCATATTTCGTAGCATAATCCACCGAGAATTTATGGAATTTGATGAAGAACCCTGTGATAGCTATGCGAAGGAATAATTCATTCCATGTCTTATCGTCTGGCAACAATCATAGAAAATATAAGTTATTGGACCCGCTATTTTATTCACTTGTATTATTTGAGTTCATACATTGAACAATTTGTATGACTATATTAATAATAACAATGAATGACTTTATTTAGCCGATGAAGGCAGATACTACAAAAAAACATGTCAAGTTTTACATCAGTTATTAAATGGAATTGAAATGAAAAATAGTGTTTTTAGCAAGTGCTTTTAAACTTTTGCAAAAGACTGTACCTATATTTGGAATTTATAGGTTATAATAGAAAAGCACCTGCATTGACCAAAATTCCTGACTACACAAACCAGTAATCACCAAGATTCCAATAAATACAATCTGTACCTCGGTAACATCAAATCTAAGCACATTGAATTATATAGACAAGCCATGAAAGTAACATACGCTCCTACAAGCAGACTACCTGTGCAGTACGTCTGCCAATGAGCCAAGTAGTAACAAAACACAGCTAACATAAACATAAAAAACGCAATGTCTGCATGGATTCCAAGACGCAGAGCAACGCAGTATCCCATTAGATAAATCACTAAAAATGTATAATAATATTAAATAAAAGCTACTTTGTACCAGTAGTTAACGCATCACAACCATGATCAAAAAGCTCTCCTAAAGGAGTACTCATGTTTAATCTGCGAGCTTGTTTGCCATCCATTGCATCTAAGGTTTGGTATACAAACACTGAAACTGCAAATAGAAAAAATGTCCAAGCAGGGGCCTAAATACATTACAAAATACACCTAGTGATTCAAGTAATGATATATACCATAGACTATACAAAACAAAAATGTCTATGGTCAAAAGAACAATAAATTTTAAATTTTCATCAGAATTTTTAGAACACCACTGTTAAAAGAAGTCCTTATTTCGCTGCAAAAGTATGCAAATGTCCTAAATGCAACAATGTAGAAAATTGAATTATGGATACGTAAGGCAATTTCTAGAAGTGATCTTTACAAAAATGTTCAATTCTGATAGTAGTGCTTGTTTAGGAATTTTCAGTGTGCAAATGTCCTAACTGCATCCCAATCATATTGTTTTCAAAATACAAATGTCCTAATTAAGCATCCAATAAAATGAATCATTGTTTAAATTATCCAATCAGCAACATTGTTGGGTAGCTAATTAATTATGGAGGAAGAATCAAACAGCAAGATTTGTGATATCTCTAAAATATTTTAAAATTTTGAAGATTTGGAACCAATAGGTAAATTCTAAAAGCTCAGTTAAATAATAAATGGATCTAGATTCTGCCACTGACTCATTGTTATAATTTAATGATAAGATAGTAACAAAAATTCAAAGAAGCAAAGAGGCTGCCGTGCTTACCATCCTACCATGAATGATTGGAGGTCACTTAAAATTTATGGAAACATTATTGAATAACTAATTAAACATTGGGATATCAATAGAATTAAAGTACGAGTCATATTAGTTTCTAATTGAATGTTAAAAATTTCAAGGCTAATGCATATCTGAACACATGCATTAATATGAAATTTTGTTTAAAGCACTACTAACTTTGTTTTAGAATTTAGATAATGTAATAAAATTAAAGTAGAGTGCAAAGTTTTGTCGATACTGAACACTGTTTTGCATAGCACTTAGGACAAATTGCATTCTAGAAATAAAACAATATTTTTAAAACAGTTGTCCTAACTGAAATCTAATAGTCCAAAGGCCCCACGCAAACTATACGACTTTTGTTGCTAAACTAATTAAGAAAAGAACCACATTGGAGAATTAGTATTGCAAGGATTTCAATTTTCAATCCCTTATAACTAAAAAATTCAATGCACGCAGTTAGGACATTTATATTATAGGCCAGCGATTTAGTAACATAAAAAAATATAAACATATTGATTTAAAAGTAATTGGCTTAAAATAGACACTTGAAATGCACTATTTAATTTCTTAATGTAATGGTTTGAAATTAATCTCGAAGATAACTTTTTATCATAACAACAGTTACGATCTTACATGTCAGATAACTAACAAACGAAATTGTTAATTTGATAACAGTAATAGCAATTACTGATATGTGTCTAATATTAATATAAAGTCATCATTGTTTAAAGAAAGTAGCGTTGTCACACTTAAAATCTGAACTGTATACATATACTAAAATTACTCATTGAAAGTAATTTTGAATGAGCAACAGTAACAAAGCCAGAATTTTATGTAAGATATGTGGATGATATATTTTCAATCTTTAATAACCAAGAAGAAGCTAAAGACTTTTTAAATTATCTAAATAACGTTTTAAGAGAGGTCAAATTTACTATGGAAACTGAAATCAACAACAAATTAAATTTTCTCGATGTGTGGATACATAACTACAACAACTATCATGAAACCATTTGGCACATTAAGTCAACAAATTTTGGACTTTATATTCCATACAGCTCATATTATACTAAAACTACAACCATAAAAAACAAACACCATAAAAGCATTATTTAATTGTGCTAAACTAACATCATCCAATTATAAACATTTAACAGATGCCAATGAAAAAACCTTTCAGAAATTAGAGAAAAATGGTCCACTTGTCCACCTGCTCCTACTTCATCTCCTGTGATTTCTCGTTGCCAAAATTTGATTTTTTAAAATTCTCTAATGTTTTACCTTCAATGGGTTAATAAAGTTTATTATTATTATTATTATTATTATTATTATTATTATTATTATTATTATTATTATTACTACTATTAAACTTATAATGGCGCTACTGCTATGAGTTTTGAGAAATTTGGTGCCGTAAGCGCCCTCTCCATAGCCATAAGCGCCCTTTTCCAGGTTTGGGATACAATTTTTATTGGATTTTAATGAAACTTGGTGTGTAGCTTCGCTATGCAATGCTTCAAATGTGCAGTAAGTTTGAGCAAGATAGGGGCATTAGTTTAGGATAAAAGGGCCTTCAAAATTTTCGAAAATGACCTATTATAAGGGCGCTACTGGCATACTATTTTGAACTATTATAATGGCGCTAGTGATTTAATTGTAATTTCTCATTTAATAGAAGTATATTTTTGTAATAAATGATTAATTAGGTGATAATAAACAGGAGCCTACATATTTGAACAATTTTCATGCTCTTATATTGGATTTGGAAGAAAATAATAATAATAATAATAATCAATGACTTTATTAGCCGCTGAAGGCATACACAACAAATAAATAAAAACAAGTCAAGTTTTACGGCAGCGAGGACAGTCACAGGGGATGAAATAGGAGCAAATGGAAGAGTAGGCGAAGTTGGAGAAGGGCTCAGCAAAGAGGAAGGCCATCAAAGATTTCTTGAAGCTCGGTGGCGGGGAAAAGAAATCAATCGCTGTTGGAGGGCTGCGAGTCAAGATGTAATTAGCAGCAGTACAAGCACGATTGAAAAACGAGTGAAGGGTGCGATGTTTATTTGTACGACGAATGGAGAAGGTGACAACATCATCAGAGCGAGTGCAGCAGGAATTAGAGAACTGAATGAAATCAAAAGGATCAAGATCCCATTTGCGAGTCAGTAGTCGATTGAACAGAAGGAGATCACAGGTATGGAAGTAGAGTGACAGCGGGAGAGTGGAGAATTTCAGCAGTGAACC
>CABFPE010000386.1:739553-751076 GCA_900660155.1 Hofstenia miamia | reverse complement strand
ACGGGCCTTTTTTATGGGTAGAGGCTACGGACCGGGCACGGGCCCTACCGTAGCATATACACATCCCCTCAGCTTCATCGTATTAGTTTGTTTTTCAATTCAAATATTTCTATTCATACAGAACTTCAAAGTTACAGTAAATTTTTATAAATTTATATGTGAAATATGCAGAAGCACAAATCTACTTTTAGTTCCGGCTTCGTCCAGTCAACACAAAATTTGCGAATATTGGGCTTAAGCGTGGGGAACGTTTAGTCAGTAAAATCTGCACCAGATGTTCATTTACTTTAAATATAAATTTCATTAGAATAGTCGAAATTAAGTTTCCCTTTAATGAAATATGATGTATTTTTAGAGTCAAATTGCTTTGAGTTTTCTGTTAAAATGCCAAGTACCTCCGACAAATTTTAATTTGGTTAAGATAATACAAAGAGAACATAATTAATTTATTCCATAAGTAGGAGGTTTCTGTAATTGGCTTTTTCAAAGATAACTCTCTTGGATATAGTTTCTCACTTGTTGCTTTCTACACTGGGACTTCAGTATGTCATTTCCAAATTTGTTTTTTGTTATTTTTCAAGGTAAAATTCTTAGAGTGGCTGTTACCATAGACAAAATACACACCCACTTAGTAGACAGTGGCTGTTACCATAGACAAAATACACACCCACTTAGTAGACCAATTATTGAAGAACTTCCTACGTAGCTTTCTTAATTATTTATAATCGTTTACACTTTACCATCGGTATGTTTCTTATAGTAGAATTTGTCTTCATTAACTTTCAAAAGTAAAAGTTTACTAAGTTTATTATATCAGTAGATATATGCAAGAACAACGTGCAATGTCGTATTTCTTGTGTGTTAATAATGTTTGAATCTTACACATTTACAAATCCGAGCAACTGTCTATAGAACAATTCCTGCAAATTGTTTACTTCAAAAATTTAATTACCCTTAACTAACACGAATACAAGCAAACGGGTTGATTGTATTATGCATAGTCAAATGGTTATATTACTACTCTTATATGAAATACAGACGTAAAATGATTAGAAATGGTACGTCTATTTGTCACGACTAACAGAACATCTGGAAGTGGCGCTTATTAATTAAATTTTATTAAAATAATATTTTTAATACTAAGTAGAGTACTGCGGCTCAATCAATCACCAATAATATATATATATATATATATATATATATATATATATATATATATATATATATATATATATAGTCACTGTAATATGGCAATTACTTCTATTTACTTTGCAGAAAAAGGATGTTATTTTCATTTGAAATTTTTTTTCTGCCCACTAAAAGCAGCATTCTATTGCCATTTTCATTGCATTCTTGATATTAGACTTTTAATCAGAGACAGACATTGCCGTCTGGGCTTTTGCCTTACAGATCTAACCCCGGCTTGGGCATAAAAAATAGAAAAATTGAACTGGAATTTCAAAAACGACTTACTATTAAAGTGAATACCATATAATTTAGAAGCAATGTTGTGCGGAAAAGTAATATTTACATTTTATTAAAATTTAACATTTGTACCCATGGGCGCGGGAACAGGGGTGGCAAGGATGGCAGATGCCACCCCAACTTTTAAACCGAGGTGGTAGTACATGTTATTTGCCACCTCAATATTTATAACCGAAAAAATAATAAGAAAAAATATTTGTTAATGGCCACCTGTTAATTGCCACCAATAATTGCTAATGGCCACCAATATTATATATATTTGAATAAATGCATAGTATTATGAGTCCTTTATGAGATATTTTTTTTTGTTTTAGTGCCATGTCTTCTGGTGAACCACCAACCAAGCGCAAAAACCGCATGGGTCTTGACTCCTTCTTTCATCCTCCTCATACTCATTCGCATCCTCATATAAGTACAACAGTGGAAATAATTCAGCCTATTACAAATGCATTGATTACTAGTGAACAGACTTGTCAACGAGGCGAGCTTTTAACGAGCCGAGCCGAGCTTGAGCACAGTATTTGATACACAACGATCCCAAAACGAGCCTATTTTAGTCAAAGCAAGTTTATAGTTCTGCTTGTTAATTTGATTATGGAGATCTTTCTTATTTATTTAAGAAATGTTTTTTAAATAATAGGAAGAGCTATGTAAAAAATTCTTTGAGCACAATATTTTTAAAAAAATACCAAACTAAACGAGCCTCATTCAAAGATTTCATGTGGTGACCCGAGCCGAATTTACACAAAATTTAAACGAGCCGAGCCGAGCCGAGCCGAGCTTGGAAATGTCGGCTCATTGACAAGTCTGCTAGTGACCACGAATGTGAAGAGGAGGAGTCTAGAAGTAGCACATTGAGGCAGCCAAATGAGCCATTTCATCCACCAGATGAATATGTATTTCCTAAATCATTGGTGGGAGACAAGTCAAAAAGTACCCGTTCATGTTCTGCTGAGTGGTTTAAAAAGTGGAAATGGTTGCATCATGATATTGTCACAGATTCGGTTCTATGCTTTGTTTGCAATAGTGCACATAATAAAAAACTTATTTCTTGTCAACAAAAAAGGGATCCCTCCTTTGTGCAGAAGGGGTGCAGGAACTAGAAGAATGCAACCACTAAATTCAACCAACATGAGAAGTCCGATGGTCATCGAGAAGCTGTAGAGAAATTAAACCTATTATCCAATCCAACCGTATCTACAATGCTGAGCACACAATCTGCTAAAGCGCAAGAAAATGCAGGGAAACTGGCTTTCAGACACGATTCAAAACGAAATAATCGAGCTTATGGCTAATGATGTGCAGCGGCAGATAATATCGGAAGAAAGCGACACAAGTTTTGTGGGTCTTGTTGCAGATGGAACAACTGATATTGCAGGGAATGAGCAATTCTCAGTTTGCCTACAATATGCTACGAAGGACTTTGAGACGGGGAATTCATTCTTAGGCATGTACAGCGCACCTGACAACACTGGTGAAACACTAGCTTCGGTTGTCAAGGATGTATTGTTGCGAATGTGTATTTCACTGACGAAGCTTGAAGGCTTCTCCTTTGACGGAGCCGGAAACATATGTGGTCGATTGCATGGTGTGCAAAGTATTCTAAAGAAGGAGTGCACGGATTCCTTGTATGTCCACTGTGCAAACCACAGTTTGGATCTTGTTCTTCAAGAAGTCGCACGTTCTGTTCGTGGTGTGCTGATGCACTGCAATTTGTCCGTGATGTCAGTAACATAATTCGTGAGTCTTCGAAACGAAAAACGCTTTTCGCTGGAATGTTCGCGGATGACGAAAAGTCAATTGAATTGTCATCTTTGTGTCCTACACGATGGTGTGTCCGTACAACAGCTTTTCAAGGTTTTGAAATCTTACAAACAAGTCCTAAACACAAAGAAATTCTTAAGGAAGACAAGTCTGCGCGAGGTGAAACGAAAGCTGGAGCTTGTGGTATTTACAAACGAGGCATCCAGAGGAAAACCTACTTCTTTCTATTGGCTTGCCACAAGAATTCAAGGAATGCGAGGATGTTGCGAGAATTCTCCAGGGGAGTGGCACAAGTAGTGTCAGTACTGCGTCAATCGATAAAACGTTTGAGAAGTGAGGAAACAATCACCGAATTGATGGAGACTGTGGAAATCAAAGCAGAGGAATGTGGATTGCAAATACTCGTGAAGCGTGCACGTGCTACTCCCAGCTCGCATTCGTCATGACAATCAAATAGCATTTGATGAGAAGCAATCTCCAGTGGTTAAGTGGAAAGCAGAAGCAGATGTCTTTGAAGCGCTGGACTTGATAAACTCAGAACTTACACGTAGGTATAATTTCAATTTATAATTTTTATTAAAATTATTTTTATTAAAATTAGAATAATAATAATATATTTTATTTAATTTTTTAAATTGTAATACCCGTCTAGATCTCCCTGGGTGTAATACCTCATAACTGACACGGAGTATAATTCTCAATAATTTACTAATAAAAAGAAATTCACTTTATATTTTAAAAATTTAACATAAAATTTTTATCGTTACACTACCTATGTTCACTATATGTTTCAACAAGAAAGTCCCAGTATTGCGGGTGCACGAGAAAATATTCTTTTGCAAGAAGCATCCAACAATGATGAAAATATCGCAATAGCCAAGCTTCCGAAGATCTTCAATCAGGAACGTCTCCGGCGCCAAGTTTTTCAATTGAACGACATCATTGCACAAAAGAAGCTGTCGCTTAAGTCTGTTTCTAATGTTTCACAGGTGCTAAATGAATTAGATCCAGTGGCAAGAACTCCTATTCTCCGAAGTTGAAATGCTTGTCCATCTAATCAAGTGTTTACCAATTTCTGCTGCGAGTGCTGAACGATCCTTCTCTTGCCTTCGACGGCTAAAGACATGGCTTAGAGGAACCATGACATAGTTTTGGCTAACTCACCTGGCACTACTTACAGTTCACCGTGAACGATTTGATCAGATTGATATCAAGAAACTGATGAACATATTTATCTCTAAAACCCCATAGGAAGGGGTGCAGTTTTTGGAAGCCTTTTTGAATTAATACATCTCGTGTTTTGTTTTTGTTATGTTATTTTTGGGGAGTGTTTTTGTTGTATTAATTTTGCCGAGCTAATATTTTTAAATGTCTTTTGGGGTTGGCACCTCTAAGTCGGAAGATTGCCCTTGCCACCCCAAAATTTGAACTGTTCCCGCGCTCCTGTTTGTACCATATTCTCTTCAAAAATTCAGTTTGTTCTTAATTTCAGTGAGTAGATTTTATTATGCGTTTCTAAGTTACCTAACCTTAGCTTTAAAAACTTGAAAAATTTGCGACATTTTTTGGTAAAGAATCACAAAATGGGACACAATTTATCTATGTCATTTACACATTAATTTAAGTCAACCAAGGCTGCGTGCTGTGCACATGACACAGTATGAGCTTGTCTAGTTTACAGCTACTAACTATTTCAGCCGCTAAAATAGTCTAAAATTGTTCCCACTCCCAACTGTCTTATATAAATGTAATTGAGTGAACTGTTAGCAGCAAAGCAAAGTTTTACAGTCATGTTGATTGGCGGTAAATAAATGTTGTTAATAATAACTGTCTTTGACAATCTGTGTAAACCGTAATAACAATAGATTGTATGGTGGAATTTTTTTCTGTTAAAACTATCTCCATGGCAGAACATTCAGTTAAATTTTGCAATGCAGTTTGCAATACACTTCTAGTTCTATCCATGCCCAACAGTAACCTTGAAAATATTTTGCCTGCATGTATATAATTTGGAGGGACGCGTCCCCCACTGGCGACTCCACTGGAATTTTATTCTGGAAGAGAATAGAAATAATGACGTTATCCAACTAGATATTGAAGATTATTTCTTAAAATTTCTAAAGCTGTTACAAAATGCTTTACGCAAAAAATTCAAGATAAAGCAAATCCAAAGCGATTTCTGCTTAAGTATATTTTCGTGACTAACCTCAGGACCTACTTAAGTGTAGGCCCTGCTAAGCTCTAACCAAACTAATTGTAATAAGCCATTGACCCCAGTCGGAATTAGAGGATTAATATAGAATCCAACTTATGGGATTATTATTCTAGTCTCCGCACTTTGAAAAGCTGAAGACGCCTCTGGTACAATCACTTTGCCCGCAGATGGTCGATAATTCAAATTTCAGCCTTCCCCTGGGATCATAAATAACGTATATTCTGATGAAGAACTGCATGTTATAATCTGGAAGGTTTTATTATAAAGGAGTAAAGAATTTTGGTTAGATAGTAAAATTAAATGTATAAATCTGGCAGATTTCTGCTTTTTTAGTCAACCAAAAACAACGAAGACCCTGTCTAAAGCAGCAGCCTACTAGCGGCTTTGGCCGCGGATAACTGTGGGCAACGGTCTAAGCCCTTATAGACACGGACGGCCTCAATTTTCAAATCGCGATTTTTAGCATACGAAAGTTTAACGTTTGCTTGACCTTCAAACTGAATTATACAGTTTTTTTACAATGAATAATGAGTTTTTCAAAGTGAGTACAAATCCAGATAAATTAAGAAATGTGGATATTGTATACAATAAAAATTTCATGACCGCGTTTGTCTGCGACTATAAATACAAATTAGCGGCCGCCTGCGACTAGTCAAAAACTCCAATGGCAAGCCACTATGCCTATTGGGAAGACATTACCAAAGGAATTCAAAGAATTTTAAATACGATCTTCTAAAATACGACCATGTTATAGAATTGTTTTGTATAATGTAGTCTTAAATCGTGTTGTAAACAGTGACCAATTCTACTCTTCTAAGCTTATAAAATACCTTTGTGCAGATTATGTGATGCTGCAAATGAAAACCCGAGTCATTTGAATTTGAATGTAGTCAAAAAATTAATGCAAACCTGAAGATTTTAATTACATGAAGAATATCTTAACTACAAAAAACTTTGATGCAGTTGTAAGCTACATTGCCTCACCAAGTGCCTTTTAAATAATTTTAAAACCTTTGTTCATATATTTTAGTAGCCCGACCTTTTTCATGATTATGGTCTCATTTTGTTTTTATTCGCCTCGTTTTAATGTGAATACTCGTGTGTAAATAGGTTCTTTCAATACCCTAGCTTTGCGTGTCCATAACACAAATGGGTATTCTATTGTGGACAACATTACAAATCTACTTGATAAGGTTAGAGGAAATATAATATAGACCTACAATTCCAACAGTGCAATGAAAGTAGGAATGAATGACGAAAATTTTCATCTCATGTCAAATGGCAAGAACGCTATTATTGAGGAACTATTTACTCAATGAGAACAACACAATTCAAAATATACTCCATTTCTAAAACAATAAATCACAAAATTCAATCAGAAATTTTTTACAAACAAACAGGGTCTTTACACAATATCCATTATATTAAATGATATGATTCCTTGAGGTTATTAGAAAATTAATTAATTAAAAGAACTACGCCTAACTCAGTACCACTTCACAGCATTAAATGCACTGTCTCCGGGAAAGCTTTACTAAGAGTTCCGGAAGATAAAACCAAATCAGTAATTGATACATTGATAAAGGTTGGTTATAATCCAAGACAAGAGAAAAACTTTCCCCAGTTCTTTCTATTTTATATATATAAAGTTTATGTAGCAAAACTGAAAGAGAAAAATTTCGATCTGATTTGGAACTTAAAATCCCAGAACAATTAGCAATATTTCCATCTTCTCTCATTTGTAATCATACAAAGCTAATTCTGGTGACGTTGTTGCAATTGTATAGATTTGTGTAAGGAAACAGAGCAAAGTTATAAAATACTTTCTGTAAAAAAATTTGCTGCATTTAAATTATTGTTCACGATGCTTGCTATTCAATCACACTATACGATGTTATATCAATGAATTTTGTACTTACCTAATAGATAAGTTTTCAAAATTAGAAAAGAAGACCGCAAACTATCCAACAAGATTTTAAAAAATTCCTAGTAGAAATAAGGTTAACAAGTGGGTCATGCAGTACTGTAATTTTCAACTGGAAACTCTACTGTAGCACACGAGGCATGACAATGCATATACATCATGATAAATTCAACTCTACCTTTTTGACAACACTGCTACACTATTGAAACAAAAATGTGGTATTCTGCAATGTAAATTGGTGGACAGAAATGTCAAGTAGCAAGCCGAATTAATAGTTGCACTGATATGAAATACATACATATTTGAGGAAAGCTAGAGCATTACAGTGAACAAAGTTCGGAAATAGTATAGTGGTTATTGAGGAACGACAAATTACGTTCCGTTTGTGATCAACATAAATTGACACTGACGATATCGTTCAACCTACTTAATATACAACTTATGTATCTGCAGTCATTAGTTGGTGAAAATATTTGGCGAATATTAAGAATATTATACTCGTTTCGTTTGGTATGTAAGTCTTTTTATATAGCTAAATTCCACGAATAATTCAATCAAATGAGAACTAGTGTGACGTCAGATTTAATTGCTTGAATTTTCTATAAACGCATAAAGCGACTAATTCGGCACTATTGCCAAGTTCTCGCCGTAAACTGTGTGTTTAAAAACAATGCAGCGCAAACGTTTGTTTGCACTTATTGCTGTTACAGTCTATGGCTTCTTTGGCATTTCAATGTCTATTTTAGCTCCTCTATTTCCCAATAAAGCCTTTGCAAAAGGTTTGTCACGATTGCAGATTGGTCTAGTTAGTTCTGGAATGCAAATCTCTGCATTCTTTGCAACAATCCTGTTCATGATGATAATGCGTCCAGCAGACACATTTTTCATGTTCACTGCAGGACCAATTTTGTGCTTCTCAAGTTGTATTTTAATGGGAGTCATGGGGTACAGTCCCAATGGGGAAATATTCGAAATTTTGTGTTTTGCTCTAACTCTGACTTCAGGGGTTGGTGGAACAATGTTTGTCTCTTCAGCATATTCAATAATATCTTTTGCAAATCCAGATTTAAGTAAAAGTATTGGTTCATACATAGAAATGGCGGATGGTATTGGTGTAGTTATTGGACCAACTCTAGCAACGGTGTTGTACAGTATGGGTGGCTATGCCACTCCTTTTGTTTGTATTGGTGTTTTTGCTATTATTTTAGTAGTAATAGCTGTAATGATAGCACCCCCTCTTAATGTCAATGAAGAAAAGTCCACTCTAACAGTTTTTGCATTTCTTAAACTGGCTATAAAACCATACATCTTGCTAATAATGATTACTATTGTATTTGTCATAAGCATTTTTGGAATGATAGACACAATGGTATCACCGCATTTAAAAGATCACTTCAAATTAAGTCAAGACGTCCTTGGTTATGTGTATTTAGCAATGGGAGTAACCTATGTTTTTGCTAGTGGACTATCAGGTTACTTAGTTGAAAAGGGTCATGGTGGCATACTATTTGTAGTTTCTATCTTCTGCATTCCTTTTTCAATTCTAACAATGTATCTAACTACAGTTTTTGAACTATTGGATAACCTTACATGTTTCTCAATTGCACTTGCCTTGATTGGTTTAGCAGCTGCAGGAGCTTTTGTCCCGTGTTATCTACTTTTAGAAAAGTATGCGATGTACTATGGCATTAAGACTGCTTCTGAAGCAAAAGTATTTGTTTCATTCATGATTTGTTTGGTATATGGAGCTGGTGGAGCACTTGGCCCTATTTTTACAGGTGGCTTTGTTTTTGGAGAAATTGGATTTGCAAACACATTATTGGTTGAAATTGGACTACTTTGTTTGGGTGTGCTTTGTACACTTCCTTTAATATTTTACCAAAATCTTTTGGGTCCCCTTGAACTACCTCAAATTAATGAAAATAAAAACTTAGTTGATGCTGATGTAGTAGCTTAGAGCTTAATAATACAAAAACCGATGTGTTTTGCAAAGCAGCATATAATTAAATTATTTATGTAACATTTTAAGGCTTCGCTTATTTTGCCATCCACAATACAAATACTTGAATTTCACTATTAAACACAAGAAATAGTAAATTATGTTGATACCAAATATTGGATGAATTCATAATTAAATACTACATGCATTGATGAATTTATTGGTTACATCACATGGAGTACTACGGTGCTAGCAAAATATATGAACATTCCCCATTTTTTCGACCGAAAGATGCAATCTAGAAATAAATGATTTTCTAGGCTTCTATATAAAATGAATTCTAATAAGAGTTCGAATAATTTATCTACAGAGACTAAGAATAGTCAAAATATGGAAAAAGTTCAAAAATTGCAATAGAAGGTAGACAACATTTCAAAGGTTAAACAAAGACAACAAATATTGGTGATTTTTAGAACCTTTTCAAATATTTATTATTCAATAACCTCATTCTTACAGTATGCTTTTATAGTGCTGAATTATTTACTTGGGTGGTTTATAGCATTCACCAATAACAACCGGGAATTATGTAAAAGGTGTGAAAGGCACTTATTCTCTTAAATTCTGGTTATAAGGGGAAATTCTGAGGAAATAATTAAAATACGCATCCTAACTTTTCTTACCTTATCTGAGGGATGTCAAACAGTTTCCTAAAATCTGATGTGGATGAGCCCAGAGGGTCGACATTCAATAATCCTCATTTTCTTGCGAATTAACATCGATGGTTATTTAAAGATAACCTATCACAAAGCCCCCAGTGGCGGCTATGGGCGGGCAAGGTGGACTTGATCCACCTTGAAAAATACAATATTAAATTGCAATCAATGCTAATTTAATACCCAAATTTCGAAATAAATAAACAGAGTAGGATATTACAAAAACTGCAGATAACTAGTTTATCTAAAATGGAAAAATATTAACAAATAAAAACAAATATTACAGCAGTAAGTACAATATGTGATGCAATTTTTGCCGCTTGGCGTTGAGCTCCAAATTTACAATTTAGCCAATCAGAATTGTTCATCAGAAAGGCCTTTATCCACCTTTCTCTGAAAAATACGCATGCAATATTGTAAACCAACGGCCAATCAAAAACCGAGCATGATTGCGAAGGTGGAATAAAATGAAATAGTACACCTTTCGTGAAACAAGTGTTCAGAATTAATGCGGTAGTACGTAGTGCCTACAAAAAGTGGTGTGTGCCGTGAGACGAACTTTCTCTCTGTTTAACCACTACTACATTAAATGTCACTTCAGCCGCTATCTCAAGGCTGGCAAATTTTTTAAACTATTTTTAGAATTTTACTTGCCCCCCTAAAATATTCAAAATCGAAATTAAAAGTTTGTTTATTAGATTTATCGATGAAAAATCGAATAGTGCAACAATCGCATAGAAACTGAGCAAGCTATATGGCAGTGATTGACATCAGAACCCGACGTCGGGGTTTCGTCGGGTTCGGGTTCAAGGTTGCGTCGGGTCGGGTTCGCGCCTTATTTTAGGCTAATTACAACCTTGCCTAATTGAGTTCCACTCATCGCTGTATGTAATTGCGTCTGTCAGGCACCAGATGCTACCAGACGCAATTAACTGCTGTCAATTGCGTCAGTGGGCATCGTGAGCCTTTCATTCGCGGACATTTCTTCTATTCTTGCAACTGAAAAAGAAACATGCCGAGTCGAGGGTCTAAATTCTGAAAATATGAAACTCGTAGTAGAATTTTTGCATCCTTTCAAGAAAGCCAGTACTGATTTGTCTGCATCTGATTATCCAACATTGACCCTGGTTGTCCCATATTATGATAAACTGCTTCAAACCTGCAAACCCCAGGACGATTAGCCTTACTTTTTGCAAGAATTCAAGAAAGAAGTGCAAAAATCACTGGTTGACAAAACACATTTGTCTGATTTGCATTATATTGCTACCTTCCTACACCCATCCTTTAAAGAATGAAATATGCTGGAAACACAAAGCGAACGTAGTGGTACCATAGATTCCCTGAAAAACTAGCTAAATCTTACAGTGTCGAAGGCACAGTGGAAATTACCTTAGAGCCCTGTCCCAAAAAGAGAAAAGTGGATACTGCTTTTGATATTTTTCAGGAGCACGAAGACACCCAGAATCGATCAACCCTGGACGCC
>CABFPE010000386.1:628553-676271 GCA_900660155.1 Hofstenia miamia | reverse complement strand
TATATATATATATATATATATATATATATCGAATTGACAATTGCTTTCTATGTATGCATCAATGTTGGGAAAGTTAAAAATAAAAATTTCTAAGAAAATTACAGTTAGCATTAAATAACATTAACTAAAATGAAAAGTATACTTGAATGCAATCCCCGAGCAAACAATGAGATCAAAGAAGGCCAGAAGTTGGAGACATCTTATCATTGAGTGTGAAAAACAAGTCTTTTTCATGCGAGTGAGAATGTAGATGATGAAACAATTACCAGGTATACCGATAAATATGGTTATGACCATAATAAAATATGCGGATAGGCTGCTTTCAAAATCTTTATGTTTGATTAGTTTGTTGAAAACAGGTATAACTGTCTCATTTGCAAACATCTTTCCAGCTTAAAAATAACCACTTTTACGAAGTTTTATATGCAGTCATTTAGCCAATCAGTATTATTTACTGTTATAGGTTAAATTATTTGCTAGGCCCATCAGCCAAATACATATTTGTCAAATTACATTAACTAAGGGTGCATTCACACAGAAAGCTTGCGATATAGCGCTTGTATTTTTAACACATGTTTTAAGATAGTAGCATTCACACAGAAAGCGAGCTTGCGCTTGCGATAGATTTCTAGCAATGTATTAATATGAGAGTGTTCACACAGAACGCGAGCTTTTAATTGCTATTAGGAAAATATTCAATAATATTCTCTACACATTGTTATATTTTATTGCATTTGAGCGAATCAAAGTGGATAATTTTTAATATGTAAACATTATTACAATTTAATTGATCTTTATGTAAATAACTAACTGAAAATCATTTGATACAATGGAATCTATGCGATTAGACAGCCTATTAAATTCTTCATTAAAATTATTGTTTTTCTTAAATTATTTAATATTTTGATAAACCTTAATGCAATTTATATTTTTTGAAATTCTAAATTACGGGTGAATTAAAAAACTTTTTCTAATTTAGGCAGATTTTNATGTAAATAACTAACTGAAAATCATTTGATACAATGGAATCTATGCGATTAGACAGCCTATTAAATTCTTCATTAAAATTATTGTTTTTCTTAAATTATTTAATATTTTGATAAACCTTAATGCAATTTATATTTTTTGAAATTCTAAATTACGGGTGAATTAAAAAACTTTTTCTAATTTAGGCAGATTTTAAGAATATAGAAATCAAAACATTTTTTATTAATAGCAGTTACTATACTTCAACTAGTAACTGCTATAAATAAAAAGTGTTGTGGACAAAACCTATTTTACAAATATGTTCAATAATACCATTTTTGTGATAATATTAAATAATAATTTGAAACTAAATATATTATACGTACTTCGTACAAATTTTTGGCATGAATTTAAATTATTGGGAGATGTCATCGTCAAAAATATTTAGCATGTTTAAAATCAAATTTACAATCTTTTACAATCGCGCACTCGCGCGCTTTCTGTGTGAATAGAACTATCTTTAAACATGTGTTAGAAAATATCGCTCGCGCTAGGCTTTAATTGGGATTGCGATAAATCTTTCTGTGTGAATGCTCTCTCAGTAACTCAAATGTTTAAATCTCTAGCGAGCCCAAGCTCGCACAATCGCGCTGTGTGAACACCCTGGCTTTAATACAAAGGTATGTTCTCAATTTTCTTGTTGAGATATTAGACGGAAATGCCCCCAACAAATCAATGCTATTGAACGTCCTTCAGCTCGGAAAAGTCAACCATAGCACAGTTGCTCAAGCTATTAACGACAGTTTGAAACTTTTGTGGCCAGAAAATATTCAGTACGATCGGGTACACTTGGCCTTGTCAGATGGGGCGAGCTATATGAAAAAATGCATGGACGGTTTGAAAGTTATGTACCCTAAATTAACCCATGTGACATGCGTTGTTCATGGATTACACCGCGTGGCAGAAGCAATTCGAGATAGCTATCCCAAGGTTGATTCGTTTATTTCAGAAGTTAAAAAAACGTTTGTTAAAGCACCGCTACGGCGAAGCAAGTTTGTCCAGGAGGCAAATATCCCAATGCCCCCGGAACCCGTTATTACAAGATGGGGCACGTGGTTATCGGCGGCTCAATATTATGCGAAGTACTATCAAGTTGTAAAAACTTTCTTCGGGAATTTGGAATCAAGTTCGTCAAGTATTGAAAAGGTGAAAGCTATGATGCGCGATGATAGCCAGCTTATTGCAGATATAACGTTCATCAACGCAAATTTCACGAAGCTGACTGAGGCCATGGATGAACTGCAAAGTCAAACAATGCCTCTCTTCGAAAGTACTCTACTTGTGGAAAATATACTGTCGAATATTCAGAATACCCCGAATATTCCTGAAAAAATTGTCAAGAAGTCTTATTCGATTTTACAGAAAAATGGTGGTTTTTTTACACTGGCTGCTGTTGCTAAATGTTGTGCTGGATTCAACGACTTACTACCAACCGATGTTCTGGATATGCAGTTCTCGCCGAGCGAACTATCGAATTTCATGTACGCTCCAATTACAAGTGCAGACGTGGAACGCAGTTTTTCGAAACTCCCCCATGTTCTGAGAAAGGAAAGGCAAAGTTTAACGTTTGAGAATCTTAAAATACATCTTTTATTGTACTATAACAAGGACATTTTCCAATAAAATGTTTTGAAAACAATGTTTTACCTAAATTTACCTAAATAGGGCATGGCTCTTACCTAAATCGTCTGATTTTTTTACCTAAAAAACCAGGCCCTGCTCATGAGCATTAAAAGATTTTTAAGACAATTCATTGATACTAGAAGTGGGAATTCTCCTCGCAAAAATATTTGAAAATTTTTTTTTAATATAAATGCTTTATAGCTATAAATCCAAATGACATAGAAAATGGTTCTTGATGGTCACGAATGAATGCAGACCTAGCTTAGATTTTAAAAGACGAGAAATGTTTAACCTTTTAATTGAAAAAGCAAACTATTATCGCTCCGTAAAAAAATGAAAAAAAAATTTCAAATATGAAAACGCTTCATTTACAACACACAAGTCTTTTCACTTCATCACAATCCCATGCTCTGGACGAACACAATTAGGCGATCACGCAAAATCAACAACATTACCAGTAACCACATCATATGGAGCCATGTACTTTATTAATTTTCACTAAACATGTCTCATGAAGATGCAAGAAAAGACTTCAATATTTTTCCTCTACTGGAACCACCGTCCGCAAAATTTTACTCAAGATATCGGTCATTTAATCCAAAAAAATCTATAGAAACTTCGAAAAGTTGACTGAACTGCATGGTTTGAGGTGCTTTTAGCTATGAAGTTTTTTACCTGAAAACTGTGGAAGGAGGTACCTTAGATAGTTCAATGATATTTGAACAGATTTTATCCCGTTCGCGGACTGGTGTTATTGGACTGGATGGATGCTTCAGCAAGATGGGGTGCCCCCCCCCTATCCCCTCCCTCCAATACTTCAAGAAATACCCAAAATTTCTGCAGGGGCCTGCCAGCTCATCGGTTCTTTTACCTACAGAAAATGTTTGGGGATCATGAAGGACGATGTGGAAAAGAAACATCCAAAATTATTCAAGAACTGAAGCAATATTTGCTGGAGTCCAAAGAAAGAATTACTCTGAGAATGCAGAATAATTATGATAGACTCAATTAAAGACAGATTATTTAAGTGTGCGAAGGCAATTTTGTCTAAGTTTCTTTTACATAAACCTATAGACAACTTAATTTGGAATCGATTGATATACATTTTGTTATTGTGCGGGTGTTTGTTACTAAGGCCACGGTTAGACTACGTGATTGGTAGCAAGAAAAGAAACAAAATCACGTCGAAACGCCAAAACGTAGTCTAACCGTGGCCTAAGAGATTGAAAACAATTCTGTTTTTCATTTTTCTTACGAGAGCTATACAATCATTGTTATATGTTATGGAATTTCAAAGACTAAATCATAAACGTATAATGTAAATATCAACTACAAGTAATAAACTCTTACTGACGTATAACTTCAAGAGTTTTCAAAAAGAAAATACATTTACACTGAAGAAAGTCACAAACTTGGCTGGTCTACATTACATAAAAATAGTTTTGAAAATATTCATGTGATCGTCAGAAAAAGTATTACTGCTAAAATATTTTTGGCAAATGCTGCCTTTTCACTTGATCCTATGGTCCTCTTGGTGCAAACAAGATTAATATCTACTACCAATTAGGGTTGTGCGGGTAGGAACCCACCCGTGGGTACAATTACTATGGGTACGGGTGGATGTCGATAAAGTAGAACTGGCTCAAATTTCGTATCCCTATAATATACAGATTCTCATGCTTGCATATGGAAATGCGAATGCTTCCATTCCATTTCCACAACTATTTTAAAAATATTTCAATATTTTTTCATGAATTTCCAAATTTTTCCAAAACTTTTAGACCTAGTAGTTAGGGTTTTTGAGGCATGGAACTTTACTTGTTTGAGAGTATGCATACATTAGGCTTGAATCTATTATTGGGTTATTACATTAATACTAGTCAATCATAGACATAGATAGCCTGCAAGATATCATAAACATCAGACTAACAAGTAGACAATTTGAAAATTTAGCGGAATTATATTTAATTATACTAAATCTTTGTCATTTCGAATACTTTGTGTCTATTTTTTTCAAAATTACCTTGGTATGGGATCTTAACCGGGTAGATTGAACATAGCAGAATAACTTGTAGCAAAGTCCCTCAGATTGAGTTAAAAACTGAAATTTATGACATTCATATAAATTCGAATAATCCGTTTTCTAATGATTTTCTGAAATTCTTGAAGATCTCTAATAATAATAATCAGTTTTCTGTATATATTTACGTTTTGATACATGAATCCATATGAAGCAATGTATGCACTCCCTTTCAACAGTTTCAAGGTTTTTTGCTATAGATGTAAATTCCATTATTATATATTTATGACTACTCCGCAAATTTGTCGAATCCCCAAAGTAAATGTTTTAAATAATTAGCAAATTGAAGGGCATTATCACAAATGCTATAAAACTTTTAAATGTCATTCAATTTACTTGTTTTCGAAATTTTGCTGTAATTATGGATCACGATTTTATTTGATTGCGATTACACTCTTTAGGTAATCAAATGAAGCTATGCTCTTCTACCCTCTAGTCTACAAATGAAATATGCAAGGATTAAAGAGACATAATTCATTATTGATTTGTATTTTGATATTTTGGAAACAGTTCAATTTTAAAATTCATTTATATGTTTCTTGAGCTATTAGATCAAGGGTGAAAGTGAGTGAGACTGCGTGTTAACCCTGTCCATGTAGCCGTGGGGTCTGGTAAAAATATAAATGAATTGCAGAGTGCCTTGTCATAATTTCTAGCTAACATTACAAAACAGAATATTTTTAATAATTTCCACACATATTATGAGTTTGTTTTGCATCTTGTATTCAACAAACTATTCCAGGCTCAAATATTATTTTGATTTTCATATTTTTCCATACACTTTCTTTTTTCAAGTACTTGATTGCTATTGCTGTTAACTTACCAACTATTGGACTAAAGGTGGAAGACGACTTAGTCTAAGGTAGACAAGGTAGTGCGAATGTAGGCTGCGGGTTGGGCCAGTCCGATTTTGGAAAAACTAATTTGGCTCTGAGCAGGACAACTTTTGAGAAAGTAAATCTGCAGTGGGCTCTGCTGTGCCGTAAAATAACTGTCCGCCTTGAGACAAATACTTAAACTCATATATTTATTTATTCGTATTACAAAAAAAATTAGATAAATAGTGCAATGAAGCTACAATTTTTTATTAAACTATTTCTTTTCGTGGTATTAATTATAAAAATTGCAAATCTAATGAGGGAACACCTCTTTCATTAGGCTCAGATTTCTCCTCTTTTGTATACTCTGATGAATTGGAATTAGAATTACCATTTGTTACAGAAAATAAAAGGTGTTTAAATGTCTCCTATATACCTCGCATAGTACCAGCTTATAAACGCAAAAGAACATTTTGAGATTAATAACAAACTATCAAAAAATCATTAAATGTTGAAAAATATACTTGCCTTTTTCATATCTATTAGATTTAGTAAAAGCATAATGAAATTCTTCTTTAAAAAAATGATTACAATTGTAAAATAAATGTTGTTTCTGATAACATGCTCGAATCAAGTTAGAGCAAGTGTCTCGAAATTTTTGCACTAAATTTAGTCGATTTTATATCAAGTGAATCTCATAATTTATTATTTTTCTGATATATCTAAATTTAGTGCAATTAAATTTGTAAAGCGCTATTTCCAGGTAGTGATTTGTAATATTATAATTTTCATCAAATGCGCAGAGCATCACATTAGAAATCAAAAAATTATGTGTTTATGAATACTATAATATATTTCAAGGAAGCTGAAGCAAATAACTCTAGTATTTGTAGTGATTCAACTTCAGCCCATCATAAAGCTTCTTTAAAATTTATTCAAGAAAAGTACACTGAATAAAAATTATTCAATCTTCTTATTAAAATGTTATGCATTATATATATATATATATATATAAGTGTATGTCTGCGAGTGTGTGTGTGTGTGTACAGGGTGGTCCATAAGTCCATACCTACAAATATATCTCATAAATCGAGTACATCTGTATGTTGTCTTTGATTCTCACTGCATAATATTATGTGACTCAGTGTTATATGAGACATTTTTCTGAATATTACCGGAGTAACAGCTGCCTTCAATTCGTCGTTAGAGTGATATGATAACGTATCCTTAAAGGGAATTATTTCATTTTGTCAAGTCTGGGCGTCTTCCAGGCCATCCAATAGGTGCTGGTGATGTTACTGAACCACTACCTATCCACTTGTCAGGAAAAGTATCATTGAGATATTCTCGAACTCTGAGGACATAATAAGCGGGAGCTCCATCTTGTTGAAAATAAGTTTCCTCTCTGATTCCAAGTTCATTGAGTTTAGGTATAAACGATTGTTGAAGCATGTTTAGATATGGGGTATGGTTTACTGGCCGGTCAAAGAAGGATTGTCCAATAACATGATGTGCAATCAATGCTGCCCACATCATGACATGGGGAGTTTGTATTCAATTTCTTAATAATAATGAAGATTTTCCTTGGCCAAAAGAAAACATTTCGTGCTCGACTTGATCGGTAAATTGCCTACCCATCTGTAAAAGGTAGGCAGGAATTGTATTGAAGAATCGCAGTAACTCACACGCCAGTTTTATTTTTTCTCTATCAGCATCACTAAGTTCATTCACAAAACTGGGCAACCAAGCTTTAATTTCCAGGTCTTTTTTCATATAAGATATCATTGTTGTTCGCTTGATACCAAGTTCAGCTGATCTTTTCCTTGTCAACTTCAATGCGAAATTTACTATTGATTGTACCTGGTCTTCCTGAATGAGAAGCATCCTTTGCATTGCCAGTTTCGAACAACTTGCTTTCCCATTTTGAGATTGCTTTGCGTGTTGGTCGAAGCTTCATAAATCTTTCCTTATATTTGGCACCTATTGTATCAAAGGGTGTTACCAGTATTGTGGCGTTCATGTACACATGTGCTTGTTACAATACACTCTTCAAGTGTAAATGGATTTTGACCTGCCATATTATTATAAAATTAACATTATCACTATAATGGTGAATTAAAGGCAGCTGTTACTCAGGCATTTGAAACATTAACTCCTGCATGTTGAAAAAATGTTTCATAGAACGTGGCGTCACATAATATTATGTAGCACGAGTGAAGAACTGCATACAGATGTACTGGATTTATGAGATTTGTTTGTATATATATATATTAACCGGTTTCAATTTGAAAATCATCATCAGAATACAAAATTTGTGGGAATAATATTTACAATATACTACACTAAAATTTAATGATGTTTAAATGTTCATGCACTTAAAATATATTTAATATGCTCAGATTACTTTCTTGCTTGTTCAATAATTGATCTTTGTTGGTTCTTAATTATTAAAGTTTCTGCAATTCTCGTATTGAGTGTTCTCATTATTAAATTAAAATTTTTCATTTTAGCAAAAATTTGATGCATATATATTTTTGACATTTGATGAAATATTGCGTGCTTCACAATTGTAATTCTTCCATCGGGGAATTAAGAGCCATTTTGTAACTGGGATCAATAAACATCTATCAGATCAACAAATGTCAGAAATATATATTCATCAACATCATGCTAAAAAGAACAATTTTATTATAATAATGAGAACACCCAATACGAAGATTGCAGAAGCTTTAATAACTAAGAACCATAACAAAAATCAATTATTGAACAAGCAATAAAGAAATATGGGCATATTAAATTTGTTTTAAGTGCATGAAAATTTAAACACCATGCAGGTGATCTCTGTCTTTTCGGCAGGTCCGGGGAACAAATAAAGAGCTATCTAGATGGCCAAGTTACAGTTCTGGCGCAACTAAGAATTATTATCTCTGTACCAAAAACCAAGTGCATCTGGTTATCAAGGACATCGGAAAGAAATTCTGATAGAGTTCATGTCTCTGGAAAGAACATCGAATTCTTGTCAGAGTTCAAGTACTTAGACTCGATGATCGGCAATGGTGTCATTAGCAAGATCTTGATATATTAGTGAGTAGCACGTCAGAATGGACTTGGCAAAACACCCGCTTACTTTCTCTTATGAGGCGTTATGGTACCCACTCTGACCTATGCCTTTGAGACGTGAGCAGAAACTGCTAGGGAACTGGAGATATTTCAGGCTTCCATGAATACCTGTAAAAAGGTCTTTTGTGGTGTCTCATTCTGGGATAGGTTAACCAAGGACAAAGTTCACATAACTTTCCAACAAGTGTGCTTAATAGTAGCATGTAAGTGCTTAACTTTTGTTAGCCAGAGGGTGTCGCACAGTGAAAGCATAACTAGTAATCAGCAACTTGAGTTATCAATGACTGAGGCATCAATAGTTCTTGAAGGTAATGGTCACATCATTAGTGCACGCAGAAATCAGCGCTCGGGAAAGCAGTTGGTACTTGTTGTACAGTGATTAATAGACGTTACTCTGGGGATTCTCAGATATTTTCCACATTGACTACATCATGCCTTAAGGATAAGAAAAGAAGTGAAGTAATTCACAAAATTGCAGGTCTGATCAAGGGTGACACGGATTTGATCCAACTGAGATTTTCTTGGGCGGTCTGTGCAACAGTGCCACAGCTTACACATGCAAGTATGAGACACCTAAAGTGCACCTAAAGTGGGAGCATATGTTTTCAGAGAAGAAAGCTCTGAATCGTCATGTCAGGAATGACCATACACAGATCTTCAATAGGGAAGCGGTTGCTGATTGCTGGAAGTGTATAGCAGAGGCCCGTTACAAGTCGCACAAGAATAAAGGTTGGTACATTAAGACCTGTCATCCCAACTATATAGAGAATGTGAGACAAGCAACATAGGAAGCTCAAAGGCTTCTGCTGTCAATCGGGGGCGTTGATGGGGCCAAACCTGTATCCAACATTNTTAACCTTCTCATTTTCTATGATACCCTGTGGCTTGTGCTCATACCACTTGTCTCCTGCTTCTAACCCATGCTGTCTGCTCAAGATCTGGTGTACTATTCGCCCCACCTTGTCATGCCTGACTTATACTCATTCTGCACCGACATGTCACACCCTGCTATCAGATGATTTATTGTCTCACACTCTTTCTTACATAGCCTACACTTATCACTTACTTCCATTCTTCTATCTATATGCTTCTTCACTAAGTTTGTTCTTATTGCTTGCTCCTGTGCTGCCATTATCAGTGCTTCTGTTTCTCTCTTCAGTCCTGCCTCCTTTAAACACTTGTTGTTTCTTCTCTGCAACACTTTTCTAGTAGGGATCCTCTAGTTTGCTCAGATTGCTCTTCTACATATTGCTTATGCCCTAGTCCTTCTGATTCTACAGTTTCCTCCACACTTAGCAGCCCTTTCCCTTCCTTATGCCTTGCCATGTACAGCCTATCTACACCTCCATTTAAGTTGAATGCTCTCTCTGCTGCTAGTATCTTCCTTGTCTCCCTGTCTAATTCTCTCAGTTCATTCTTGTTCCACCTAACTAAGCCTGCTGAANAAGCGGTTGCTGATTGCTGGAAGTGTATAGCAGAGGCCCGTTACAAGTCGCACAAGAATAAAGGTTGGTACATTAAGACCTGTCATCCCAACTATATAGAGAATGTGAGACAAGCAACATAGGAAGCTCAAAGGCTTCTGCTGTCAATCGGGGGCGTTGATGGGGCCAAACCTGTATCCAACATTTTTGGCTTTGTGGCGATTTTCTTACCAGGGCTTCTGGACCAGATCTGGTCGGAACCATCCTAGCTTTAGTATTTAGTATGAGTGAGTGATGGGAGCCGCCAAAAACATCATTAAATTTTAGTGTAGTATATTGTAAATATTATTCAAGCAAATGTTGTATTCTGATGATGATTTTCAAATCAAAATCGGTAAATTTTAAATTTAGCACAATAGTTTATATATATATATATATATATAATATAGATTATATTTTTATTATTATTTCATTTCTTCTCACAGCTTCATGCTGGTATCCCTCTCAGCTTGGGAAACTCACCATTTCCCAGAAGTCTCAGAGATTTCCTCAGGATTCTAGCTGTTCCTAACAATGCTGCCTTCTGTGCTACTGCTCCTCCCCACGTTAAGACTCCCAACTCCTCCAAATATTTCACATGCTTGTTACTCACAGCTTCTAGTGCTCCTACATATACTTGGATTACTTCAACTTTCTTTAACTTCCACAGCCTTTCTATTTCCTCTGCCAACTCCCTGTACTTGGCTATCTTCTCTTTTTCCTTGCTTTCTACATTCCTGTCCTTTGGTAATGCTATGTCTATCACTGTTCCCAATCTTTTCTTTACGACTTTTCTATTACTACTATGTCTGGCCTCCGTGATTCCTTGTTCGTCTGTATGTTTAAGTCCCATAATATCTTAACCTTCTCATTTTCTATGATACCCTGTGGCTTGTGCTCATACCACTTGTCTCCTGCTTCTAACCCATGCTGCCTGCTCAAAATCTGGTGTACTATTCGCCCCACCTTGTCATGCCTGACTTATACTCATTCTGCACCGACATGTCACACCCTGCTATCAGATGATTTATTGTCTCACACTCTTTCTTACATAGCCTACACTTATCACTTACTTCTACTCTTCTATCTATATGCTTCTTCACTAAGTTTGTTCTTATTGCTTGCTCCTGTGCTGCCATTATCAGTGCTTCTGTTTCTCTCTTCAGTCCTGCCTCCTTTAAACACTTGTTGTTTCTTCTCTGCAACACTTTTCTAGTAGGGATCCTCTAGTTTGCTCAGATTGCTCTTCTACATATTGCTTATGCCCTAGTCCTTCTGATTCTACAGTTTCCTCCACACTTAGCAGCCCTTTCCCTTCCTTATGCCTTGCCATGTACAGCCTATCTACACCTCCATTTAAGTTGAATGCTCTCTCTGCTGCTAGTATCTTCCTTGTCTCCCTGTCTAATTCTCTCAGTTCATTCTTGTTCCACCTAACTAAGCCTGCTGAATATCTCAATGCTGCTATCACCCACGTATTAATTGCCTTTATGCTGTTCTGTCTATTCAATGCTGACTTCTGTAGTACCTTCCTTACTCTCCTCTTGTATTCCTTCCTTAAACTCGTCCTCATTTCCTCACGATCTGTTCTATCTGTCTCTATCACACCTAAGTACTTGTACCCCTCTTTGACTTCCTCAATCTTATCACCACTGCTTGTCCTCAAACCATCTCCATCTATGCACTTGCCTCTGGTCATTGTCACTGTCGCACACTTTCCTAATTCAAATGCCAACCCAGAATCTCTGCTTGCATTCTCCAATGTCTCAACTTGCTTCTGCAACATCTTCCTTGAACTAGCATATATCTTCAGGTCGTCCATGTACCACAGGTGACTCACTGCCTTACCATTCTTCTCCAACTTATATCCTATACCTGTCTCCTTTAACTTTTCTGTGATGGGGATTAAGCTAACTACAAACAGTATTGGTGCTAAGCTGTCTCCCTGGAATAAATTCAACCTGTGCCCATCTATCTCAGTCTGCCACTTTCCCATTTCTCTTCCTAGAAACTCAACCCATTTTTGTGAACTCCATTGTCCTCTAGCATCCTCAATACCCATCTATGTGATATGCTGTCATATGCCTTCCTGTAGTCTATGTATGCCATTGCTAAGGTGTCTTCCTTCTTCTACAATTCTCCACTACTGCCTAGTCTATTAACAACTGATCTTTGCATCCTCTCATCTTTGTCCTACATCCCTTCTGCTCCTCTGGTATCAACCTGTTCTGTTCTAAGTAACATGCCAGCCTACTTGAAATCACAGAAGTTAGCAAATTCCAAATGTTATTGGCCTGAAACTGCTTGCCTCACTGCCTTTCTTAGGGTCCTTCTGTATCAGAAATGTCCTTCCCACTACCATCCACTCTGGGCACCCACTCACCACACACTCCTCCAATATTATTTCTAGTCTCTCATGAAGACTTGTGAACTTCTTCAGCCAATACCCATGTACCTCATCTCTGCCTGGCGCCTTCCAGTTCTTTATCTTTTTAGAGCCTCCTTCAGCCTTGCAGTAGTGATTGCTTCTTCTTCTTGCCTGAATTCCTTTGGCATCTGCTCACTCTCTCTCTATCTCTGGTCCTGCACTTCAACATATATTCTCCCAGAACTTTACTGAATCCTCACCTGCTCTAGCTGTAGCCTTTTCTCCTGCATCTAGTTCTTTGTAGAATCTTCCTTCTTGGGTCTCAAGCTTTATATTGTCTCTTGCCTGCTTTGCAATTGCACTATACATTCTCAGTTTCTCAGCTTTTGCAACTAATCTCTGCTTAAGCTCTTCTCTTGCAGTTTCTATAGTCTTTCCCTTACCTACTGTGCACTTGTCCTATACTGTCTTACTTGTCCTGATCTTTCCTATTTGCTGCCAAATCCTTGCCACTTTATTCTCAATTCTCCTCTCCCATGCTGGTTTTCTGTCTCCCTTATCTTCATGTCGTCTTTTCTTCTTCATGTCTATGCCTTCCATGCACCTGCATACACTAAACTGTTTATCTCTGTTACACTCTTAGCATCTATCCTTTCTAATACTTTGTTAACCTTTGCTGTCTCAACTGCTAACTTGCTTCTCTTAATGCCTCTTGGTACTGGCAACCTACTTCTGTCTTCTATTTCTTTCTTCATCCTTTCCTTGATTGCTGTCTCTGTTTCTACATCCATGGTTTCTGCTGTTTCTACCACTACTACATCTGTCTCTTCATTTTCTTTTTGCTTTGTCTGTTCAGCTCTTTTTTTCCCTTATTCTCAACCAGCTTCAACTTTCTGACCTGAACTGCAAGCCTCTGCTCTGTAACTTCTAATCCTGTTTCTTCTTTTTTCCATTCTTCCAAAATTCTCTTCCCATAACCCCTCTCATCTGGTCTGCTTCTTCTGTAAAACTCCAATGCTATCCTGTTCTGCTCATCTGTCCACTTGTGCCATTGTCCATTGGTCTGTGTGGATCATATACTGCCACTTCTCAAGTCCACACTCCCAATTGTGGAGTCCACCTGTTGACCAGAGATTTTCGCACCCTCTGACCATTTAAAGCCTACCAGGGACTGAGGGCCTTTTCTTTTCATTTCACTTTCATTGAAGTAAGTTTGGGGGTCAGGCTTGAACCTGGGTCCTTGAGGTCCCAGTCTAGCCTTCTACCCCTTGGCCAATTGGGCACATTATTATTATTATTATTATTATTATTATTATTATTATTATGTAGCAAAAATGCCTGCTAAAAACAGAAGCACCATAATTTTTTTATTTAGTTTTGCAGTCAACATTGAGTTTTATTTTTGTTTTCTGATCATTGCCAACATCTCTTAGAAAATGTTCCCTTTAGAATAGTAATCTAGATAATACTCCACTCTTAAGTTAAACTCAGAGTGAGCAACCATATTTTTTAGTAGAGTTTGAATGATTTCATTAAAAGCATTTTGATTTGGCATTTCCATGAAATTTAGGTAATCCTTTTTTAATTTGTTTGAAAATTCTTCAAGCTCATACATTTTTTGGAAATTTAACAGGCCGTCTGCTCTACATAGCTCGTAATGGAGACCAGATTTACAGGATTGCTGTGTATTGCAAATACAATTCTTTTCATAAAACCTATTGATTCACAATTTGACATCAGAAGAATGTCTCAATAAAGTCAATCTTTATCCCAGCTATATAGCTTATATTTAATTTTAAACTCAGGATGTTTGGCAAACTAAGTTATTTTATGTAGTAAATAGGCGTCATGTTCATATTAATAAATTATTAATCAAGTTGTTCTGTAAGGCTTTAAAGGCATATGAATAGATTGGCAATAGAAATTATTATTTTTTAAGTGAATGCATCCGTAGACCACTGCAAGCAGCCACTTCTCGATTTAAGTACTATTTTGTTCAATTTTCATTAATGCACTTATGCAAATACTGCTGGGGTAAACATTCTCCTAAGTCAGCACTTCAAGCCAGGCCCGTCAACAAGATTTGTTTTCAGGGAGGGCCAAGCTCTCAAATATCCAATACTTTAACAGATTAGTTTAAGATAATAAAAGGGGCTTTCAGTGGTGGCATGTGGCATTACATGCAGGGTGTACCACACTAAATGTATACAGTAAGTATAATATTCTTACGTTTTTCATTTTTGGAAAATATTACACTGATACATGAATAAATTTGCTCAAAGATAAATTTTATTATTATTACTATAATTATTAGCATGTCACTTGTACACATTTTCATTAACAATCCTATTCACAATTTCAAGTTACTTTTACACTAAAGGTTAATAATCATGTTTACTATACATTATCTCAATATATTTAATTAAAATGTATTTTTATATCAATTGATGGAACCAAACTACACTTGAAACAGTCTTTTTTGATGTTTTGCTAAGCATTTAGTATGAAATAAGTATGTATTGAAATGTGGGGAATTTAATATGAAATTGAACTTCCCTTTGATTTTTAAACTACATCATCAGAAGGCATGTTTATATTATGAGTAGTAAGAGACTGTGGCAAGGAGGTTCTAATGATACACCTTCAAGATCTTGTAAAACCCATGAGCATTTGCCATGTGAATGTGCATAAATTCAATTTGACGCCATCTAGTGACAAAATGTTTTAACAAATTAAAATTTGAGCAAATTAATTTTAACGAAATTTTTATATTTGATTTTTAAGATTTGGGCAAAATGATATAATTGATGACAAGAAAGGTTTTGACAAAATTAAATTGAGCACAATAATTTTAAACAATGTTTTTTGCTAATATATGTGACAATGTTAGCTGACCATGTTTTGTGATAATACATTGTTGACCAATGGTTAATTTTCTTAATAATAAAAATTCCATGTGTTTGTAATGATTAACAATCAATGCAATTTAATTTGCTATTTTCTATACATTGCATGCAAAGGGTTACATTTCCACTTTTTCAAATATGCTGCTATTTTATTGCAAAAATTCCACACATTCTAATGATTAACATCTGCAATCCTTGTAATTAATTCATTTTAGGGAGTTTAAACATTACATGCAGGGGATTACATTTCATTTTTCCAAATGTGCTGCTATTTCATTGTAAAAATTCCATACAAATAATTTGTTTTTGCTAATATCCAATATACAACTTGCAAAATATTTGCCATACCTACGCATTACAGGCATATGAAATACAGACTTACATGATAAAGGCAATTGTGTCCTTCATTTTTCCAAATTCATTGCTATTGTTCATTATAAAAAATTCCACATGTTTCTAATGATTAATATCTGCAATTGATGTAATTAATTCTTTTTTGCCAATGTTTCCTATCTATAAAAAATTCCATGTGTTTAATTCATTTTTTGCTAATACAAAATGGGAAAATATTCACCATACTTAAACATTACAGGCATATGATTTGTAGACTTACATAATAAAGACAATTTTTGTTTTCCAACTAAATTATACATGCAATGCTATTAGTAGGATTTATACATATACATGCTTTCATTAATGCACTATTATATTAGTTTTATACAACAATATTTTCTCTGCATTTCTTTTTGGTTTATATGGATTTTCAGGGGATGCAAATGTTTACTGACTGTTACATCTTTTGTTGACTGTGCATGTTTTTCAGTTTATTTGGTTTATGACCCTTGCTCACTGGCAATTCACCATTCTCCTAGTTGACATATTGTTACACACTCAATTCCCCTTTGCTGGAATTGATTTCCAATAATTAAATTAGTCAACTCCATGTCAAAACCACCTTCTAAGCATACAAATGCTTGTAAATATTGTAATATTCACTTGTAAGAAATATAGGTGCATGGTATTTAGAAGAGAGATCACCAAAAATTTTGAGAAAATTATGAAAAAATAATTTATAGGTGAAAAACATAATCTATAAAAACTGCTATGACTTGAAAAATTTAGTGCATATTCAGTTGATATCATCCTAACAGTACAACAAAGTGAAAATCAATGTATATAGTTTATAGTTTCAGTAAGCTACTAGTTAAAAAAATAGCAAATTGAAAAGGCATACAATTAAACAAAATATTCAACAGCAAAAATCATTATGTATAATTTAGTTTGAAGTGGTAATTTAAAAAACATACTTGATTTAAATGTGAAATATTATAATATAGATAGGTTCTGAAAACAAAAGTATCATCATATCTTGTTATTCACATGTAGTTCCATTTGAAACCACAATGCACTGCCTTCAATCTTTCAAAATTTCAAGAATGCCTTTTAATGTACAAATGCTGCTTGTAAATAGTGTATTATTCAGATGTAAAAAAAAATAGACACATATTATTTTAAAGATGGAATTTTGAAAAAAATGCAGTCTAATATTTTATAAGTGTAGGAGGTCTGCAATATCAGCCAAATACCAAGTGTTAGTCCAAATATTGGTAAAAAAAATACAAATATTAATATGTGCTCAATTAAAATGCAAAAATTAGAAACCAGAAATATTATAAACATTTGAAATATTACAAATTAGTACAAATGATGAAAGCAAAAACATAAAATTCAAAGAATCAAAGTCATACCAATGTTTCTATATGTAGACATATTTTGAAATCCAAACCAAAGCCCCAGCCTTACATGTATTTTGAGATTGAAATCAATACAAAGTAACAGCTCACTAGAGCTAGCAATTCAGCTAAGTTGGATAAAAACCCAAACTTAAATGCATATTTGGTAAAATTCAACAATAAATGTACCTGTTAATAAAAGTTTTGTAGTTGAGTTTGAAACATGGTTAGATTGACCAAGCTTTCACTTCAATTTACCCTTGTTAACCAGGATAGCCACAAATTTGACATATTCTTTAATGTAATATGACAGAAATGGTTTTGTAATACAAGACACCATCAATAATGATGTAAAATGAATAGCTGCAAAATGTCAATTTTCAATAGATATGATTCATTAAATAGAACAAAGAACTTAAAAAACACAATATTAATCATTATATATTTCCTGAATATTTTTTTTCCTGAATTTCTTTGTTTTTACCAAATTCACTACTCCACTTCCTTTTTTGAGCTGTGTTGTCTAATGATTATAATCTCCATGGAAACTAGAACATGAATTAAATGCACGGAATTTTTTTTGGATAGGAAACATTGGTGAACATGAATTATTTACATCAATTGCAGATATTAATCATTAGAAAAATGCGGAATTTTTTGTAATGAAAAATAGCAATGAATTTGAAAAAATGAAAGATGCAATTGCCTTATCATAGTTGTATAATATGGGTCAAAGGACGCTTTTTGCTGAAATTGCAAAAGCAATTTTAATGTAAATATTAATACATTACATAAACAAACTATAAATAATTTTAAAGTGTACATTTGTAGTTTTAGACCATTGAAAGGATTAGTATATTGAAATAATCATATATTTTTTGTTAATGAACTTGTTATGTACAATGAATAATATCAATAGTATTAAATTTCGTAAATTCTTGTTACTACCCAGAAATGGTTTTATATTTAACAAAATTTATATTGTATGTATATATAAAAAAGGTATTTTTTATCCATATATACATATAGCTTTCTTAAACATCTAATAAAAATCTTAACATGAGTTTCACTAAAAAATTTTCCATTTATTTTAAAAAATAACTGACTTCCCTTGAGTGAAATAAACCTTTTTAAAATTGACATAATAGCTTGAGAGAATAAAAAAGTACCTTTTCATCATCATTTCATATTAATGATGGAACTTTTGCCTGTACATAAATTTATTTTATAAAATTTTGCATTAAATTATTTATCAGATTTATTCATTTTTATTAATATAAAAATGTTTCTCTGCAAAGTTCATTGCTACATTCATAGACACCTATCATTTATATGCTTTTTTATTACACTATTTAATGTGTTTAGTGAAGTTTATTCTATATATTGTGTAATCTTTTGAATAAATAGTAAAGTTCATCCTTAAACTACATAATGTAATTTGTTGAATGCCTTAAAATTGGCATTATTTGCAGTATCAAATAAAATACATGTTAACAAAACCATTAATGTTTCAAAATACAGAAACAAAATCTCAATATACAATAAATAATAGTCAAATTTAAGTGTATGTACGTTTTTCTTTTTGTTTTTGAATGTTTATACTAATATTGTCATAAAATTAGCATATTGTTCATTGCCTATGATGAAAAGATGTCTTCATTTTGACACATTATTCAGTTTTTACAATAATTCAAGTGGTGAGAATTGACTTTATTCAAAATTGTAAGTCATTTTTGCATTTGAACAATGGTAATAGATAAAACTATGGAATTTCACATTGCTGAAAGAAAGATTTCAAACTTTTTGGTAAGCTATTTTTATAATTAAATCTCAGATATTCTTTTGATTCTTAATGCATTTTGGAATATTATTTCTAGTTAGTTTTAAAGATATTTCTTTTAAAAATGTAATCAATTTTATTTTAATGAATTGCTGTGAATTTCTGTCTGATGTTAAATTTATTATATACTTTATTATAAAAAAATGTCATTTGTTTGTTAATACACATTTTTAATTGAATTTGTTTAAACTTTTAATAGTTATGTGTTTTATACTGTGGTCTATCATCTCATTTGACTTGCTTATTAATCATTAATTTAGATACTACTGTAGAGTTACTTAGGGCCCCTATTCTTATTACTTCAATTATTTGGCACTCTAGTTTAGTGTTACATCATAATGATGGAGTGATTGTTGCTATCAAATTATTTGTATCAATTTATTCTATTTTCAAGTACAGTTATTTGATCATTTTATTATTTGCCCCCTTGATTCAATCTGACATGTTATTGCTTATTTAATTTTGCAAGGGAACTCATGTGAAGTTTGTAAACATATACCAGGTAATAATTCAAAAGATTGTTATAAATATGTGAGAAGCCTGTAGCAAATGCACAATAAAATGTATCTTCCCTTCAACATTGTTTGCTCTTGAATTTCATTACTTTGCTAACACCTTTTAGATTTTTCATGGATTTTAGTTTAATAAATTTTGATTAAAATCTGGCAACAATTTGGGAGACACTGATGTTTCAGATATCAAATACAAATGTTGTTCCTATGTATTAACTAAACCATTGAATATGGTTTGTGGTTTTGGAATTCTGTGCTAATGTCTATAACAACAACTAACAGTGTTTACATCTGGGAAACAATCTGCACTCTTTAATCTAATAACACCTTTGAACCAACATGCATGATTAATACATTATTCAGTTGTTTGCACAATAAACTGAATTTGACCCCATTACATTTATTGCAGTGAATATATATATATATAATATAGCTGAAAGTACTACAAATATAATTTGTCAACTTGTTCATTTCTATGCATATATGTATATATAAATATATAAATTAGACAATGTGATCCACACAAATTGAAATACAATATACAACCATTTATAGTAGTTTAATTACTGTGAAATTTATATTTTATGTCATATGTGAAAGGCTTGCTTTAGTGGGAATGCTTTTATATTAATTACATATAATACATTTAAGAATGATCTCACATATATAAAATCAATTTTGACTATATTAAGTTAAACAGAACATTTAACAGAAATTAGAATTATTTACTAAACTTTGTTTAACAGAATAGAAAGGCAAAAGTTACTATATAAATTCTATTTCAAATATACCATCTCAACAGAGATGGGGTTTCTGATTTGTGGAAAAATGGTTTTTTTAAAAAATGTGTTCAATATTTGCTTACACTTTGCCCATTTTGACCTTTCTTATTTAACTAGTGAAATTGGTTAACAGATTTTAAAGTTTATTTATATAGTTTTTAACCAAATTGTTACATGATTTTAAACATGTGTTCAACAATGCAATATTATTTAGATGAAAACAGTTGGTATGAATTCCACATTATACACATATAAGACACATACCTACTATCACCCTTCAATTTTGTGTATATGCTTTTTGTTTATAAAATGGTTTTTCAATTAAAAATTGGTTTTAAAGTGGTTATATATTGGTTTAAAATAACCACAATTTTAATAACAAATACCCAAATGTAAGTGGATTATAAACGTTCTTTATTTGATATAAAATGGTATTTGAGGAAATTGGTTTTTATTAGATTTAAAATTGATATGAATACATTTATTTTATTGATTAAAAATCGGTTTTTGACTGGATATTTAACAAAAATTCACATTAAAAAATGTTTTTTTTAACAATTTTGGTTATCAAATAATGGTTTATTTTTGGTTAAAATTTTGTCATTTTTCCTTGGGCACTACATCTATAATTTTGCACTCTGCTAAAGTATATATAATTTATATATATAAATGTATATTATGTACATTATTTTTCTCAATTGTTTAAGTAGACTACATAATTGAAAAGAAATAATTCTGAAGAAATACAGTTCATTTTGATGCACTTGCAATGCTCAACTTAGGCTACAGAATTTGTAAAATATATAAATTTGGTATTCAATAATTGTTCAGGCATTGAAAAATTCTTGTGCAATTATAACTAGATTTTAATTTTGAAGTAATACTCTATGAATTTAATATCAAAGCAATCAATTTTTTCAAAATTTACTACAAGTAAATAAATAGAATGTAGTATATGTAGATGCATTATAGTGAGCATATAATTCCATTTATTTCTATGCATCATTTGAGAGAGTGAATGATAATGCATCATTGGATGAGAGCTATTAGTTCAAACATCACAATAAATTGAGTTCATTTAATTTCAAATAATATTTTGTAAATATTTAATTTCACTAAACTACTTTCCCACTAGAGGGCTTGTAAATCACTCAATTAAATTTCATGCAATGTAACAGATGGCAGCCCAAATCATGGTCACTTTAAGTTATGGCTACATATATGTGTAGGGAATAACAACTTTTATTTCTATCACTTTGTTTTCATACATGCACTTAAAACATTACACTGCAAATATATTATGCCATTGGTGAATGTGAATGCATGGTAACTACATGCCTTTTGTTTTATTATTTACATGAGCTGAGATAATAGAACACTGAGCTAAATTGTTTATTTGAGCTAGAAATTAATACTTGAGACACACAATTAGCACCTTGGCGAGTAAGGATGGCTTCATGGATATTGCTTTGGTGCAATGCTGTGTGAATTGGTCACTGCAGGAAGTGTATTATCAGTGGATAGTTTCTGTTTTTCTTTAGTGAATCAGTGAACCACCAATGTTCTCTTTTTTGCTAGAATGCAGGTCACTCTCTACAATGGTAGCCTTTGCAACCTTTGTTAACCTTTGAGTTTCTCAGTACCACTGGAGTAGCCAGAGCACACCCACAATTCTACATGGTGACCCTGATGTGATTCTGAGCAAATTGGAGTGTCAGTTGAGCTCTCTACTCCATTCTGTTGATACCAAGGTGGTCATCTGATTTCACTGTGTGATTGTGACATAGTGCAAAGCTGTCACTGTTTTCTTATCATATTTGGTTTTGTTCTTTCTCTTTGGTGTGAGCCAGCTGGAATCATTGTTTCCCCTGGCCATTAATCAACTTCACTACCAACTGATGCATAACTTTACCTCTTATGTTATTTTTACACTACAGTTCTGTGCTCTGAAGCTGTCACCAAGTTTGACGTTATTTTTACTTGTTTTTGGTTGTTACTTTGTTGTTGTCTTGTTCTTCTAGAATTTGGATTTATTACCATACCCTACACTGTGCTGCTTACTGGAAGTAGTTTTTGTTTCTCTGAATTCAGTTGGAGTTTTCTCTCAATTTGTTGGAATTGTTTTTCTGAACTTTTCTTATAGTTTTTCTTGTTTTTGATGGATTTCCCTAGTTTTTCTCATAATGGGACTCCCTCTCAGGGTTTTCCCTGTATGGGCAATGACAGCATGAACATTGCCCCATGCACTGATGGAATTAATTCATTAATTGATTTATCTTCTCCTACTCATGTTACTCAGTCATTGCCAACAACTCTTTATATGTTGTCTCTGGATCCTTTTCACATTTTGTCTCCATAACCCCCAGACACTGAACCAACCAAGGTTGATCAACTTAGAGCAGACCTTGCACAGCAAACCACTCAATGCATTACCTGTGAACAACATCTCAACTCATTACAGGTTGAGTTGCAACAGCAAGCTACTGAAGCCTATCAGGGAGAGAGAGAGAGAGGCACCTACTTGATTCTATCACAGCATTGGAGGTTCAAATTCATAGTTTGGCAACACCCTCACATGCATTTCCATTGCCTCAGCACACTCCTCCTTATTCTGTGCCCTCTCTGCCTAGACATTCTGAATGTGTAACTCATGATGTTCTAAGAGAAGCTTTGGATGCTTTTTCCAAATGTCTTTCTGATCATGTCTCACAGATGATTTTGGCACACCTTCCTTGTGCCCCTGTCATATCTACTGCTGCTCCATTGACACCACAATTTGTTACTCNATTGACTTGTTACAGGTTGAGCTACAACAGCAAGCTACCAAAGCTTATCAGAGAGAGTAGCGCCTAATTTATTCTATTACTGCACTGGAAGCTCAAATTCATAGCTTGGCAACACCTCCACCTGGATTTCGGCTGCCACAGAACACTTCTTGTTCCACGCCCTCTTTGTCTAGACATTCCAAATGTGTAACTCATGATGTCCTAAGAGAAGCTTTGGATGCTTTTTCTGAGTGCCTTTCTGATTGAGTCTCACAAATGATTTTGGCACACCTTCCTAGTGCCCCAGTTTTATCTACTGCTACTCCATTGAAGCCACAATTTGTCACTCAAGCCAATTTATTTATGACTCTGGAGGTTGCAAATTTACACAATCTGCTCTTACACATGTCTCTACCTTGGCTACTGTTGTCACTCCAAGTCCATACATTCTGAGTGTGAACATTTTGCCTCCAGCACCTGCATTACCCCAACTGTCTTGACTTCAACTTTGCCCCCAATACCAAATCCTACTATGTCTGCAACAACAAGTGGGCCACATTTTACTCAATTGATTTTGCCTACAACTGCTGTTGGGAATGAAACCACCAATTTATTTAATTGACATTCCATGCTACCTAAATTTACTGGAAAAATCAACAAAATATCTCAGTCCTTTGAGGAATGGTTTTTCCTTTTCAAACTGACAATGAGGCAGTATTGAGCAACTCAGGATGCTGCTGCAGCTCAGTTCCCTACATACTTACAAGGTCTCACATATAATCAATATATGATGTTAGTCAATGATGTTAGACAGAAATGTTAAATACAAACTATCAACTTTGAGGACCAGTACAATTCTTTGAGGACCACTACAAAGCTCCTCATATAAAGCATCAGTATAAAACTCTGCTCTGTGATCTCTCATTTAAGAAGGGCAATGATGTCTGTACATATATTACACAGGTAGAAAGACTGTTTTGCTTGAGTAAGCTAATGCCCAAATACTCAAAGCATGATCTTTTCTCATACATTTGTTGGGGTTTCCTGCTCAATATTCACTGTCATCTTGAATTAAATTGCAACCCTTAGGATGAGCTCAACCTTATTATTCAAAAAGCTGTCAGCATCATTTACATGCTCCATAATACCACTTGCATCAACAAGGATGCTGGAGAACTTAAAACAGGTCCCTTGACTCAGAAACCTCTTGCTTCACTGAGCACTACTACTCCCAAGCTGAAGACAGAACTTGAGCAAACTCATTGCTACTACTGTGGTCAGAAAGGCCACACCAAACCTCAATGCCACACTGTGATTTGCCTAGTTGTCAATGGCAATGGTTTTATCATCAACAAACCAGAGACCAAAAAGTGTTCTTCCAATCTGCCTGTTGATTCTGTCAATCTGTTAATCTAGCTGGAGCACTGCCTCCTATAAAATGTGTGCATGATGTTTTGGTTATCACCTCACTACTGTGTACTAATGTCATCCTGGTGGATATAAATGGAACCTTAGTTAATGTCACTATTGACATGGGAGTCTCAGCCTCCATTATTAGCAACAATTTTTACACCAAGCTGTGCTTACCCAAGGGACACACTACTCCTGTCCACTGCCCACCTGAGGATGCTTCCAGAAATTCAATCTCATTAAAGGGTTGTGTACCAAACCTAGAAATGCAGATCTATCAGGAATTGTTCTCTGTGGACTTGATCATCATTGATACTTGTGACCAGCTGCTGCCATACAACATAATCTTGGGCAATGACTTCCTTGAGCAGAACTCCTGTGTTATTGACTATGGGAGCAACACAATCTCTATCTGTGAAAGTGAGCACAGGCAGGAACTCACCATAATTCCTGAACAGGAAATTCTGTTAAAGTTTTCAGAGCTGGTAATTGTTGAGGCACTGGCAATGTGTGGCAGTCACCCCAGACTCCCAGTACATAGGTGATGTTATGATCTCTGGATACAAAGGGAAGCATTTTACTGGAGTTAACTTCTCCCTGGATCTTTGTCACATCTTGAATGGCAAGACATACATCACTGTATTAAATATTTCAACTTTGCTGGTAAGAATAGACCCCACTAAATTAATCATCATTGCAACTCCAGTCTGGCTAGAGCTGAAAGCCACTGCTTGTCTTCCCATCTTAACAGCAATACACAATCTTGTGGAACTGAGTGATGCCATCAGGATTCCTCCCATCAGCAAGGGGACTCTTCCCCACCTCAATCCTCAAGAATGTGAATCACTCTCTCTTTTGCTTCAAAAACATCATGAAGTCTTTAACTACAGGTTGATTAGCATTGGTCAAGCCATTGGCAAACAACACACTATTGAAATTAAGAATGATCACCCAATCTGTCTTCCTGTTAGAAGAGTACCAGAAAATCTCTGCAAGGAATATGAGAGAATCTTAAGTGATCTAATAGAGAGTGGCATAATGCAAGGCAGCAACATCCCATATGCAGTGCCCACCATTTTTATCAGGCATTGCAACAAGTACTGCCTAAGTGTGGACTTTAAAAAATTGAATGATGTAACTGTGAAAGATGCATATCCTCTCTGAGATCTCCCATATGATGCCAGTTGATACCAACTGTTTACTTGCCTCAAACTTTCTAAGGCATTTTGGCAGGTGCCCATGAAGCCTGCCAACATCCCAAAGACCACCTTCATAACTCTGTACTGCATCTTGGAGTGGAAGTACATGGCTTTTGGGCTCAGCAACACCCCTGCTATCTTCTAATGCTACATTACTCATGTGCTTCAGAACAGTGCAAATGTATTGGAGCCAGGAATTACTGCATGCATGGACAACATCCTCATGGCTGGCAAAACCTTTGCTGAACATTTGGAAAGGCTTGGCAGAATGCTTAATATTTTGTATAGAATCCAGCCTTCATGTCAATGGAAGCAAGTGTGCTCTCTTTCAGCCATGTCTTACCTTCCTCAGAAGAGTTATTGAGCCAGGTCACATCTCCATTAAGAATGATGCAAAAGATCATTTGGAAAGAATTGAGACTATGCAGTCCTGTAAGGACATTAAATGACTTATGGGCTTCTTAAACTATTATGGCTCCTTTATTGTAGAGTCACTCAGGGACTTTCAATAAATTTTTTAGAGTATTTATTTGATATATTTTGTATTTTACATCAGTGTGACATCACATTGATAATTTTGATATTTGGTTGCTATTGTTGGTTTGTTGTCCCCTCAATGGTGCTTATTTGTATTGCTCAAATTGAATTTGCAAGGAAAATGAATTTTCTAGCATGAATAAACTACGTTGACAACTCCATTGTAAGCAAAGGCAGGTAATGAACGCATTTTTGTATAAAACTGAGAGAAAGTGTAGATTTTATCTAGCTTCATCTACTGTTTTACCCTCATATTTTCTTTTTACTATTATTTTGATATGAAAATAATTGCTTAAGTTCAGTGACAATTTGGGAGTGCTTTCTCAAGAACAGGGTTACATGTAGCTCCTGGAGGTCTTCTAGACTATACAGCTCAAATTGTGGACCAATTAGGTTATGCATACAGTTAGGTATAGGATAATACTAAACCTCTCATTCAAAGTTCAACACGTACATGCACTTATACAATCTAACACTGTGATGATACCATGCTGTTGGCTAGCACAAATGTCTAGTAATTACAGACTATTTAATAGTGAGATGAAAGATAAAAATGAAAATGAGATATTTTATTTTTTGATGTGAGATAGAAATTAAAAGTGAGACAAATAGGGTAGCACCAGTCACTAAGGTTAAGCACTTTGCTTCACTCTGGAGACTTTGCTTCAGCTGGAAGCCATACAAATTGGTCATCTTGGACTTTACCTAAAGTAGTTAATTACCTGGATGAATTACCAATGTTATATCTATAAGTTCTTTGCTATTTCATTTTCTGGAATTGTGGCTGCTTTTGTATGAATGCTATTTAAACCTTCTGTAGAGTCGATTAGTTTTCTAGTAAATTACCCTACCAGCCCACAATTCTACATGGCCACTGTGACAGGACGCTGATGTGATAACTACCTACTTTGGTCATTTCTTTCAATGGTCTGGATGTTAGTTAGTTTTTCGTTTTTGGTGCATCTCAGCTGGGATAGTTGTTTCCCCTGATTGCTGCAAGACTTCTGTGCAAGTTCACCAACTGATGTGTAATGTAACTTCTCCACCCCTGGATGGTGACAATGAAACTCTTAGTGTGTCTTGTTTGACTGGGGCCATCTGTTAAACTCCTTATTTTGTCTTACTTTCTCAGTGCTTTATGTATTGGATTTAGTACCAAATACCACTGTGTTCCCCAATTTGGTCTGTTACTTGTCACTACTTCTATGAGCCCCATGTATTCTCTTGTGTTTGTGGAGGTGCTCTCTACTGTCAGTTATTGGAAATTATTGTTCTGTAATTAGTTTGTTATGGATTCTAGTTGAATGGTACTTATTCTCCTACTTTTGGGACTTCTCTGATTTGGAGCATTCCCTGTACAAGCATTAGTAGCCCGAATGTTACCCCTTGTACCTTTGGACCTTTACTTGATTTGTCTCAGCCCAATTCCCCTACACCACTTACACAGAGGATGGATCAGAACGCCTCAACCATCCCTTATAGTGATGCCAGTAACATGAGCCCAGGATATCACTGAAACTTGCAATGTATTTTGAACACCAAGAATGCTCCTCTGATTCCTAGTCATCATGTTAGTCCTAGTCATGTTAGTGCCATGAATCAGTCCATTCCGCATTTTGATATCCACCACGTTGAAATCAAGCATTTAAAAGAAGCCTTATCTCAGCAAGTGGCCATGAGGATGGAGAGTGAATGCCACGTGGAGTCCCTTCAGGCTGAAATTAATACACAGCATGTGGCATATCAGAGAATGGAGAGGCAAATGCTAGAGTTGACCATTGCCTTGGAACTTCATATTCATGAATTAAAGACTGCTGTTAGTAATGCAAACCACCAACATGAGGTGCAGTCATGTTGAAATGATGATTATGTAACTCACACCATACTCAATGAAGCCTTAGATGAATTAGCTGAAAGAATCATTGGTCGAGTGGTGCAGATGGTCCAATCAGAAAATGTAAGCCACCCTGCACACATACCTTCCTCTTTTGAAGATTCTCCTGTAATCTCTAACTCTGTTCCACTCTGCACAAACACTCTGAGCAGTCACCCTACATTCACACAATCAACCCTCACTCAGGTGTCCACTCTCACCACCAGAGCTACTCCTCAGACTGGTTACATTTACTTGATGTCTGATCCAGTGAGCACTGTTCTGGTGCCCACCTTTAAAGAGCATGTAAGTGATACGAGCCCACTTCAGGCACACCCAGGCACTAAAGATCAAACCAGATATCAGAAATCCATTCTTCCTCTTGAATCTAATGGACAAATGCAAGTGTTCAGCAAGCATTCAGTTCTCCTGAAAATTTACCAGCCAGATTGATGCTGTGTCAATATAAAAACTCACAAGAGTCTGCAGTGTCCCAGTTTCCACTCTACCTCAGCAGCTTGGCTTACAATCAATATATGATGCTTGAACACCATATCAAAACCGATTATCAGTTACTAATTGGGTTTTTTGAAGATCATTATCAGGCTCTGCACATCAAACATCAGTACAAAACTTTATTGTGCAACATGTCATTTAAGTTTGGCGATGACATAAGGAATTATATCACCCAGGTCAAGCAACTATTTCAATTGAGCAGCCTATCAAGCAAGTACTTACGCCATGATCTTTTTTCGTACATATGTTGGGGGTTTCCTTCCTCCATCAGGAACAGGCTGTAAGTTAAGTGTTATCCAGAAGAAAGCTTGCACGAAATTATTTGAAAAGCCATTAGCATGGTCTACATGCTGCATAACTCTCATCAGATCAACAAAGATGTTACCAATCTCTCTTGTGTGAAAATATTTGAGCTGAGAAAGCCCACATTTCCAAAACAGGGATTTTATATGTTCTCAGTTAGATGTTTTACTTGTGGAGAAAAGGGGCATCTCAAGTCCTAATGCAAAGCCAAAATACAACTAATTGCTGATGGCAAAGGATTTATCATGGACAAGCCTGACACGTCACCTCAAGTGGAAAACCTCATCAACTTAGTAACCAATGATCTTACCACATTGCAAGATTTAAATTAGCTGGAGCCCTGCCTCCTCTCAAATGTGCACAGAATATCCTAGTTGTCACCCATCTTATAAGGAAAAATCTGATACATGTAGAGATAAATGGGAACATATTTAATGCTACTGTTGACACCAGAGATGCTGAATCCATCATCAGTGATGAATGTTGCTGAGGGTTGTGTTTCAGCCAAGAGTCCTTAGATCACTCTTGTGTTAATCTCATCAAAGCCTCAGGAAGCCCTCTTTCTCTCAAAGGGAAGTTGTGGGATGCTTTGATTCAGATTCATGCTGAACCATTTGAGGTAGATCTTCTTGTCATAGATACTTCTGATCACCAACTCCCTTATGACCTCATATTGGGAAATGATTTTTTAGAAAGGAATTCTTGTGTGATAGATTATAAGAATAACACAATAGCCATCAAGCATCAGGAAGCCATGCAAATTGCCACCATCCCTGAGAAGGAGATAATTTTTGATCTAATGGAACCTACCTCAATCAAACTGAAGCATTGGATAAGGATCACAGTCTCCTGTGGAAGTGACATCAACAGGGATGTCATGATAGTGAGACAATGAGGCAAAGGTTTCTAATGGGAAGATGCATGGGACCATCCTAAATGGAGCAAACTTTCCCATAAGGATTGGAGCCTCACAATTACAACTTATAGGAGTGCCAGTCAGGGTTGAGAACGTACCAATAACCTGTTTGTCAATTTGCACCACAGTTCACAATCTAGGAGAGTCTGCTAACCTGGTCAAGGTGCCCACAGTTACTAGTAGTTCACATCTTCATCTGGACCCACAAGAGAGGAAATCTTTGATCTCCCTTCTTCACAGCAAGCATGAAGTTTTCAACTATGGAAAGATAAGTGTTGGCCAAGCTGTTGGTGAAGAGCATGCTATTGAGGTGAAACATGATAAGCCAATCAGACTGCCAGTATGCAGAGTTCCTGAAAACCTCAAGCTGGAATATGAGAAAATTTTAAGTGACTTAATCAAGAGCAGGATCATTCAGGGAAGCAACAGCCCCTATGCAGCCCCAACAGTGTTCATTCAACAAGGTGAAAAGTATAGGTTATGTATTGATTTCCAAAAATTAAATGACATCATGATCAAGGATGCATATCCTCTACCCAGAATTGAGGATCTATTGTATGACGCCAGTAAATACAAGTTCTTCTCCTGCCTAGACCTGTGTAAAGCATACTGGCAGGTGCCAATGCGACCATCTGACATCCTGAAGACAGCCTTCATCACTCTGTACAGCCTTTACAAATGGAAATACATGCTTTCAGTTTATGCAACATGCCTGCTATGTTTCAGCTATATGTAACTAGAGTACTGAAGGACAATGCCAACATCCTTGAACCAGGGATATCTGCCTACATCAACTATATATTAGTTGCCAGCAACACCTTCGAAGAACACCTGGATAAGCTTGGCCACACATTAGATCTATTACAGAAAGCTGGCCTAAAATTTAATGGAAACAAATGTTCTCTGGCACAGAAGAAAGTAATCTCAATAAAAATAATGCAAAAGAGTTCTTAGAAAAAATTGAGATGCCACAAAGCCATTGGGATGTTCAACGACTTATGGGGTTTCTAAATTACTATGGCATGTTCCTCCTGGACTTGGCAGAGAAGACAAAAATGATTTCTAACTTACTTAAAAAGTCTGCTGAGTTCAAGTGGACCTGGTGAGAGCAAGAAGCATTAGAAGGTATTAAAGGTGAGCTCAAGAAAATACCCTCATTAAACACTCCTGATTATACTAAAGACTTCATTGTGGACTGCAATGCCAGCACAGTCGCAATCAGTGGGGTGTTAAACCAAGAAATCAATGGAGCCCTGTCCAGTATTTCAGCAGGAAGCTCTGAGCATCAGAGAGAAACTATGGGGCAACAAAGTGTGAGATGCTGGCTTTAGTTGAGTCTTTAAAGAAGTTCCAATATTTTATCCTAGGACGCAAATTCATTGTACACACCAACAACAGTGCTCTCACATGGTTGAAGAAATTTAGTGGTGACAAATCCAACATTGTAGCCCAATGGATTGAGTACTTAAACAATTTCTCATTTTCAATCTGGCACAGCCCAGGTCAACTCCACATGAACGCCAACTACTGGACGGCATTGCCTAGCTACAAGAGAGATCTCAAGAAGCCCACTGGGGAGAAGGTTCAATTTACTTTCATCCCACATACCAAGTATGCTTTAATACCAGAGATCAATGCAGATAGTAATGGAAAACCCATTCTGGCCATCCTAGTTAGAGAAGAAATGTCAGAGGAAGAGATAATGTACCATCAACATTGGAATTGGATATTAGACAAAATCATGAAGAGAACAAAGGATCCCTACTTTTCCACTTCCCTGGAGGTGAATCAATACTTCAACCATTACAATTGGCAGACAAATGAGAACAGCTTACTGTATGTCAAGAGTCAAAACAATAACTGACTTGCAATCCTGGAATACTTCAGAAGAGATCTCATTTGCAGAGTTCATGAAATGGGGGCATCTAGGTATACTCCAAACTGAGAAAACTTTTAACTCTAGATACTTCACCATTGGCATAAGAGCTGCTGTCACAGACATCATTGACAAATGCGAGAAATGCCTCCTACACAATGCCAGCCACTTCCCCCAGCCGAGGGCTGAGCTTGAGCGTTGAGCAGTGGAAAGTCCTAATGAACTTGTACACATTGACCTTGAACAGTTATCATGAGATGATGACGGGTTCCAATATATCCTTGTTATGGTTGATCACTTCACAAAATACACCTGCATGATTCCATTAAGCAGCACAATGGCAGAAAAAGTGGCAGAAAAGATTGTAAAAGAGTGGGTGTTGAAGTACAGGCCCATGTGAAAATTAGTTTCTGATTGCTGCCCTCAGTTTGAGAGCAATCTACTCCATGCCCTAATGAAAGAACTAGAAATAGTTCACGAACTAACTACCACCTACCACTACCAAGCAAATGGCCTAGTAGAATGATTGAATCAAACTCTCATAAAATTAGTTAGAGTTGCTTTATTGCTGGCTGCAGGAAAGGAATGGAGACATGTCATTGAATGTGTAGAATATTTCTATAATACATCTGTCCACATGACTATGGACGTAAGTCCTTTCAAAGCAATGTTTGGTCACAAAGCTACCACCTCCTTAACAATGATGTTCCCCAATTACACAGAGAAAAGCACAGAACTCTGTGTTAATCAATTAATGCAAGACATGCAACAAATCCACCTTACCATCTGCCACAACACCAATCAATCTAGTATACGGCAGAAGAAAACATTTAATAAGAAACTATATGGTGAACTGCACAAACAAGGCAATCAAGTCTTTGCTTATCTCCCCCATATAACCAAGGATAGCAGTCAAGTACATAAACTCACTAATGATTGGCAAGGTCCATTCACTATAGAGAAAGTGCTTGACCATAACACTTACACTCTAAACAACAGTAAAACAGTACACTTTCAACAGCTCAAAAGAGCAATTAAGGATATAGAATATGTCATAGTAGACAACAATAATGAATTTACATTAGTTGATAATGGTGTTGATACATACGAAAAATATGAGCACCTACCTAATTTTTCTGAGGATGATTTTTCTGACACTGATTATAATTATAATAATAGTAATTCTGAAAATTCAGAGTCACATAAGCTCCCCCAGAGAAGGGTGAGAGCCAATCGCACTTATGATCCCAACATTTGGGACTTAAACCTCATAACTCAATTTAGGAATGTACCCAAACAACAGAAAATGAGAGTTGCCAGCTCCACCATCCTGCCATCAAGTGAGAAGGAGGATGGAAAGTAGCTGAACCAATTGAGAAGCCTCTTCTAGGCAAGTGAGACACATATCTCTGCTTGTTGAGGCATGTGATAGGAAAAAGAGGATGCAACAATGGTGCTGAGGAGAATCTGAATCCATGTGGGCAAAATGTAGCTCCATGATTTAGAGAGGAGAAAGCAACCATGATGACGCCCTTGACATCTTGCCCCTATGTGGAGAGAAACATATCCCCACATGTGTGAGAGGAGCTGGCCACACATTTAACAAAAACTTTTAAACCTAGAACACCCTTTAGTGAATTACAAATTGTAAACACCCCCCCAATTAAGTGACTTGATAGCCCCCTTGACCTCATCAGCCAGAACTTCCACCATCAGATCACAAAAGACTGAAGATAGAAGAAAGAAAATGTCCAAGGTTGGTGAAGAAACTTTGCATCCATTCTACATAGCCACTAGGAAAGCTACTACTATCATCCGTGATAACATCTCTGAAGAAACTAAGAACCAACTCTGCCAAACCTATAATGGCCAAGAAATGAATTGCTCAATAGATGTAATCCCCTTTGTGATAGACACAGCTTGTCACCCTAAGGTTAACACAATAATATGCTATGACTAAAAAATGTTGGAGGGAGTTAGCTGCTTCTATTGGCGCAGCATTGTGCATATATCCTTCAATGATGATTTCAACATATATAATTTATGCCAATTCTTGAACAGCAGAAAGACGATTGACAGCTTTGAGTGTGTCAACATCGACTTTAACAATCTCCTGGTAATATATTTCCTAAGAGTACATGAAGTACATGTGGACTCAATTATGGAACAAATTGAAATAGCTTACAGAATAGCTAAAGTGGAAGGCATCCACCTCATGATGATACTGAGAGATGAATACGAAGAAAATGTGTCAGAAACCATTGAAAATCTACATTTCTGAATGGAAAATTTCACAATTTTCTCCAAAGACAACTACCTCCCCCTCTCACCTTACATTGTGAATCAATTATCAATCACAAAACACCTATACACTGATTTATTGTTGTGCCAACAAGCGCCATCACATTGGTTAGCTGTTGACCAAAAACTAATTATCAACATCATACTACAAGCACAAACTTTAGAAGTAATGGATCTGCATACCCTATCCCTCCACACCATTACAGATGTGCATGTCAGTTTCGCCTTGGCACAGAGCAAACAGACCCTCAACAAGATCAAAAGCATCTGGTCTGATATCAAAGCCAACCTTAACCCTGAGTCTGAATGGCCCAAATAGACATCATAAGCCCATCACACCACTATCACTCCTCCAATGAAAGAGTGCTCAGAGAGATCAAGGTATCATACAACACCCAGGATTGAAAGAACTTTAAGGAACAATTATTCACAGAGAAAAACTCGCCTGATATCTATGCCCACAGCGCCAGTTGGGTACTCACCATCTACCTAACAAAAGAACCATGACTACAAATTCCAATGACGCACAAAAAGCATTCATCTCTAGCCAAATTAATGACCCACAAACTAGTGATCTGCCCACTTTCTTGGAAAATAAAAAATTGGCTATTATACAAGTGTAATCCTCCCTCTTCACCAGGAAAGACTAAGCACCTGATGGATAAGTTTGAAAAATATTATGCCTGACTGGTGGGGGCAACCAGTGTAACTGGTAAGATGTCTATCATCCTGACCAGCAATCAGCTAGGCATTTGTCCATCAGACATTAATATTTTCTCTGACACTGTAAAGAAGTACATGTGGGGAGCTACCATGGAAACCAAGCTTGCTGTATTCCATTCAGATAACACCCCAATGAGTATGAGACGATTCATAGAGCAACTACCTGGGTCTACCCACCAATTGTTAGAAAGGATCCAGAGTCACGACCTCCCTGCTAAAACCGAATCCTTTTTCAGATCGCACCAGAAAAGGTACCCAGAATGTGGTTATGGACAATTCACTGAGTCAGTTTTGCAAGTTAACAAGGAGGGGAAGATCATTCCCATCACTATCTTTGATCAGGTGATGTGGACTCCTGAACAATTCTACAAAGAGGAAGAACTACTAGCATCCTCAGCAGTACAACTCTCACCCCAGGTGCGTGAACTCATCTAGAGAGTGAATATGGAAAAATTTGGCAGCCAGGTACTATTGCCCAAGTTAATGCTTCAGTGGTCAATTACTGAAGATGAGCAAATACTTATCATTGAACATGACCCTAGTGAAATTCTTAGAAGACCTCACCATCCAAAATAGGATCTTAGTCTACTGTCATGATAAAGATGTGCTGTCACTCATGAAGTGTTGCCTCACTAAAATGTTCACTAAGGAGGAGCTGGTCATTCTGCAATCCCCCAGGGTGATATGTAGATCTGGATGTGGAATGCACCACTGCTCCAGCAAACAGGTGGATAACTTGTGGCAGAAGGGCTTAAGATGCAAGTTCTGGGAACACTGAAAGAAGCAAGAATAAATTACCCCATCATGATTGGAACTGCTAGTTTGGAAGCTGACTGTAGGGTTTCATGAGCTCAAGAAGAACATAAGGACATCGCACCTCTTGTGTATACTGCCACCCACAATAGAAACGCTTTTCATTCAACCAAAGTGGAAGGTTCGGAAACCCAAAAGGAAGGTGGTGGCTCATTTATCCGATAAGATTAATTTTGTTAACAGCAAGCAGGAAGCCATTAGATCAAGTGGGATAGAGGAGTACAAAGTGGTGTGAGATAAACTGATAGCTGGAGAAAACTCTGAACGTGCATTTATTGACAGGAAACTAAATATCAAGGACATCTTTAACCACTGCATGCTGGTGCATGTACAACTGAAGAAAATACATGCAGAGATCTAGGCCCTACAACCCTGAGTTCTGATTCTTTTTCAGGCAGCAGGTGACCTCATGTGGATCAATAACTTGAAAAATATAACCCAATACTATGATGTCACTAAAAGAATTGAAATTATAACTATGATCAGAGCCAACATGTCTGATCCAGATCAGATGACTCTCAGCCAGGTACAAGAGTTTTGCTCATTATTTGTTGACCATGCTACCGTGATGGGTTCCCTGAGGGAAGTGTTCATCCATTTCTATCCAGACACAGAGATCAGTGCTGATGACGCCCATACTTCTGATACAGATGCTATTATGAATTAATGATCACCTTAGTCTTTACGAAAAATTCTACAACACCTTCATGTGGCATTTAAACAACCTGAGATGAAATTATCCTGTCAGTGCAAGGATGCCAAAAATCAGGTTCCTCNGTTTATCTGACAAGATTAATTTTGTTAACAGCAAGCAGGAAGCCATCAGGTCAAGCAGGACAGAGGAGTACAAAGTGGTGCGAGATAAACTGATAGCTGGAGGAAACTCTGAACATGTATTTATTGACAGGAAACTAAATATCAAGGACATCTTTAACCATGGCATGCTGGTGCACATACAACTGAAGAAAATACATGCAGAGATCTCGGCCCTACAACCCTGAGTTCTGATACTTTTTCAAGTAGCAGGTGACCTCATGTGGATCAATAACATGGAAAATATAACCTGATACTATGACGTCACCAAATGAATCAAAATTATAACTATGATCAGAGCCAATGTGTCTGATCCAGATCAGATTACTCTCAGCCAGGTACAAGAGTTTTGCTCATTATTTGTTGATCATGCTACCATGATGGGTTCCCTGAAGGAAGTGTTTGTCCATTTCTATCCAGACACAGAGATCAGTGCTAATGATGCCCACACTTCCTATACAGATGCTATGATGACTTTAATGATTGCCCTCAAGGGCCTTAGGCTTTACAAAAAAATTCTACAACACCTTCACAAGGCATTTAAACAACCTGAGATGAAATTGTCCCATCAGTGCAAGGATCAGGTTCCTCCAGCTCAAAGATGAAGTGGTTACCCAACAAGAGGTGCTAATGCAGGTGACAAGAGAACCACAATATGCCAAGGTCCAAATGTGGGAAGGCAAATTGGCCATCAAGATGATAACAGCTACCCAAAACATTGTGTCTGGGCCCACTCTCCATTTGTTGTCCAAAAATTAATTTGAGCAAGGGGGGCGTGTAGAGTCACTTGGGGACTTTCAATAAATTTTCTATAGTATTTATTTGATATACTTTGTATTCTATGTCAGTGTGACGTCACATTGATAATTTTGATATTAGATTGCTATTGTTAGTTTGTTGTCCCTTCAATGGTGCTTATTTGTATTGCTCAAATTGAATTTGTGGGGGAAACAAATTATCTAGCATGATTAAACTACATTGACAACTCTATTGTAAACAAAGGCAGATAATGAACGCATTTTTGTATAAAACTGAGAGAAAGTGTAGAGAAAGGTTAATAGATTTTATCTAGCTTCAGCTACTGTTTTACCCTCATATTTTCTTTTTGCTATTATTTTGATATGAAAATAATTGCTTAAGTTCGGCAACAATTTGGGAGTGCTTTCTCAAGTACAGGGCAACACGTAGCTCCTGGAGGTCTTCTAGACTATTCAGCCCAAATTGTGGACATATTAGGTTATGCATATGGTTAAGTATAGGATAATAATAAACCTCTCATTCAAAGTTCAACATGTACATGCACTTATACAACCTAACACTGTGATGATACCATGCTGTTTGCTAACACAAATGTCTGGTAATTACAGACTATTTAATAGTGAGATGAGAGATAACAATGAAAATGAGATCTTTTATTTTTTGATGTGAGATAGAAATTAAAAGTGAGACAAATAGGGTAGCACCAGTCACTAAGGTTAAGCACTTTACTTCACTCTGGAGACTTTGCTTTGGCTGGAAGCCATATGAATTGGTCATCTTGGACTTTACCTAAAGTAGTTAATTACTTGGATGAATTACTGATGTTATATCTATAAGTTCTTTGCTATTTCATTTTCTGGAATCATGGCTGCTTTTGTATAAATGCTATTTAAACCTTCTGTAGAGTCAATTAGTTTTCTAGTTAAATTACCCTACCAGCCCATGATTCTACATTATATCAGAGCTGGCAAATAAGACCAAACATATTTCTAACTTACTATGGCACAGTGTGGAGTTCAAATGGACTTAGGTGAAGCAGGAAGAGCTTGACTCCATCAAGTTAGAACTAAGAGAATTCCTAGCCTTAATACACTGGACTACTCAAAAGAATTCATCATCAACTGTGACACCAGCTCAGTTGTGATTAGTGGAGTTCTTAGTCAGATCAATAACAGCATTAAGAGCCTGATCCAATATTTCAGCAGAAAAATCAGGAATGCAGGAATGCTGAGCAGAACTACAAAGCTACAAAATCTGAGATCTTGGCACTGGTAGAAAGTCTGAAGTAATTCCACTTCTTCATCCTTGGCCATCACTTCACTGTGTGAACTGACAATTCCATGCTAGCTTGGCTTAAGAAGTTTTCAAGAGAAAAGTCCAACATAGTTGCCTGTTGGATCAACTATTTAAACAACTTCACTTTTACTATCCAACATTATCCAGGGAGATTACACATCAGCATGGATTACTGGACCACTCTCCCCAGTTACAAGCATGACCTCAGAAAACCACCAGGTGAGAAGATGCCTTTCAGATTTATTCCTCACAATGAGTATGAGCGTCTTCCCAAGATAAGCACCAACTGCCATTGAAATGCTACCCTTCTGACTCTCATTAAAGAAGAAATTACTGAGGCAGAAGTCTTACAACACTAGCAGCATAACAAAGTATTATCTGAGATTATTGTGAAGCTGAAGAATGCCAACTATATTCTTAGTCATGTTGACAATCATTACTTCTGGTGATACAATTGGAAGCAAACAGACACTGACCTACTCAAAGCCAGGAGCTGGAACAGCAGATTAGCTGTCCCTGAGTATTTCCAGAGGGACTTGGTCTGCAAGATCCATGAAAAGGGCAACTTGGGCATTATTCAAACTGAATGTACATTTAACATGAGATATGTTACAATCAGCAACCAAGCCACTTTTCAGGATGTCATTGATAAATGTACAACCTGCCTGCTCCAAGGGGCCAGACATTTCCCAGAGCAAAGGGACAAGCTGCACAGCCACACTGCTGAGCATACTAATGAAGTTCTCCATATGGACATAGAGAAACTCTCACATGATGATGAGGGATATCAGTACCTTTTAGTACTAATTGATCATTTTTCCAAATATGCCCAACTCATCCCCCTTGACAGTACCACTGCCAAGGTCATCAGAGAAAAAGTTGTCAAAGAGTGGATACTCAAGCTTGGGCTGATGAAGCATCTAGTATCTGATTGTGGCCCCCAGTTCAACAACCATCTCATGAATACCCTCACCAAAAAGCTTGAAATTCTTCACGAATTCACTACTGCATACCACCCACAGTTGAACAGCATTGTGGAAAGGCTCAACCATACTGTCATCAAGTTAATCTGAGTTGCCCTTGCCTGAGCAGCAGGTTGGAAGTGGAAGCAAGTCATTGAAGCAGTGGAGTATTTTTATAATACCTTAGAGACAAAGCAAGGAAACAAGAAGCATCCCTGTGCTCAGCAGATGAAGGCACATAATGGAAATGAGGGAGGACACATGCAGAGGAGTTGGAAAGCAGATAGCGCCACTACTTGGGGATACAACACTCTCCTTGGGAGTGGAACTTAGATGACTATGCAGGGAGACAACACTCTCTGTGGGAACCTGAGGAGTCACATAGTTCTAGAATGCCTTTTGCTAATGTAAGTGCTACTAATACCCAACCATCCCATATTGATTTGAAAACCCCCTCTAGCCCTGTTCCTTTGTCAAATGCTTCCACTAGTATATGCTCTAAGAAGACAGATTGATAGTGGGCATCTGCCTGAAGCTGATCTCCACATCCAGTTTCACTTGTTCACCAAGGATCCATTTGGATGAGTTCCACCTCTCAGCTCAACAATGTAACTTATGTGTACCCTATCCTAGCTTGGTGTATACTCATGACAAGACACAATTCAACTTAATGTCTATTTTGTAAAAGCCTTGCATGATAATGCAACCAGACTTGTTACTAGCTGCTTTATTAATATTACATGTAGCCACTACCAAAATATATTGGCTTTAATAACTATTTTAATAATTGGCAGCTTCCTAACTTACTTTTAATAATTAATACATGCTCAGTCATTTTATTGGTCATGTTATAGTCAATAATTTGGATCTAAAATATTATAGATATAATTCCTAGGTTTATACATGTACTAAATGATTGATAGTCAACTAAATGAGAGAAAAACCCCTATACCTAACATAAGTGCACTTTCATGATCTGGCACAAAGACCCTAGAATTGATCTCATGATGGATCCAGACCACTACTAAACACAACTTTTTTAGCTTGACATTGTATTAAATAATCAAACTGTATCAATAGAACAATGTAAGAATTCTGAATAAAATTCTTTATCAATTGCTTACTGTAAGTTTTATCTATTTATAGTAATTTTGGAAAAGTACCTGGTGATTTCAAATTTAAACTCTTTGTCTGTCAAAATGGTTGCCAAAAATAATGGAAGCAACTTTTGCCAAAAGTATTATTATTGACAGATACTAATCTCTCATAGTTGACACTTCTTTTTACTTGGTTGCATAACACAAATTAATCTAAACTGATCATATAATTTTACAATATTTCCAATTATAATTTGTCTTGATCTTATTCTCTTTCTAAATCAATGTTAACAGCTTGATTAATTTGAATGATACTACATTATCTCCCTGATTCAAACATTTTTATTAAATTTTACTGAATAAAAGAAGTAAATAAAGTAAACATGTAAACTAAATTAATGTGTGATGTGGTATTTCCAATGTCATGTGTGTGAATAAAAAAGCAACTATGTAAAATAAAACAAAATAGTTTTGTTTGAAAATACTTATTAATTATGACTTTTACTGAAAAAATTTAGCAATAAAATATAATTCAAAAAACGTGAATTTCTTGTATATAGAATTTCAATGGTATTTAAAAATTATTTATGTAATGTGTATAAAAAAATTGTTAAATTTTGAACAATAGATTGCAACAATTCTAATCTCATGGGATTTTGAAAATTATTATGTAATATGTATAAAAAATTTGTTTTATTTTGTACAATCAACTGCAAACAAATGTGTTTGCCAGCAAATATTATAACAAAAGAGAATATATTCCAATGACATCAAAGATACACAGACAGCCAAATTTCACAATTACATCACATCCATGACAGACATGCCCACCAGGGTCAAAAGTAAAAATTATCCACGTCATTTGACCCATATTGTACTACTTATCATGCAATTCTGTATTTCATATGTATTGTTTAAGTATGGCAAATATTTTTCTGTTTGTATATTGTATATTAATGAAAAACAAATGAATTGTATGGAATTTTTACAGTGAAATAGCAGTGCATTTGAAAAAACAAAATGTAGCCGTTTGCATGTAATATATAGACCCCTGAATGATTAAATAAATTACAATGATTATGGATGTTAATCATTAGAATGTGTGGAATTTTTTCAATGAAAAATAGCAATGCATTTAAAAAGGTGGATATGTAACCCTTTGAATGTAATGTATAGATTTCCCAAAAATAACATTAAATTTCAATGATTGTGTTAATCATTAGAAGAAATGAATGGAATATTTTACAATGAAAAATAGCAGTGTATTTGAAAAAACAAAAGACACAATTGCCTTTTTCATGTGAATGAGGCTGTATTTCATATGCCTGTAATGTTTAAGTATGGCAAATATTTTTCTATTTCAAATATTGCATATTAGCAAAAAAAATTAATTGCATGGAATTTTAACAATGAAATAGCAGCACATTTGAAAAAACAAAATGTAACCCACTACATATGTAATGTATAAACCCCTGAAAACAAATTAATTACAATGATTGCAGATGTTAATCATTAGAACATGTGAATTTTTGTACAATGAAGTAGCAACATATTTGAAAAGGTGGAAATGTAACCCTTTGCATGTAATGTATAGAAAATAGGGAATTAAATTGCATTGATTTATTGTTAATCATTAGATATGCATGGAATTTTTATGGATAAGAAGATTAACCATTAGTCAACAGTGTATTCTCACAAAATGGGGTGTAAACCTGCAATTAGTTAGCTAACAATGTCACATATGTTAGCAAAAAATATTGTTTAAAATTATTGTGCTCAATTTTATTTTGTCAAAACATTTCTTGTCATCAATTATATCATCTTGGCCAAATCCTAAAAATTAAAAATTCATCAAATATATAATTTACTCAATTTTAATTTGTCAAAACATTTCCTCTGTAGATGGTGTCCAATAGAATTCATGCACACTCACATGGCAAATAGTCTTGGTGTTACGAGGACTTCAGGTTATCCTATTGGAACCTCCTTGCTGTGGTCACTCACTACTATTATGCATAGAGAAAAAAGCACAAGGTATGGACTTAAACAAGGAGAGTTTTACAGCAGAGGGGGAATTAACAGGAACATTGTGGAAGAGGGCAAAGAGAGTAATTAGCCTTGCAGAGATGCAAGGACCCATATCCTGACCAATTGCCTTTACATTTTTTAAAATTTTATTTTCAACCTCCAAAACAATGTCTTTGTTGATGCTCTGTTGTTCCAAACTGAAATCCAGAGTTATGTTGAGGAGCCTTGTTCCTTTAAGCTTCTATTGAATCTAAAAAATAAGGTCAAAATTTTTATAATAACTTAAACAAGACACACTTATATTCAAACTGGAACAGTAGTAAATTGCTATAAATTTGCTAAAAATTCTGTAGTAAGCTCAATTTCTTTCACTTAATCTGAACATTTTGATATCAAAATATAATTGACAAAGTTTAAGAGTAAAATAGTATTCACTATGGGAGCACATTCGATTTAAAAAATGTTGCTTAAAGTTTCATTGGAAGATTCTAGTAGGCCAGTAGCCATCATTAAAACCTAAGTGGTGCTGACTTATATTAAGGAGGGATTGATGACAATTTTCCTTATAAATTAAGCTAAAATTTACGAAGACTTTAAATTTTGTGTTGTATGAAGGGGCACTCACAGGATTTTCTGATGGGGAGTTCATCTAATAGTAGTCATGTAAATGATCAAAGTGGGGTGAAGCATAGCAAAAAAACTTGAAAGTAATGCATTATTAAAATAGACCTCCAAAATACATTTCACAACATTGTTAAGAGCAATGTTACAAATATTGAATTTAAAAAATTTTATTTTTACATATTGATTTTGCTTTTAACTTTGTAGTCCAGGAAGGGTTCCCTGATACTCCAGGGGGTTTGTCCTATAACATTGTGGGCTAAACACAAGAATACATTGTTGCAAACTAGCTTTAATTACAGTATTTTGAAGATCTTGTTATATATTTGTACATTTATTCTCTTTATGAGCTTGACCATTAAAAAAGTGTTATCTGCTAGAATGAGAACACTATTGATATTTTGATTTTATTGATGTTTTAGAACCATCAGTCTTGGATGATATATCCACCAATGAGCTATGTGAAGAAGTCTCAGAGATTATACCTACAGATCAGACTAGTGATGTGAATTTTTTGAAATTTGATTGAGATTTGGGATTATATATATATATATATATCAATTGGCATTGATTCATTCCTGCTGACTGTTAAGAAGTTCCATCTTCTATCCAAACCATTTGAAGTCCCTCAAAGCTTGCCAACAAAATAATAAAGCAAATGTCTTATCTTTTCAACAGTCATGGATCAGAACAGGTTTTCTCCAGCACTTAGCAACTGCTAACTTGGTGAGAGGACACATGTTTAGTTTAAACTAGAGAGCTGAGCTGCCACATAAAGCAAGCTCCTATCATCTCACATCAAATTCTTCCACTATAAGAGCAAATTTGAAAACTGCTAAACAAATTTCTAAGCTTTTTCCACATTCAAGTACCAAAAATAATTTATTTCAAAAAATCACAAAGAAACTTGGTATTATTTCAAACTTATTATCATACAATTTGGAAATTATAGAATCATGAATAATTATTTTAGGTAAGCAAACCATTGCAATGTATTAACTGAGGAAATTTAAACATATTAAATATATTTACAAAAGACCTACTATTCAAATCTATATCATTATTTTATTGTTAATTAATATTCAATTAAAGATAGACCAAATTATAATTTTCTGATATTGAAAAATTATAAAATATGAGGAATATTAATCACGAATTTGTTTTGAAAAAAGAGACATTTAGATTTTAAATTAATTTTGTTTAATTGATTATATACTAGAGAATAATTTAAACTCCCGTTTTCATTAAACTTTTATGTCGTATTAATGACTAAATACCTATTATAGATTAGAAAAAATGTGTTTTTAAGTATATTGTAACATGCCGTGTCGTATCCAGGTCCAAGATTTACGAGACGAGACGAAACTTTTTCGAGACTTGAGACCAAAATCTAAGACTTTTTTCGAGATGAAATTTGAGACGAGAAGTAACGAAAGTTGCCCATTTCCAAAAAACTAAAGATTGTATGTGAATATTGTGTTGAAAATAATTTTTAGTGATTTCATACGATAAAATACCGTTGTCGAAAAATTTCTTTTCTCCGTTGCATAAAAGTCGTTTTAAAATGACTACATTTTTGGTGTTATAAATATAAACGTTTGGGTAGTATATTAGATTTTGAATGCTTTGCCAATACAAAATCGCCCATCACATTCAAAATTTTCTGCTTCCTCTTTCAACTGTAATTGCAGGCGACAAAAGTCATTAATTAATAAATACGATACAATCGCGAAGCGTGAACCTGATATGATATGTGAAAACATTGTAAATCCATATTGAACGCCATGACTTGTCTTACCAATACTTCAACCTCCTTTGGAATTAATTTGGTGACTCCACACGAGATGCTATTGGAAATGTACCACTTACTATAATAGAATCAATAATTTCTTTTATGTATGATGTTAGATTGTGTTCGAATGTTTATAAAAATTACACATTAAAGCCATTTAGCTCAAGACAGTTTTTCAATTTGTCTATTGCAGTATATATCTCATTTTTTTCAGTGTCGTACCTCTTGATATAAGGCTTGATATATTCTAGGTAGGGGCGCTTTTCTATCTTTTGAGGCAGAGGGGCTCAATAATATACTATATCACTATAGAGGTTATACCATACCTTTACCAAATTATTGAAATATACTATGTAATTGACCAGAGGGATCTTCTTATGCGGGAGACATCTCAGCCATAACCAAGTAAATAACTAAAAATGATGCTAAAAATGCATTTCATGACGTCAGACTTAAATGTTTTACCAATAATTTTTTGTTTTATACAATAATCAATTTAAAAAGTGTATGTCACTGTAATTGATAATAGATGCTGACGAGATTGTGATCCATCCATACGAGGTTCATGTGTACCCATACAAGATTTAACTGTAGTAGTTTTGCCCATGCCAGTACTTTCGATTTTCAACAACAAATGCATTAATTACTCTATCAATTATACACAACAGAAACTATACAAAGTTAAAAATCAGTTGTATTTCTTAATTGCCAACTTCATTTGGCTGTGATGATGTTGGTAGCAGTTTAACTAATATAATAGACATCCTCATAGTACAGATCCAGGGCCGAAATTTAGTACAGAAGTTCCAACAACATCAGCTAATTATTTCTAAAGTATGTTTGCAAATTTTTTTAAATACATTAGAAATCTTTGTGATAAATTTACTTCACAAATTTGTATCAATTTTTTAAGAACTGCTAAAAGCAATGTTGAGATTCAATTTTTTCACTATAATCTGTTTTGAACGTGAATCAGAACATAAATGCAATAACCATTGAAACATTATTTGAAATTTATTGAAGTGAACTAAATGATAGAGCTAATGAACTGAATAAGTTTTTCACTTGCTCTAATGCTTTGAAAGAAAATGACGTAGATATGATGCAACCGTTTGCGTCTCAAAACAAATATCCGCAAGTGACATCTCTCATATTTAAGAACTTGGGCCCCTTAAAAGCTAGCGGTCCTGGCAACCTTCCTCCGAAACTATTTAAAGCGTGTTATTTGGAGCTGGACGAAGTGTATGGTCACATCTATCAACAAATTATTCCAACGAACACTCATCGTAATGTTTGGAAGGAACCACTCGTGATTGCAGTTCCAAAGCGAAGCAGTATTGATCCAAAACTTGATAAAGACTTAAAGACTTTCGACCCGTTACTTTAACCAATATCCCCTCCAGTACTGACAAACGGGCTCCAATTTGCTTTTCCTGGAGAATTTTATTACCAGTAATTTGGATTCTCCAATACCTTGCACTATACGCATTATCTTTTTAGATGTTACGTCTGTCTTTAACACGGTATTACCAAACACTCTTCTCTGCAAAATCCAACCCTATATAAATGAAGAAAACTCCTGGGTGTTTAACTGGTTAAGATCGTATTTGCATGGCTGGTCTCAGACAGTTAAAGCAAGCCATAGATCAAAGTCCTCTAAGGCTACAGTTGATGTTGGGGTTCCGCAAGGAGACCCTTTCTCGCAACTCCTATTTATAATGTACACAAGTGAAAATAATTCTTTAAACTCAGTATCGAAAGCCACATTAGTTAAAGCCCGAAATTTTATCATGGATCATAAGTACCTACAGTTACAGTATGCTGATGACACCAATGAATGTTTTTTAATTGAAAACCAGAATTTTGAGAGAGATCTGAATATTGCTCAGTCGATTCTTAATAAAATATCTTCCCGATTTGATCAAGAAGGTCTTATTTTGAACAGTACAAAAAACCAAGGAAATTATATTTTCATACAGTAAACATCTTGGCTGTTTAGACTCGTTTCTTCATATTTATGGCAATTCTTCTAAGCGTCCTGGGAAGCTAAAATATTTAATTGTCTATTTAGATCAAAATTAACATTCAAATTTCACCTCTCTGAACTGGTGCGAAAACTATTACATTATTAATTCTATTTCGTATGTTACGAGGTACCTATATGATTCCACTCCTAATTGCATATTCGATCCTTACGTTGCGCCACATATCTTGTATGCAGCTCCGGTTTGTGTTTGTCATATAAGGGCTAAAGACAAGCATCTCGAAATGCTGGCCGTATACTTGGTATAAGTTACACAGTTATATGATCTGATTAACAACGCAATTAGAAATTCTGTGAACAACCCGATCCATTGTATTACTGCTATTACTCATCCTCTTTACAAATATTTTCAACCTTTGTCATCACAATACTATCTGCGCAATGCCCCCATAACAATCCCGTCTCGAACATCCAAACGGTACAACACTTTTGTAGCTATTGCATGTCGTTTTCTGTCTGGAGTCCCGATTTCTAAATTTCGAGTATCAATCAGCAGCCTTTGAAGCCAACGTCTCCCCATCCTTCTATTTTTATCTAATAGATCTCCTGTATTTATCAAGCATTTTGTACATCTATGTTTTCTTATTTTGTTTTCCTTTTTAGTGTTGTACTACAGGAAATAAAAAGCTATTATTATTATTATATACTTTTATATTTTGTAATTTTGAAGTCAACGCGGATTTTTTAGTGCTTTTGAGGTATCGTCTCATATTAACAGGGCGGGATTGACATATTGCGAACCTCATGTCTGTAGGAACTCAGATTCGCTAAAACTTTACTTCCCTATGTCCATATATATATAT
>CABFPE010000386.1:586543-610019 GCA_900660155.1 Hofstenia miamia | reverse complement strand
TAAACTTTCCCTCTATACTCTATATGCACTGACGAAGCTATACGTATGTAGCGAAACAAAACATGTTTGCGGAATAAATCTTTCATAATATATATATATATATAGATGAGATTTATTGTTCTATCGTTTTTAAACTTATTATACAAAAGTGAATACATTGTTGTTACAAAAACAGTTCTTTATTTCAAATTTTTTATCACAAGTTTATCGGCAAAAGTTGGAGCCCTTCATCTGAATTGTCTATATTTTAATTTTGAAGGCAATGCGTTAAGTACAATAGTTTAGATATTTGGCAAGCAACTAAGTTGCAACACTTTCATTATATTTTTCTTCAAATCTCACTGTTTTTGTAACAAATACAAATCAAAGACACTTTATATTAAAATGGATAATGAGTGCAATTTTTTGAACCTGAGAATAATAAACCATAGATAACTACTGTACATGTATTCATATACTTTAGCATATACTTTCATACCGGTTGTTCTCAAGTGCACCAGCTGCTGGAAAACACATGTTTCTTTGGGCAGTTTTCATTTGCAGAAAATGTGCACTCCTTATTCACCGAAGTCATCCTCAAAAATTGCCAATTTGATTATCTGTTCAATGTATATAGTGTTTTTCATAATGATACATATTGGATATTTCTTTGCACAATTGGGATGTTTTTTGCCTTAGTTGGATCTCCTCTTGCTTTATTCGGATCTCCTAATCCCTATGAGGATCTTTTGTGCTTTATTGGGATCTCCTAAACACTACATTGATCTCTTTGTGCTCTATTGGGATATTTTTTGGCAAATACTATATTCGCCATTTTAGGCTCATCAGTTATTATAAATAGAAATTTTTTACTCGGGATAATTTTTGAGCATAAATGGGAATGTATATTTAATGCTGTGAATACTACTTACTAAATGTGTCAGTATTAAGAGAAGCTGTTCCGTTTCCAATCTTCATTAAAAAGAATGTCATTTACACCAATTGTTTATAAATAATTAAAAAATATAAACGAAATCTTATTAAATCTATTAGTTTAAAGACAATCATTTCTTTGTTGAACAGTCTTCTGAGAAGCTTTGTTTTCTGACCCTTATCTATACTACACTTTTGAATGGCTGTATGACAAATGGAAAGATCACTCATTCAATTTACACGTAACTCTTGATTGGGTTGTAGGAGCACCAAAATTAGCTGATTTTGTTACTATAATTTAATGAAGCAGTTGAGGGGGAGCAAACAAATTCAATAGCTATGTCTTTCAAGCTGTAAACATGTTCGCCTAACCTTAACAGATTCAGACTTTCCTTTTAGTGAATGCTTAAAATTTACACATTGCATTCTTTTCAGATAATAAATATGAAGTTATTTGAAGAAAGCGACCGCTAACACGCTTTTCAAACAAGATTAATACGTGCGTGTCTGTTAGAGAATGTGTTACGTCATACGAAAATAATCCTAGCCCAGTTCCTATATGCAATAAAACGCTGTACTGAATTTTTTTGTAATTGACACGTGAATTTTCTATCACCTAAGGATTTTAAAATAAGTAATCAATTCCAGAAATTTGAAATAATTCTAAATATCGAATAAACTGTATATAACCTAGCGAATATTTCGAAATTTAATTTTCTAATGTTTGGATTAATAACGTCTTTTCTTGCTTTTCAGTTGTCATGAAATTTATTATTTTTACCAAGTAGTTGCTGTTATATTTTCTTTGTTTTTAGCCAACTTCATCGATCTCCCCTCGAAAAGATTTCCAGGCATGTTCTTTGTTGTTAATTTCAAATTAAAAATCCGCCATTGCTTTGAATTTCACACATAGCGTTTCATTTCATTTAGCAGTTCCCGGCCATAGCTGCATTACGAATTTCTACACCAAAGCCACAAGAAGAAAAGGTTTGCTTACTTTAGATTTTCTTGCATTTAACTACTTAATCCATACTTTGAGTATAGTCAATCTTCGTTCCGAATTTCATTGTCTAACTTAACTATATTCCTTTGCGTTCATATTTATAGCGCAAGTACGATTATGAAAGCTATTTTATTGACAAAAACAATCCAAAAATTATTAAGGCTTTTTACAGCGAAAAAAATATATTTGAAAATTTCAATTCTTGGTGAATATGTTTTAATAGAATGGGATTTGTGTTGAACTGCGTGCTTCATTCAATCTAGTCTAGACAAGGAGTTAATTGTGACAAAACTATATTTGAAAATTCCTATACAACAGCCGTTCTCAATTGAAAAAATTAAAAGAACTTTTCAAATTTTAAACAACCCTGCTTAAAACACAATATTAAGTTTTTTTTCATAGCGTTTTTCGAACATTTGAGGCTGCACATTTTTTAACAAAGTTTCAAAAACTACAACTGCAACTGGAGTACAATTTGAATTACAAAAATCTAGACTAATTTTGTTTGTTTTACTATCAAACTACGATATTATACAGATGTCTAAAATATTTATCTTAAATATTTTTTTGAAACTACATAAATATACCAATGCAAGTCTAACACTAGTCGTACACTGCCGTAAAGCAAAGTAAAGTAGACTTATTTGGATTTTACTATACTTAAGGCCTCGTACACTATCGTAAAGTAAAATAAAGTAAAGCAATTGTTTACAGGACTTAAATCATTGAATACAACCTAATTTATTAGCAAAAATTGCAACTTACAAATATTAGAATGTATTTTGATTTAGATATGATATGCATTCGAGTACCATTGTGTAAACAAAATTAATTTTCATTATATTAATGTGATATATACTAAGACTGTTATCATTTGGTTACTTGGAAGTTTTGGATATTACGAAGAACATTGGTTTACTAAAAGGGAGATCCTCCCCAGTTTTAACATCAAAAAATTTTTTTTGAAATCCAGATGTTTATCATTAGCTAGAATCATAGACTACTAAATTTAGTAGACTATGCTGCAATCATCACAATCTCACTTTAGTAAACAATGTCTATATTTTCAACAGATTGGTGCAAAAATCCAATTATTTCCAGCATGGGACTTTGTTAACTCAAATGCATGATTAACAGCAACAAAGAAAAACGGTTGTAATTAATTCTTTGTAATTATTGATTTAATTTATATCCTGCTTTTGGGATAACTTTTCAGCGACTCTCAAATTGAAATCAATGTTGTTTACATTATTTTACTTTACTTTATGGAAGACCTCGTACACTTCCTTAAAGATTTACCTAAAAATTGAAAACAACCGATTGTGTAATTATCTACTTGAAAACTTACTTTACTTAAGACTTCGTGCTTTACTTTACTTTACTTTACTTTTCCGCAGTGTACGGCCAGCCTAAGAAATGAATTGGTATTAATCTATTAACTCAGAAATAAAACTGTTTGTGAAGATGATAAAAAAATTTCTAAGATTGTAAGTTAATTATAATTATACAGGCTAGTTCTGATCATGAGGTGAGCTCAATGTCAATGCCTCCATGGGAGTATCACGATGTTTGAATATTCATCAATGCACACATTATTGTGTTCTCGTTTGTCTCGACCCTTACACGATGGGAGCGAAAGGGTATATTAATCTGTTGAGAAAGTAACTGCAGGAAGGGACCCTTTCCAATAACATTTGGTATAGATGATGAGGTAGCCGTTCTAGGTGGCGGACTATTGCTGCGACGGTTAGGAAGATTGCCAATGCGTTGTTGGTGTCAATGAATAATTAATTCTTCGAGATGGTGAACAGTTGCGGCGAGTGCTTCAAGGGTAACAGGTTGCTGGTCTTCGTGATCGGACTTGTACTCGGTGTCTTTGGCAATATGCCATGTTGTTAGGGCAACTTTAGCTTTCTATTTTGCTTTATTTCGCGTTTGTGACATGAGTATGAATTCAGGAGAGAGACGGACTTCGATAACGTTTTACTAAAATTTATTCTCTTCTCCAGTACAATTGACAATGCGGTAACTAAAAATGACATCATCTCGTCGGTTTATATAGTCATATCAAAATGGTTTAAGGCTGTGCGTAACGGGTTAGAGATGAAGTCATATGCATTATTAGGAAGTTTACAATATTGATCGATATTTCTAGAAGGAATATCTGCCGGGTTCTCTTTCTGGAAACCCATTTTACTCTTAATTTCTTCACAAATATTAACAAATTTACTGCAAATGATAATTCTAATGTATTATAATGCACTATTTTAAATTTCTTAGCTGAATAATACAGCGCTTGCATATATTGTAGAGAAGGGCTTTGCTAAGTAACAAGTGATCGCCAAGGCTTTAAGTACTTTGACAGATATGTGTGACTCTATAACGTCTATTTCTTCTGAGTAAGATATAGGTCTGTATGAGGAGGTCTTTACTATACCAATCTCACAGTCGGAGGCATTAGCATACCATGTCTCTGTAGAATTAGGTGTATTATCTTCCCATACATAATAATGAGGAATTTTCATAAATAAGATTCTGATTAATATAAGTAAATTTCGTCTATCCATGGAAAAGTACAAAGGTTTAGTAAGTGTCCATGGGGCAATAATTGGCCACGAGAAGGCTGTGTCCGAGTATCCTTTCTTTTAATTTTCCTTTAACTTTATTCAAATCCATAGCAAGTATAGATCCAAATGTCATCTCTTTTTGTGGTGTTAATAACAACGTAGAGTTGAGTTTTTTCATTTGAAAACCGAGAGCTTCTGCTTCTTACATAGGTGATCTAGATGTTTTCTCTTCTTGAAATCTTATTCCATTTTTTTGTAGGAAATTCAAATAATCATTTATAGGCTGGAAATTACTGACATGAAAGACTAGTATGTTGTCGATATGTCCCCAGCATAAACTACAGTATTTTTTTAAGAGACTGAGTAAATAATTGAGAAACATCTGACAGGCATATGGTGAAATCGCAAGACCCATCGGCAACTTATTGAATCCGTACCTTTGACCATCCGGAGATAGGAAGCAGTTTTGTATTTTTGTGTATCATCTAAATCTAAGTGATAAAATGCTAATTTCAAATCCAGAGTTATCATAACGTGATTTGATGGTGGACATAAGCTCTAGATAATTTGAAGAAAAGGCGGAAGAAAGAATTTTGGGTGTAGTGAAATCTTCATGGCTGGGCTGAAATCAATTACCAAACGTATTTTGTGTCTATCCTTTGCAACCGCAAAACACTCGAAAACAAAGGAAGATCTCGGAGATTTCTCAATATGTGCAACCTTTATGAAAAGAAAGTTAAGTCACAAAAATTTAGATTTTTGCGTCTTGTCATTTTTAATGAAAGACTGTGTGCAGTACATTAACAGTGTCCTTGCTAGTACAGCTAATGTAAGCAATGACCTTATGCGTATTCACACGCTGATAAATAATCACAAATCACTGTTTGCAAAATATTTTTAGTCTCAACCAATTTTCTCAGGAATTCGTCCAAAAATATTCACTGTGTGTTTCGAACCTAATATCTATCACAGATGGTAATTATGATTTAATCTAATTATTTCTGAGAAACATTTATGTATTTCGATAACACATTTAGAAGTCATTTAAATCTGATTCCATTATTATATTTTTAAAAAGCCTCAAGTTTTTTGATTTGTAAAATCAAAAAATGTATCACATAAAGACCATTCTCCATGAGTGTTGGTTTGATTTATTATTGAATTACAGCATTCTCTAGTGCTTCAATAGCATTTCCTTATACAATCAACAATATTTTTTTTATGCTAGGATTTTTCGTTATTTACTAATTGCGATTTTCAATATTAGATATACACCCATGAACTCAGTAAATTTTATTTTGAAAAATTAAAATGTTGGAAATTGATTTAATTCGCAGATTGCCTGATGAAAAAACTACATCGGACTATCTTTGGGGTGTCGCTTTTGCCGAAACGGAAAATATTTTTCTTTCCTGGGCCCTCTGAGGGCGGCATTATTCACGTGATTCTATTTTTTTAAAGGTATTAAAAATTAAGTACCTATATATTCAAGGCGTCTTTGGTACGCCTTGATATATTATATATTATTGGAAAGATAATCAACCTGGGAGTAAGTGAACCTAAAATAATCTTCTTACCGCTTTCTGAGTACGAGTTGTGTAAGTGTTTGTAACACAAGTATAATTACACTTCATTTACTATACAATCTGATACTTGAAAAAACAAAAAATGAAGGTGGAGATGAGCAATTATAGAAATCGTACGAATATTTCCACTTCTCCAAAGTAGTTTTAATACATACCTTTCATAGTACACCGATATTTATGGAATTGCGGCACTATTTACTCTGATGAGAAATAACTCAACAGGAATGTGAGCTACATATTCACCCTACAGTAATAGGATTATGTACTGCAAACCAACATAGACTTTGAAATGTACTATATGCAGGCTCATATTTGTATTTTTCATAAGTGTGGATATCTGTGCTTAAAAATTTGGAAAATAAATCTTACAAAAACCAATAATGACATCAAGTAATAAACATAAACAGAAATGCTGTATGCAAAGTTTTTTACTACATGTTTATCATTTATAATAACATTCATCCACTTGGAATGTATTTATAGAGTCGTTTTGTATTGCGATAGTAATTATCTCATCACTTGAACTTTCCTGCATGTCCTCTTTAATTTTCCACTTTATTGTTGTTGTGTAAGAAATAAAACGGCGTGCTTACTACATCTACATTTACATCTCATCAATAAATAACTTTATCACTGTAAGCTTGTGAATGTGGAATCATCAAAAACTATTTGGTGCTTGTATTAAATGTTTTTGCTCAAAAATATGCAAACTGCTCTTTGCTGGTAGAGGTCAACGATGAAGTATATTTTATAATTAACCATCGAACTGTTGTCACATAGAAATCGTTGAAGTTGTAGTTTGTAAGGGGCATTTTGTAAAAACGTTTTCAAAGCACATTTTTTATGAGTGGCAACGCAGAAGTTAATTCCTTGTTTCTTAAATGTCTGTTTTTAACATTGACATGCGAACGGTATTTGTTTAACTCAGCGTATCGTAGAGCTTCTTTCATTTCAGTCGCTTGATCCTTGCCTAGCCAATGCAGTATCCTCTCATTTATTTGTTTTACAATAAGGTTATTTTTCTGAGAAGCTTTTGACTTTCAGTAGAATGTTTGGCCATCCAGCTCGCCATGTTCTAAAATTGTTCTAGTTTTTTGGCCTATTTGAGCCTGTGTTCTTATAGATTGCTCCTAATGATAAATGAATTAATTATTAACGATCGGTGTGTTTTTTAAATTATAATTTCAATATTTTCCAATTGCACAAGCTGGGCAGTAAATATTTTCATTTGCGTCTCTAGTTTTTAACACAAAATAATAATCGTTATTTGTAAATGGTTTTCAATTGCGTCATTTCGCAGTGTGTTTTATTTTGAAATTTTAGTTATTTAGCTTTTAATATGTATATTTAGTTCGAATTGACTGTAAGTTGCCCAGCTAACCCCTCAAAAACTTCATCAATCTCTCCTCAAAAAGATTTTCAGGTATGTTTTTGTACTTAAATTCAAAATTTTACGTATATTTCTTTTTTTTAGAAACACACAGCCTCCGCTACATCACAAACTATTGCATCTAAATCAACAGAAACAACGGTTTGATTGTTTTTTATTTTCATGCATTAAGTCATTAAATCATTCAACCCCTCATTAACAAGCTATCTTTGATTATATTTTTTGCAAGTGATTTATATATAGCGAGACGCACCTGAATATTTTCAAGATATAAATTCAAAAGACTTTTGATTTTTCAATTTTATAGAAACATTTTCAAAGCTTTTAATGTGCTGTCATGCATTTTTTAATAATTCCGACCAACTTGATTTATTATCCGCAGTTTTGATAACTTTAGAGTAGAATTACACAATTTAATGCTTCCGTATAAACCAGTATGCTTTATAGAAAATAATATTTAGTTCAAGTTTATGTGAAGAATATAACATTTTATTGGCAGAAATCTTTTATCTTTGGACATGTGAAAATATAATATCATTTATTAACTTCAATAAGTAGTTAAATTGTATTAATGCTTACCTAGGTGATCCATTCTGTTAATTCCACAACTCAACACACAGAGACCAAGGTATGCTTTTTGTATCTACAATTTTACCTGACTAAGTGTATTCTTACAATGCCAATAGAATTATAATGGTAGTTCTATTACTGATATAATTATAAATTTATTTTGTTTCAATTATTGGAATTATCTGTAGTTTGTTGCTTTAGCTATTTCAAATACTTGTAGAAATCCAATAGAACATTTTTCAAACGTTTATAATCGATCCTTACAATTACTTTTAGGTACATACACATCATTCGGAGCATGGAGGAAAGACTACTTCGGTAAGTTTCAAAATTCAATCTAAGGTTTGAGAAACAATTTTTTGATTTAGATCAAACCTCCTTTTTCATTTTTATAATATATTTTTGTTTCGTCTTTTTCACCAAGTTTTAACTTCTTTAAATTTTAGTGTTTATGTAATTGATGCGTATTAGAATAAATATAAATTTTATATTTTACCACTAATAAACATTCTATAAAATTATTTAAACCAGTATAAAAATGTAGATATAAATGTCGTTTTAGTAATCTCTCTATATAATAATATCTTATTGTACACTATTTCTAAGAATACTTAAAGATTAGGTTTCGGGTCAGACATATATGCCGTCCAATTGATATTCAAAATTTCGACCTCATTTTGTCGCAGGCTTGTTCTGATAGTATTGCAGTCAGTGGCGTACACAAGGGGACATGGTGGAATGCCCCCGTCAGGTTTTCAAAAGTGATTTTTACTGGCTAAATCAAAAACTGTTCGGTTAAGAAATTGAAAAATATTAAATCTACGGTCGTGAAATGCATTTTTCGGTCCTATTTTCTCAATATTTTCAAAATTGTCTGCGCGGCTTCGCCCGCTTTTGATCATGACTAAAATGACCCCCCTTTAGAAAATCTTCCTATAGAACATCGAAAACGAGCTATACCCCTCTCCTAAACATCATCATCACTCGATATTGAGGAGATCATTGAAGATTAATTTGATCTATTTACAAAAGAATTAAATGTATAATGAGATCTAGGTAAATATGTACACAGTGATTTAAATAATAACTGTAGTTGGCTCATTGTTCAGCAACCTCTTCATAATTATGCGGTTGGACGAGTTCAAAATTTAACAGTACCGAACATAAATTTTTCAGTATGTAACAAAGGCTCTCGATTAACAGTTCACAAGTTAAATGCGGTATTTAGAATCAAAGCGTTCTATCATTTGAATTAGAATCATTCTCTTTTAAAGTGAAGAAAATACTAGCAAACGTTAGTTACTGCAAACGCATTTAAAAAAACTCTAAAATGGAGTAGATAAAAAGTCATATAAAAATCATCAGCATCATTCCTGCTGGAACAAGTGAGTTATTAGTAGCAAATGACATAATAAACTTATTCTACATACAGACTTTAAAACAAAAGAAATAATCAAATTTTGGAATCCCCTGCGCCCTTTACGTCATGTATGTATGACTTTCGCATCTAACGTTTGCTAGTATTTTCTTCACTGTAAATGAAAGTAGTTCTTCGCCATTTACGTCATGTGTGTATGATTTCTTTGGTTTGTAAACAAACAAGGCTGTGTTATTCGTATAAGTTAAGTATGCGAATGTTAGTTGAGACTTAAAAATTTAACATAAACATATTTAAATTGACTTATATTAAAATGTGTTAATCTGCATTTGAACTGACAGATATAGTATTTCTCAGAGTAATTATATTTTGGTATTTTTAGTGTTAACTTTGGCCAACATTGATAATTGTTTCAGAATTAGCATTTTGATGTGTTCTATAAATTGATGTTATCAATAAGTTTCAGTTTGCTACTTATAGAGTTTATTCAAAATCAAGCAATGATTGAGTTTGTGAAATGGTTTCGTTGGCACAGTGAGATTGATGCTCCTTGCATCCCTTAAGTTTAGTCATAAAGCCATAGTTTGTGTACAGACCTTTCCACTACTTCGTAAAGTTTTTAAAATTCAATTTAACTAATCAAAAATTTAAATACTGATTTTTTCGTCATAGACGAGATGTAATTTAATTTATGCATGTTTAGAATTTTACAGATGTTAAGGATAATCTGACAAAGACAAATCAGCGACTTTCTGTGTAAGTTTTTATGACATCACCTATTTAATATTGAAATGTTCCACTCTGATAATATACAAAATTTCTACACGTTTCGATAAATTTTAAGCTTCTATTTAGTTGTGGTGGCAGTAATTCTCAATCAAAGGTATATGTGCTATCTGGAAACTAAATACAATTAATATGACTTTTAGAAAATTGTAACTTCTGAAAGCGTCTATCACTTCATTCAAAATATTGGTAGCGGTGGATCTTCGAAGGTAAGACTTCTTTAATCTTTCACATTTGTCAGTCATCAATTAATAAAAAATATATAGTCGACTTCACATTAATGTCAACCAGTGGCTTGCATGGATTTCGTATCATATGGAGTTGCCAATTGTTTTACATGTTTAAAGAGTATTAATGGCACATGTGATCACGAATGTAATCGTAAGCACATAAAGTTGTTTTTATGAATGAATTTTATATTTTAGACAGTGTCTTGTCTCGAATGTATTCAAACTGTTTTGATATTTATTGTTACGTGTGTAGTGTACACATATTAGATGATCGAGTACAGATATATTCAAGTCCCCACATTAAAATGGGAGGGGGAATTTGCAATTGTGTTTGTGATAATGAGGGCGATTGAATTTGTTCCAAATCTACGGCATTGATTTTGAGCATTATTTTAACTTTAAAATAATTTATCCTGAGCTGTACGCTAACTATCCTGGTTGAGATGAGGACTTAATAAGCAATAAAAAATGAGAAATTGGGATTAAAAAATTTTGGATGAATATTATTGAACGTTAATAAGCAATACTTACACATAAATTTGTAAGATTAAACAAGTAATTTTTCATTAAACCATTATAACCAGATTAACTTTAACTGTAGATTAAACACAACTGCATAAATTCGATAAAATTTTCTTTCTTACTATAAGGTGACCACAAAGTATGTGGTCATTCCATTATTGTGCATGAGTAAACAAGTTGTTAGTGTTCACTGCTATGATCTCAAAATGCTATATATGTCAATTTTATGGTTTCTGTAATTTACTTATTTCAAAAATTTTGATAATGGGTAATTATGGTGCTATGATTTTACTATGATGATAATATTCTATTGGTTTACAAATTTTTCGTCACGCTTAGGTTTACAAAATGAAGCAAACCCATCCTGTTGTGAGGCAAGTTGCTCTTAAATCAATCAATCTTACGAAAATGCCTAAGGAAATGCTTGATGGCTTTTACAAGGAAGTTAAAACTTTAAGGAGTCTTCAAGGAAGCCCTTACATTATCGATCTTTATGAGTCGTAAGTGATTTCATGCGTACTCTTATTGATTCCAATTACATTATACCTCTGGTTTTTTGCTTAACCAAATATGTATAGGATATTGTTTTATCGTCACAAATTTCTCAGTAATAGAATTTTTGTTGAAGATTGAATCTCTATTAAATTTTAATGTTATTTGAATGTTTAGATATCGGTAACATAAATTTATTTTTGTTGTTGCTCACTGCTTTTTTAATTTTTTTGTAGTCATTGCCCAAAATAATTTGAAAAACATTTTTAAAATTTGGGTTTTCCGGTAGTTTACCCATTCACATTAAAATATTCTCAGAATTTATTTGTTGTTACTCAGTTAGTTTCACATGACACATCATCGTTGCTACATTATCATAACTTCTCAATCCGGAATTTCGTTTTGCTCCATCGCTTTTTTTAAGCACATCCATATCTTCCATGTGGAATTCCTTGTTTATTTCTAATCTGGATTTTGTAGTTTGATTTTTTACCGTTGTTAATTGTTTATGTTGAACAGTGATAGTAAATTACTTTTAGAGATATCATTAATAACAGTCATCACGTTCTAGTTATGGAGTTGGGCGATCAGGATGTCGATACATTTCTTAAGGAGCATCCCAAGCGTGGTCCTACTTTAGATAAATTATGGATTTGGAAGCATATGCTGCATGCTGTAGAATTCATACACTCCAAAGGTAGCTATTGTTAAAATAACACGCATTGTTCTATCTTCCATTCAGTGGTAATTATTTCAGCTTATTGACAGTGATTATCAGGTATTGACTTTTAAAAATGTAATCTTATTTGGTAACCCAAATAAAACAAAATAATTGAAAATAAACAAGAGATCGTAAATAACAGGTACATTTATTTAAGGTTTTCAAACGTTTACTTTATATTAAATTTTTAAATCATTGCTTATTTTAGGCATTGTGCACAAGGATTTGAAACCGAACAACTTCATCCTCATCAATAACAATGTTAAGTTAATTGATTTTGGAATTTCACATGAAATTAGAAACAGAACTAGTATTACAGAATTGAGACCTGTAAGCAACGGTGTTGGTATTTCATTTATCTTTTCGTTTTAGGCAGGCACCGTTCTTTATATGGCGCCAGAAAATTTTATCCCTAATGAAAAGAATAAAATCATGGTAAGCAATTCGTTTTCAAATTACTTTAGCTATGTAGTTTCTCAATATGCAGTAAGTGACAATTAAGCTTGGTATGCCTTAACGTTGTTTATCTTTAAAATGTGAAGGTTTTTCCTTACATATCGTTTGCTTAGTGACTATACAAAGGAATTCCACTATTTTCAAGAATTCCTTTCGTTAGAAATAAACATAGTTTCAAAAGAGAAGGCATTGCCGAAAATAGTTTTTAATTTCTCAAATGTTTATTAAGGAATTGTATCTTAACATATATTCATGATTTAGGTTGGCAAGCCTTCAGATGTTTGGGCTTTGGGAACTATTCTGTATTACATTGCTTATCAGTGTACCCCCTTTTCACATTTTGAAACCAACCATGCCATAATGTTCGCAATCGCCAATCCCAATCACAATATTGTTTATCCGGAAATTTATCCATTTATTCATCCAATTATGCAGGTAATTTCACTGGTTGACAGTGATTTTTTATTGGGATGAGTGTCATTGTTTCTTGCTATTTTGTTGGTCCTGAATGCGATAGTACTCTTTATTTCGTTAACGTGAGTAAGATGTTCAGAAAAACTATTTCAGGTACAATTGGAGAATTCCTTAAATTTAAGAAAAATAATTTTTCAGTTTTACTGTAACAGGAAATAACATTTAATAATAATAATAATAATAAATGACTTTATTTAGTCGCTGAAGGCATACACTACAAAAAAATAAAAACAAGTCAAGTTTTACGGCAGTGAGGACAGTCACAGGAGATGAAATAGGAGCAAATGGAAGAGTAGGCGAAGTTGGAGAAGGGCACAGCAAAGAGGAAAGCCATCAAAGATTTCTTGAAGCTCGGTGGCGGGGAAAAGAAATCAATCGCTGTTGGAGGGTTGCGAGTCAAGATGTAATTAGCAGCAGTACAAGCACGATTGAAAAACGAGTGAAGGGTGCGATGTTTCTTTGTACGACGAATGGAGAAGGTGACAACATCATCAGAGCGAGTGCAGCAGGAATTAGAGAACTTAATGAAATCAAAAGGATCAAGATCCAATTTGCGAGTCAGTAGTCGATTGAACAGAAGGAGATCACAGGCATGGAAGTAGAGTGACAGCGGGAGAGTGGAGAATTTCAGCAGAGCGTCTTTATAGTCCAAAGAGGAAATCCATTTGAAAGCGCGTTTCTGGAAACGTTCCATGGAGTGGAACAAAGCACGAGAAGGCCACCAACAAGGAGACGCGTAGAGAAGAATGGCGCGAGGAATGGACTTGAACAAAGAGAGTTTCACAGCGGACGAGGTATTAAAAGGAACATTACGGAAAAGGGCAAATAGCGAGGAATTAGCTTTGCGGAGACGCAAAGACACATGTCCAGTCCAATTTAAGTTTGCAGCAAGTTGAACTCCAAGATGAGTGTGATGAGGCGCAAAGTTCACAGGTAGAGGCAAATCAGAAGGGGGAGCCACAGAAAAGGAAATACCACATGTCTTGGTAGTGCTAAAATCGAGATGGTTGACAGAGGACCAAGTAGACAAGTGCTCAAGATCAGAAAAAATGTTGAAGTAAAAGAGCAACCAAAATCAAAATTCGCAGTGTCGTCAACATACAACAGGCAAGATGAGTTGAGAACAGAATGAGGGAGGTCGTTAATGGCAACGAGGAAGAAAAGAACAGCAAAAACTGAGCCTTGAGGGGCACCACTAGTAACGGGGACAGGAGAAGAGATAGACGAGTTGATTTTGACACACTGGTGGCGATTGGTCAGGTAGGACTGGAACAGTTCGATGAAATCCACATCAAAACCAAATAAACGTAACTTGTCAAGCAGAATGGAATGAGAGAGGCGATCAAACGCTTTTGAGATGTCAAGAAAGATAATACAACCAGGATCATTACTATCAGAGTGAAAGTAGCAATTTTCGATCAGAGTGAGCAGGTTAGTAATCATAGAGCGACCAGGAAGGTTGCCATGCTGAGAAGAAGAGATGAGGTGACGAATTTTTGGGAATACATAACGAAAAACAAGGCGTTCAAAGATGATAGACAGTCGAGATAGAATAGCTATTGGGTGGTAGGACGTGACCTGCGAGGAGGGAAGCTGATTGGATTTTAACAGCTGAGCAATCCAAAATGTCTTCCAACAGGCGGGATAGTGCTTAGTGGAGCAAATGAAGGAGTAAAGATGCTTTAAATCGATAGAAAGCGTAGAGGAGGTTTCATGAATTACAAAGGAAGCAACACCGTCAGGATAACAAGGACCAGACAGCTTGCAAGATTTAAGCATGAAAAAAATATCATGGGTGCTGAAGACCATAACACAAAGTCGGATTAGCGGGGAGGCAGCAGGCGGACCAGGACACATGGAGACAGGTACAGAGAAGTTAGAGGCACAATACGCGTTGAACATATCAGCTTTCTCAAGGTCAGAGTGAGCAGAAAGAAGATACCATCTCAAATTGGGGAGCTCAGGCTTGGAATGAAGAGGACGCAGGAAGGAATAAGTGTCTTGAAGAGAACTGGACGAGAAGCTGGACAGAAAAGAGACTTTGTCAAGTTCCATAAAATTGAGAACATCTTCTGTGAGAGAAGCAAGCTTCGGAGTAGCAGTAGTACCAGAATGGCGTTTGTAAGACTCCAATTTATTCAAGGAGTGCACAGTAAGGGACGAAAAATAGAAAGGAAGAGAAGCACGCTTTTTCCGCCGACGAGGAACATAAGAAGAAATAACTTGATGAAAGAAAGTGAACCAATCGTCAACTGAGAAGGAATCACTAAAAACGGGCAGCGAAGATGAGAGAGCAGCATTAAGTGACAGAAAGTCACTGTTAAATCGAGCATATTGTGGAACAGCCGGATTAGCAGATGGAGAAGTAGAGTTGACAAACAGATTGAAGCTGACAAATGAGTGATCTGACAGCTTAGCAGGAACAGGGATTACAGATATGTCAAATATGTAATCGGGGTGAGAGCACAGAACCAAATCAAGCAGGGAGGAGCTGGAAGTAGGAGAAAATACAAGTTGTTTAAGAGAATAGCATGCAAAAACTTCTAAAACTGCAGACTCATAAGTGTCAGTAGAGTCGAACGCATTCCAGCAGACATTAGGAAGATTGAAGTCACCACAAACAAGAAAATGAAAACGAATGGAAAAGCCAAGGTGACGAGAGAGGTAGGTAGACTGGTCATGAAAAGACTCGAACATAGATGATAAATCAGCAATGGGAATGCGGAAGGCACTTTTCGAAGGAGGGTTGTAAATGCAGAGCATAGAAACAATGCGGTCACTGAGAACAACAGCACAGCCACAACAGAAATCGAAGGATAATGAATCGAAAGAAATGGGACGGATGTCAAGGTTAGGAAGACAAGCGGCAATGAGAACACCACCATGGCGACCACTGGATCAATCCATATGAGAAAGAACTTTAAGAGTAGCGTTGGGAAAAACAACACTATCAGCAATGGCAGGATCAAGCCAGGTTTGGGGGCATACCTGAAATCTAATAAACTGTATAATAAACAGGTACTGTGTGTATTGGACACAGTGGGGCTATAAGTTTTGTTAAAATATCAGGGCCCGATATCTCAAAGTGCTGTTATTAGAACTTCAACGTTTACTGCAGCCCTAATGTTAATGTGAGTATCTCCAAAATTTACTGTAGCGTCTATTGTTTAAGCCAATATCTCGAATCTACTGTTAGTGAAATCTTAGTTTACTGTAACATGAATATTTAACCGTATAATGAAGTCAGATTACTATACTTTTAGTTGATTTTATGCTTTAAAATTGATTCAAGAATGATCAAAGTGAATGCCGTATCAGACGAAAATTTCACAAAAAACTAACCATTTGACATGTAAGACAATGAATTTCTTGGTCGACACACTTCCGAAGGATGCAGTGTTAAATCTCTGATTTTGTCAATTTAACTCTAGAAAAGTTCAAATACCGATCTCAGAGCCTTTTAGTTTAAACTCAAGTTTGTGTAGCCTTGCGATACTACAGAGTAGAAGGTTTCATGTGCGAAATGGGTTACTTATATGGAATCGGTGAGATATCAGCCAGTCGATGTTTTCGTGCAGTGTAATCAGCATTGTCGTCTGAAATTGATCGATTTATTTCATTGCCATCACCAGTTTCTATTCCAAGTATTCAAGTGAAGTTTTTTTTACTTATTCACGTGGCTTTCTTTAAATGGCGTGTGCTATAGATTTATGTCATATTCCTATACGTTCACCTTTCCTTCTTTAACACCGAATCTGCCACCGTAAGGAATAGCACTCTATCAACAAACAAATTGTTGGAGTTTCTGAGTTCAGAATACCGGATGTGAATGTCAAGTATTCAGGAAGCAATCATGATTCTTTCATTCTAAGTCAACTATCTTGTTATGAGAAATTTCAACATCATCACTCAAATGAATTATACTCTGTTATTCAGAATACCCACTTTTACCATGGTTAATGATTGCGATTTTGCGAGTTTCTTCACTTGTGGAAAAACAAACATACTCGAAATATTGGCAATTCTAAAATCGCGATTTAAATGCTTAACATGTGAATTTCTTTTCACCCACTGAACATAAATGATATCGAAGCATTTGCTTGTTTACGCTATTATGCTATGACTTTGGATATTCCTAACTTTAATTCTAGTTTTCAAAAAAATGACAGTAATGACAATCGGAATCAAATTGTGATGACATGTTTTAGTCAATTAATACAAATTTGTCAAGTGTTTTAAATTTCTCATCTTTGTTTTCTAAATTTTCCGATATGGCTACTGTACTTATAAGGTATTATAAACATTTATGTACTTAGACATTGCCAATTCGTATGCAAAGCAATCATGAATGTGATGATCCAAAGTGTTGTAGTTACATTACAAATGATTTATAACAATATCAAATGATGCAAAGATGCAACTTTAAACTAATGTACATATTAATGAGATGAGGGGTAGGGTAGGATTGCTGAGTCCACGTGCTGTTGTACTGTGTTGTGCTGCAAACACTGTAATTGCTACGCTCAAAAGCAGTATTCCGCCTTAAAATGCTAATATTCTTTTCTCTTAAGTTCAAATTCCAATAGTTGAGACTTCCTCTTTTCAATTTGGATGATTTCGCTATAATAGCTTTGGGCTGGTGTTTCTAAAAAATTTGCTGCTGGCTTATTCTGCAAATCGTATTTCCATCTCTTCTTTTGCTAATTGTGAGATCAGCAAGAATAACTGAACAATCAACATCACAGTAATCGTATAATTCAAAGTTTCTCAATGTCATTGCTCTGATGTTTTTTTGATACACCATACTCGACCCCCTCAACGGACTCCGGATAATCATTTCACTCTCAGTTAGAATGATTGAAAGATCGGTCATCGGCGGGACATCCAAAACTCTTGTCTTTGTACGACTTTGTTTTTGTGAGTTGAGAAAATGAGCCACTTTCTTCTTTACTCGTCTTCTCTCATTTTGTCATTTTTCGTTTATGGCATTGATGGGGCGATTATTCCACCACTTGAATTCATTGCTGTTCGAACTTTCTCGAATAATGTTAGCTTTTTCCTCTCACTACTTCATTCTTATGCTTTCTACTCAAGATGTCGTGAGCTTCTGTGAATTTATCAATTAAAATACTAACCTCAATCGTAGAACATTCTTTAGTTCTGACGCGTTTCAGCGTTGAAATCGCTGTCACCATATTTTCAAAGATAATGTCTTAACGAAATCAAGCTAATCTACTGTGTTTTCTTGTTATTTATCAAATCTGATGGAATTGATTGGTCGATTCACTAATATGTTACTGCGAATGTCATTCATGTGTTTCACGCCGCATTGGTTATGATTCGTAATTTTAACATTAGCATTAGTGTGATTAAAATTTGTTTCAGGTTAGATCACTAACAGCATTTTGTGATCCTGGCCCAGATTTTTGGGGAAAAATATTTAAAATAAAATGATCTTAGAGAATGTTATTTGCATAATTACCGTAAAGTTATAAGGATTAGAGTTGGATCCAAGTACAAAAAGGTTAGGAATTATAATTATCCTCCTTAGAAAATTTTCATTAACTAACTTTAGCAGTGGTAGTTAGCAGTTTGGTTATTTTGCTAAGTGCTTTAATTGAAACGTCATTTTTAATGATGTTGAATTGCTTCTGGAATGCAATTAAAACGTGAAATGTAATTTAAACGGTCTACTTGTTTTATTCCATTGTCATTAAAGTTCAGCTTATTGAAAACAATTTTTTAACTAGTTTTTCATATAATGCAAAATTGAGTTTTGTAAGGTTAAGCCGTAGTTTGACTGAGGAAGCTAGCATTAAATTGTTTATTGCATTTTCAACTGATTTTTTAGACAATGAAATATTTTATCATCAGCACATTGAACAACATGACACCACCCTCTTTTAGGCACTGAGAAATTTGAAGTGGAAGAGTTATAAATTTGGGTACAAGGTCTCTGTCAAAAGATTGGAATGCTACTTGAATAGCATTTTCCAACATTTGAAATTGTTGTTTTTCTCAATAAGTACTTTTTGTTTAATATATATATGTGTCAAGGTATTGTATTAAATAAATAAATAATCTTCGTGTTTAGACTTTAACTAAATCATGATTTAGAAGTGCTTGGAGTTTGATCAAAAGAGGAGACCAACAGTAATGAACTTAATTGATGGTCTACATCTACAATAAAAATTTATGAATATTTTGTTAGAATACGATGTATGTATTTTTCAATAAAATCAAACTGTGCAATATTAACAACTGCTGGTAATCCATTCAATTCCATTGTTTCAGTCTATCAAAAGCAATCTCTCTGTCACTTCAATTGGTCAATACTAGTTTAAAAGTTAATCACAATATTCATGTCAGCTTTTATAAGCACTCCAATAATGAATGCTTGTCACAAGAAAAATACCTTCAAAACCTTAACTTTTGAGCCTATTGTCCATAGATTAAGATAATGTATTTAGCATGACTATGAGTTGATACGAATAGCATTACAATTAACTTTGAACTAAACTATTTTTCTAAATACATGGACAGTATCTGATAGTCTTTGCTAAATTCACTATTCACAAAAAATAGCAGTGATCACATTAATAAAGGAAATACATTGTCTGAACTTTATAAATTTAAAATAGAATATTTTCTTACTTCTTATTTTCACATAGTAATAAGCAATTGATAACTATAGTTACCTAAATCAGAAATTCCAGAGTTAAATATTTTCTCGATAATTCATAATGCACCTAGCAGTGGAATCCATAGAATTGAATTGTAACAAATTGGCGAAATATTTTTGTATGCACAAGTTGAATATTAATGAAGCTAAGACAGAATTTTGTATTTTAAAACACTAAAAGTAACTACGATGATTCTGCACTGACTTTGATAGAAATAATATTAATGTTCCTATTGCAAGTATTTGCAAATATTTTCAAGTATTTAGAAGTAACCATTAACTTAAATTTTAAGTTCAACTCTCATCAATGTTAAAGTTAAAAATTCAATTCTTCAATGCATTAATTATGGCTCACCTTAATTATGCAAACGTTTTATTTACTGATCTAAACAATGTCTTTTATAAACAACTTGATATTTAATTAGAATAGGCATTAAATATCTCTGTGAAAAATTCATCGAAAACTAAGCATTACATTACTAGGTCAATTCTCATTCCAAAACAACTCGGCATATTGAATACCCTGCTGAGATTCTTCAAGCTAATCAGAAATCTACTACCTTATAACACGATTAAAATAACTGGATTTAGTCACAAACAGAATTTAAAATGAAAATTTTTTTACATGTGTTAAGTACAAGTTTTAAATAAAATCGTTCATTAGTGTCGCCATTTGAACCTGGAAGAAATTAATAACTGAAAAATAAATATTTTTTAAAAAGTAGTTATAAATCTAAATTAAGCAAAAATATATTTCTGGTAAATCATGGCTAGGATATAAATTTTAAAACAGTCACTATACTATAAATCATTACTAAAAAAAAGTCCTATAGTGATTTATCCATAGCTTGGAAGATGTTTTTGTAATTTGTGTTTTGTGAATTTATTGACACTATTCAAATATATTATCAATTATTTAATTGTGAATATCTATCTGAATAAAGAATCTCATATTTAGTTTATATATCAAATGATTAATTTTTGTGCTGTGGTTGAAGACAAATAAGCCTAATTTGCACGTATTTGATTTTACTATCTGATTTGCAAATGTAAGCCAGATTGTTCATAGTAGTAAGGGGGCTGAAATGACAGCACTATTTGACCTCTGCAAGCCTGTGGATATTGACGGTGATTGTTGTAGCGACGTCATGGAAATTGCATAGTAATAGTTAAATAGAGCGCTACCCCGTGCCAATGGGACACATTGAAGTTCTTGTAACGCCTATGGTAATGGACTGATCCTATTGGACGCCATCTGGTGATGAAATATTTTTGACAAAACTAAATTGAACTAATCAATTTTTTTTTGACAATAAGTTCAGACCAAAGTGGGAATTTTTGATTTTTAGGATTTAGGCAAACTGATATATTTGATGACAAACTTCATTTAAGGCGCGTTTCTTGTAACGATGTTTAAACATGCAACAAGGAAAACAATTGATCAATGTAAAACTCGTTTTCTGGTAATATCCAAATACAAATTGGAGAAATATTTGCTAAAACTTAAACACTAGTCGCATAATATAGATGTACATTTTCAAAAACAAGATAGAAATATCATCCCAAACTTAGTAACAAACATGAAATAAACCATTGCTAAATCAATAAAAATTGAAATGTCTGATACACCTGACAAAAGCAAGTTCATTTTCACCAATATCCAAAACAAAAAATGGAATATATATTCGCCTTTCTTAAGCATTACACACATGTCAAACAGCCTATTGTATATGAGCTGTTTTTGTGCAGATTGACAACAACATACATTTAAGTTTTCATGTACATATATGTATATATTAAGTTTACAAACTTATTAAGAACATAAATAATGAAACTTTCTCCATATGAGCTTAGTTTTGTCAGTAAATGTGTTTCTTGGTTAAGTTTATAAATTACACAACTTACTAAATATTTTTACTTATTGTTCTTGAGTTGCACATCTTATTCTATAATTAGTCAGATAATTGATATTTTGTTGTGTAATCATGTTTTTCAACTTTTTAAATATTGTATAATTTTTTTCACTTCTTGTACTGTAAACCAATTTGTTCCATAGTGATATTGAATAATTTAGGAATCTGTTCTTCATTACTTTTCTATTATACTTAGTTTTACCAAATGTAATTGTTCTTTGATTTAAATGATTAGAAATGTTCGATTTTCTTTTCCAAAATATCGATAAACATCTAATATTTTGAAGAGCTTCTAATGGTCTTAGATGATATTTACACATTATTTCTTTATTTTTGTTGCTAATTATGTTTATTCCCCATTTAAATATTTTTTTTGTGCAGAGCTCACCACATCTAGCAAATTTTCACAGAGGTATCACCATTTATTTTTGTAGTTGACACGGGAAATTAAGACGCCCAAACTTGTTATCCAGATTATTCACTACATTGTAAGCTGATGTATCCATAATAGTAACGCATTAATTCATCATTCCAAAATTACTTATACTTCTGTGTTGAATTAGTCTTTCTGAACGTGTAAATGTTTGTAAATAGGTAAACAAACTTAATTAATAGTGGATTATTCACCCACCAAAATACAAGTGCATGGTAATTAGAATACAAGTCGCCAAGAATTTTGAGAAACAAATGTCATTTAAGTAAGCTGATAAATCCATAATAGTAAAAAATACTACTTTCTAAACTGTGTAACGGGGGGGGGGATTTTTAATAAGTATTACAAATTTAGTACAAAGATTATGAAAGCAAAATTCAAGGATCAAATGCATATGAATACTTACATGAAAAGATGTATTTGAAATCTGAAGTGTTTAAAGAGGCTATGTCACCATTTATTGATTGTAAATAAAAAACTTAATAAGTGCTCAGTGAATAAATTCACCCAAACATTGCTACACATTACCAAATGTTGAATAAAGACCCAATTTTAAAATGTATATTTACTAAAATTCAACAATAAGCATACTTATTTGAAGAAGCAGTATGGAATCAAAGAACCATTTTTACATCTGAGTGTAAACATGGATAGCTATTGACTGAGCCTTCATTACATTTCGCCAGAATAATCATGATTAGGGTTCGGATTTTATGCTTTTAGCCTATTTTTTTATGCTTTAGCATAATTTACGATAAAAAGCATATTTCTTCGAAGTCAAGTTCTTATATAGTATAACATTAAATAAGCCAAAATGAAACAAAAATATAAAACTATGAATGATTAATTTTTATTAATAATCAGAATAATTATCTTATCAATCAGTTCTTTCTCATATGAGTCATATCAGTACGCTAATATATTTTGCAATTAAATTTTATTGTAGGTGAAACAATTGTGTGTGAGAGATAACAAATCTCTAGACTAGAGTAAGCGTGGCAGTGCCCTTTAAGCGGAGTAGGGAACCAATGAGAAGCTGTCAGCCATATTGGTGTGAGTAGTCAGTCACGCGTGCACGTGACGCTGTCCTTGTCTGGATAGACTCGTCATAACAAAAACAAAATAAATTTAGTCGAGATTCAACTTAATGGCATCTGCTTCAATTCGCAAATATGCTGCAGAATTTAAATGGCTGTCAATAGACAACAATCAATTATATTGTTCTTCGTGTGCAACGCATGTTTCCGAGAAGAAGAGCACAATAAAGCTTCACGAAAAATCTGCGAAACACCAAAGATTTCTCAATTCAAAGAAGATCCAGCCAAATATTTCTTCCGCCATCGCCGCATTGTCATCCGTAT
>CABFPE010000386.1:539753-556972 GCA_900660155.1 Hofstenia miamia | reverse complement strand
AGTTTTTTGTATTTCAAAGTGTTAATGGTTTTGCTTTTATGTGTTTTATTTAATATTGCATGTAAATACCTATTTTAAGGTATTCTACAAATTACATTATGTAGTTGAAAGATAAACTTTACTATTTGCTGAAAATAGTATGCAATATATAGAATACACATTAATAAACATCATTTGACAAAATGATCTCTACTGCTAATTTATATCCTCCTGGACATAAAAATAATTTTTCCAACATTTAAGTTTATAATAAATGAAAGTAATGTATGAATGTACTGACAAACTCTGCAGAGAAACATTTTTAATTTGTAAAGATGCTCATGTTAAGACTTTTATTAAATGTTTAAGAAAGCTATATGTATATATGGATAAATATTCCTTTTTATATATACATACAATATAAGTTCTGTTAAATATAAAACAATTTCTGGGTAATAACAAGAATTTATGAAATTTAATACTAGTGCTATTATTCAGTGTACATAACAAGTTCATTAACAAAAAATGTATGATTATTTCAATATACTAGTCCTTTTAATGGTTTAAACTAGAAACATACACTTTAAAATTATTTATAGTATGGCTATGTAATGCATGAATATTCACATCTTTAGCCACCCCTCCTCATTATTCATGAATTATATGTGGGCAATGACTCATCAATTAGCACACATCAATCAATTTTTATACATGTATGTGAACGCTTTTTGCTGAAATTGCAAAAGCAAGCTTCAGCAAAAATTTTTTTGTGACTGATTACTTTGTACTAATTGACGAGTTGCTTTAAAATACAAAAAACTCTGAAACAAGGAATTGTTGAATTTAAGTGTATGTACGTTTTTCTTTCTCCTTTTTTAAACTTCATACTAAAACTGTCATGACATTTGTATTTTGTTCAATGCCTGTGATGTAAAGATAACTTCATTTTATCACATTATTTAGTTTTCACAATGATTCAAGTGGTGACAATTGAATTCATTCAATAATGTAAGGTATTTTTGCATTTTAAAAAGTTAATATTACTTACTTTGTTTCATGTGATTACAAAATAATATAAAATTTCACAATGTTTTTTACACTTTTAACATTTTTGCTAAAAAATTTAAATTAGACTTGATGAAAATTTTTAAAGGAGAATTATTTCTAATCACACATCAATCTGAAAGCATCATACAGAAAATAAATCCAAAAAACAAAACATAAAACATTACAAAATCTAAGTTCAATTTCTTCTTTCACATTATTTGATTATCAGCATTTTTTTGGAATATCATTTTGAGATCTATATATTTAGAAATATAAAGTTGTGGTGTATGCAAAGTCAAAATGTTATGCAAAACCAATATTTGTCAATTGTGTAAAAAATTTACTAGTGAAACAATTACAAAAGGAAACACTTCAGATCTATTAAAACCAGTAGCAATACATCAAAATCTGAAGCTAAATCTAGTAATAAATATACTTATTTTAGACTCTCAAATTGTGGAAAAATGCTTGGAAATCCGAAATATATTGGCATTCCCTCCAATGCTATGTCCTAGATACTCTAACAAGATCAGATTGATTTTTAAAAATTCTCAAACTCTATATGATTTTAAAACATTTAATAGGGAAATTAAGTTAAAATCTGGTTTTAATTGCATATTGTGAGATATATATTTTATATTTGAATACAATGAATAGATCTCCTTGAAAAAGTATTTATTTCATTTTATTAGTTTCTGATAATTGTAATTTAAGCTATTTATTTCTATATTTAGAAAATGTTTCAAAGTTGTTTTAATACCTAATGTACAAAATGTAGTTTAAATCATTTAATGATTGCTGTTGTGTTTTTACAACTCATAAGCAATTACAAGTATATATTAATTTAAGTTTTGTGTACTATATGTAAGCTTAAATTTATTTTATATAGCTTTGATGTTCATCTTCAATTTAAAAATTTTGCTTTTTTTCATGCAAATGGTTTATGACTATGTATTTTGTAAAATCAATCAATTTAATCATCTTTGCGTCAATGTATTTTTTTATGAAAATGTGTTTTTCTTTTTGTGAATAAAAATGTTTTGTGAGTTTCATGACATCTAATTGATTCGTTTTTGAAATGTCATTATGTATTCATTTGCGCTTATCAAAATTTACTCATTGACTGAAGAAAAATGTGAATGTTAATGCTTTCTCAATAATTATAAAGTTTTTATTTTAAAATTCATAAACTATTAAACACCTGCAAGTACTTTAACAATCATTGATTAGTAGAATATCTTAAATATATATTTAAATTAAATATCCCAAAGGTAAATATTTTTTATTGAAAGAACAAAAATAAATAACAAAAGGCAATTTCAATATCCCAAAGTCTATTATTTTTTTTGAAGGAAAAATAAATAATCTAAGGGGAAAATTTAAAAAACCTCAAAAAGAAATAAAAGTCAAAAATGAAAAAAAAAGTAAAAAAAGTAATCAAAATAAAAAAATTGAAAAAACGTCAGAAAAGAAATGTCACAAAAGTGAAAAAACGTTGGAAAAGTAATGTAAGTGTACAAATGTGGAAAAGTCATATACCAGTTATTTATTTAATTCTTAATATAAAAGATACTAATAAATTTAAAAATTTAAAATTTATATTTTATATTTTTAAATGTTTTGTATATATGTGTATCAATAAACAATAACAACCAATTTAAAACACTAATAACAAAACAAGTTATCAAAATTATAAAATGTTTCATATAAAAATTCCTACTTGCAAATATTTTATTCTTGAATTCAACAAGAAGAACTTATTGAAAAAATATTTATTTCATTTGTACCAGTTGATAAATCATTTTACTTTATTAACATTTTAGTTTTGTAGCATCTTTTATTTACATAATTGTATAAATTGGGAAAAACATGTAATAATTGAGATTGTTTTCAAAATTTTAAAAAAATTCTAGTTTTATATGATTTGAAAGTGTTTTATTTAATTGTTAAAATGATTTGAATTTCATGTTAAGACAATAACAAACTTTATGATTTGATACATTTTTGACATTTGAACAATAGAATAGAGAGATGCAACTTTGTACACACAGTGGTATAATGGAATTTGACACGTCTGTACTGTGTTTATAGTTTGTTTCATGTTAAGATGATAATAAATTTATGATTGGATTAATTTTTTGACATTTGAACAATAGATAACAAATTATGCATTGTCTGTAGATAGATGTTTATAGTTTGTTACATTTGACAGTTGAACAATGCATATAGATAAAAACATAATGTTGACATTACTAAAGCATGCAACTTTTAACACCTAAGAATATGCACAGCCAGCATAATGGAATTTCACACTGATGAAAGACAACTTCTCTAAAAGATTTCAAATTTTTCAGTAAGCTTTTTATAATTAAATCTTAGATATTGTTTTGATTCTTAACACTTTTTGCAATGTTATCTCTAGTTAGTTTTACAGATATTTCTTTTAAAATGGAATCGATTTTATTTTAATAAATTGCTGCAAATTTGCAGTCCTATGTTAAATTAATTATAGACTTTATCATAAATAGAAACAACATTTGTTTTTTAATAAACATTTTTAATTGATTTTGTTTAAACTTTTATTTATCATGTGTTTTATATTGTGATCTATCACTTAATTTATTAATCATTAATTTAGATACAATCATGTGAAATTCATAATGTGCAAATACACATTGCATTTGTTTTCTACAGAATTCCCTCAACAAGAATGATGATAAACCAACACAATAGACAAATTTAATAGTAAGATATATATGGTCATTAAAGGCAAAGTGTAGAATAAATTACATTTTTGTCTTGTCTTAAATACATATGTGGGTTTTACCACATACATTTATTAAATATTAGAAATTGCAAGTTTTTGCATAAACTAGTTTTTGGTTTTTTCTGAAAAATTATTTTGCTTTATTACCAAAATAAGCCACTATGCTTCTAGCAAGTATTATTATCTCTCTTATTCAAACATTTGTTATTAAATTTTACTGAATAAAACAAGTATGTAAAATAAACATATAAACTAAATTAATGTGGTATTTCCAATGTCATGAAATTTATTGTGAAACCATTGTTGCTAATAATTAATCATTTTCATTTTCCATTGTATTTATTATTAATTTATCAAACATATTAACTAGTACATGTAGAATGCATCTGTGAAAGCATGTATTTATATTTTAAAATTATTTTTACTTGGAAATATTTATTGATTAAAAAAGTTTTTATGTTGCAATTGACATGTGTTGTCTGTGAAATGTATTTATTACCCCCTCAATATTAAAAAATTATTTATTTTTGAAAATACTTAATATGTATTTCCAAAAATGTATATGAATAAAAAAATTCATTACATTTTAAACATTTCAAATTTCATTGAATTCTGAAAATTAATTCTATCACTTTGCCAAAATGCTAGCAATCAAATATAAAACTTTGTCATAAAATTATTATGCTTGAATTAATATTGTCAAAAATATTTCTTGTCAGCAATTCTATCACTTTGCCCTAATGCTAGAAAACCAAAATAAAACTTCTTCAAAAAATTAATTTGTTCAATTTAGTTGTGTCAAAAATATTTCGTCACTAGATGGCGTCCAATAGAATCAGTCCACTACCACATGGCAAATAGTCATAGTGTCCCATTGGGCCTCCTCTCAGCCTTCTTAACTACTCATAGCTAGCATTTGTTGTTGTGTTTGGATATATCTTTCCATAAAATCCTAGCATATTTCCATAATTAAACAATGCTAGTATATTTGTAATTGAAATTATAACAAGATTTACCTTGCCAAATAGATTACCACAGAATCCCCATAAAAATTGAGCAATGTTTTTGTTTTGCTCATGAATTTTGCTGATTTGTTCATTAAATATATAATTCCATGGCTGAAATTTACTATGAACTTTCCTTTTTACAGTGAATGGTTGGCATTCTAATAGGCTTTTGTTTTTTAGTGAATTATTGATGTGTTACTAGATATAATGATCAGATGCACACCCACATTCCCTAGTAATTATTGAATTTGTATCTCCTTCACAGTGGTTCAAATATATCTGATCTAGCATTGTAATTAATTTAACCCTCCAAGGCTTTAGGTTTAATAATAGCATGTTTTATTTTTTCTTGATAAATGATTGATACAATAGAAAGCCCTGCTATACATTATAAATTTAATTATTATTATGAAATGCATTGTTACCTCTGATCACTAAGGCTTATAACATGTAAATTAATAAATATCTCTCCTTTGTATGATGGTATGATTATATCTCCAATTTCTATTGAAGTTTTTTATTGACCATACTATCCAAATATTCACACTATGTGTTATTTGTGTACACAAGATGGAATTATAGGAACAACCAAATGTTATAACAAATATGGTTAGAAAGGAGTTATCCCCTCTAAGAGATGTTAGCATTAATTGAAAGAAAAAACTATTTGTTATTCCCATTTCTCCCACATGGAGAAGGTGTTTGAATAACTTGTTATTAGTCATTGCTATAAAAATATATCTATAAGTGTATGTTCTAGAATATTTTAATGCATTAAACAAATATTAATTAATTTTGTTGGTTGTATAAACTACATTGAAAAAGATAATTTCAAATTTCAAAAAAAACACATTGTTCTAGTTAGTATGAGGGAATTTTCAACATTTCAGCCTGTTAATGAGTTTTGTTGAACCCTTGCATATATTTCTAAGACATAAAATGTTCACCTATCACATCAATGCATAGCTTTGAAGTAAATTAGACATATGGATAGTTGTAATTGGCATTACACAAGCCAATTTTTGTCATGGCATTGTTTGTTCAAATTCAGCCATGATATTTCTCATTTTTCATGGTTTTAGCTAAAAACATTGATAATTTATGTAAAATATATGCAGGGAGGAAAATAAATCCAACAAAAAAATATGTATTTACACCTTCTAAAATTAAATTACACACTCAATTTTAAAACAGTCTTTGGCTTACAGCCAAAATATTTAAGAGGTTTGTTCTCCCATTGATGAACTTTAACTCCAATTAACATTTTAAACTGTGATCCAGCTCAATGTGCATAGTACTTACTTTTGAGAGGAATAAGCAGTTGCCATTTTCAAGAATAATTTTTACCACAGAACCATACTTTGTTTGATTTTGATACACATTGCATATTGTAAACTGTTCACCAACTGGCAACTCATAAAGAGATATATATTGTACACAGACATTCTCTGAAAATGAATTAAGTTCACCAACTAGTTTTGGACATGATAACTTCTCTTCACTCTTTATCAAACATTTCACCTCAGATGCAGGTCTTTTGCTGTTTTTTTCTGGTAACCTTGGGTAATTGCCCATGCATTCTGTCTTTAACCAACTTTGTAGATTTTCTTATTGTTGATAGCCAAAAAGAGTGATTAGATTTAAAATTTTCACCCATTTATTGGAGAGTGTCAACATCTAAGCCAATCAAACTAATATACCAAGGCTGATGTATTAATGCATGAAGAATGAAAGATGTGTAACCCACCCTCTAAATCCCTTATAACTTGTAAATTGTGTTTTGTAATGTGTTTTATCCCCAATACACCATTCATATATATTTTTATCAGTTTCAAAAATAAATAACTATAAAACAAAATATTTTAATGATACTTGTATTTTTTCTCAAAGCAAATATGCCTCCATGTTTTAAACTAATGATCAATTTTCATAAAAACTAAATAATTTCTTTAACAATACACAGGAAAATTTTACAAGCATGCTAATTGTTAAGACCTTTACTATATGCTTATGTAAACTGTGTGTATACATGACTAAATTATTTCTCCAAATGTTATGATACATTACAGACTTGTTTGGATTCAGTGCAATCCCCTATTAATGATGAGATGTAATGTCAGTATGCATTATTCATTAAGGTTGCTATAATATATAATGAAATCTTAAACACATGCACATGTACACTCTTAAATTATTCATAGGTTGATTATGTAATGTGCAAATATTCTCATATTTCTGGCCACACCCTCTAATCATTCATGATTTAATCACATGGACTATAAACAATCAATTAGCACCTGTCAATCAATTATTAACAAATATGGAAAATGAAGCAATTTCAGCAAAAAAATTGTGACTGATTTTCCCTTGTAAAAACAGCAACCTTAATGAGTAATTAATACTGAAATTATATCTCATTATTAATGGGGTATATTATTCTTAGAAAGTATAACTCCTTTACACTGCATTTGTTAAAGTGTTTGATAGTTTCTATAATGCCATTGTATGTACACACATAACAGTGTGTGAATATTAGTCTAGCTTGGTTAATTCAATTACAATAGAAATTGGGAATATAATAAAACCATGGAGAAATATGGATTAATTTTCATTGTACCAAACTTACATTTCATAATAAAAATTAAATTTATAACACATAGCAGGGCTTTCTATTGTGTCAATCATTCATCATGAAAAGACAAAATATATGCTATTATTAAGCACAGAAAGCCTTGAATGGTTAATTCAATTGCATTGATGCAAAAAAACAAAATGCCCATGAATATTAATTGCATTAATTCTACCAAAAAAAGAATAATTTTGGAAAACCAACAAGTGGATAAGTGATTGGAGAATGAATAATTGTATAAAGCTGACAACATTGTTAATTAGGTTGGTGGTAAAACAAAGGAATTTATTTGAGAATATAAATCTTGTTACACTTTCAATAAATGACTAGCATAATTATTTCTAATATCCCACCAAATAGCATATGTTAGGTAATGATACTATATTCTATTTCTTTATTCAGTTAAAGAATTTTATGTAGAAACACCATGTTTTAGTTTCCATGGAGATTATAATTGCTAAACAACACTCTCAAGAAAGAATATAAGATGGTAAGTTAACTAATTTCTGTCCCCGTTAATAAGTAAAGTTTTATATCAATAATTGGGGTTTTATTATAGCATAAATACCATGGTTTTGGCTTGAATTAGATAGTTTAAGATCTTGTGAATATTGTAAAAAAAATGAAAACCAAAACTTGAAATTATACTAATGTTTATATCATACTACTTCATTTTCCTAAAAAACCAGTTTACTTATAAACTGTGACAGAGCTTAACAAGAAACAAAATTCAAGAAAAAATATTCAACTAATAAATAATGAAATGACTATGTATTTTCAAAGATAGGTGAATCATTTGTTTATAACATGTAATAGTTCTTTGTTCTTGCCATCCTTCAACTATTTGTTTTTAATTAGCTGTACATTATAATTGGTGTTGCTTCATATTAGAAAACCTATTCCTATTTCTTTCATACCACCTTAAAGAATCTATCAAAATCATAATTACTCTTTGAATTATAATGAAATCTTGGTCAATATCTATCTATGTATTATGTTTGGCTATGAAATGGGTTCTTTGATGTTGCTGTTTCTTTGTTATACAGGTATGTTTATTGTTGAATTTTACAAAATATGCACTTAAATTTGGGTTTTTATTTAACACTCATGGTTTGTGTAGCAGTACCTGTGTAAATTTTTCCTTAAACACTTATTAATTTTGATATTTTCAATCAATAACTAAAGTGTTTTTAAGTGATTTTATTGTTATTTTTGTTATCTTGAGTAACATGGCATTAAATAATAGTTGTCTAAGTCAATAATTGCTAATTTAACCTGTTGAATTAATATATTAACATGGAGCATAGTAAAAAATCTAAATAAAATAGATGGCAAAAATATCTTTACTGAATTGTTAGCCCTGGCAAGGTGTTACTTTGCATTGACTTCATTCTCAAAATACTTGTAAAGCTGAGGGTTCATTTTAGATATTGAAAATATGTCTACAAATAGAAACATTGATTCACCTTTTGACACCAGAATTTAATGTTTTTGCTTCCATCATTTGTTTAAATTTGCAATATTTCACATGTTCTTAATATTTCTGGTTCCTAACACTTGAATTTTAAATTTGAAAAGTGAGCACATTGTTTCAATTAATTCATGTTTCTAGCTAATCTTAACAAAATGAGTAAACATTACAATCATGTATTTTGTGTATATTTAATAAATTGTTTACTCTCTACCATTATTATTTGCTTTCTTGAGTTATGATCTGTTTTATCCAGATTAGTTTTCTAACTAGGCACTTGATTATTTCATACTAGTGTGTGTTTTTTTACAATTACTACATAAAGGAACTAATAATTTTAGTGGAATGGAATCAGGGCAAATGTTTTCTCATTAATAATTTCAGTCTAATCTTGTCACACAGTGCTTCCTCATGGGGAATTAAATGTTAGTTGCTATCAAATGATGCTTTCCATAGCATGAAAGAATGATACAAATTGGTGACAGGTCAATGATTAAAGGCAATGCATTTTGGTTTAAAATGCATCTACATGCAAATAACAGGGTTTCTTGATAATTTTGTTTTGATGGTCTGTGTACATGTATATTATAATATTTCACAGTTAACTGAGTATGTTTTTTAAATTTCAATTTTAAATGATTTTATGTGTAGTGATTTATGTATGATAAGCTATTGAATATTTTATTTTAATCACGTGTGTTTAAACATCCTTTAACAAAATACTGACTAAACTATAAATTATACACATTTGTTTTTGCTTTTGTTGTGTCATTCAGGTGATATTAACTGAATATGCATTAAATTTTCCAAGTCATACTAAAGTTTATACCATTGTTAAGCAATTTTATAGACATTGTTTTTTACTTACAAATTATTATTTCAGAATTTTCTCAAAAATATTTATGATACATCTTTTAAATTTTGAACATTTAGAAGGTTATCACAACATGGAATTGTGACTAGTTTAACAATGGGAAATCATATCTATCAATTGGAAAAAAACCAACATCAACTACAAGGCTGTGAATAACAAATGTGTTATCATTTCTATACCAACTACAATATGGACAGATAAAGAATATATAGATTAAAGCTATAAAAGTAGTGAAAAGCAAAAGAACCATGTAATGTGTACAGCCAAATAAGAGTCATAAACCAAAAAATAAGGTGAAAAAGATTTGCAAAATTGAAACACCCGTCAAAAGCAGAAAACTGAAAAACATGCAAAGTTGACAAAAGATGTAACAGTCTTCAAATGCGCACAACCCTGAAAATCTGTATCAAAAAGAAATGCAAAGAAAATACCACTGTGTAAAACTAGTGTAATAATAGTGTATTAATGAAAGCATGTATATGTATATATTCTACTAATAGCATTGCATGTATAATTTTTCAGAAATTTGAATTGCCTTTATCATGTAAGTCTATATTTCATGTGTCTGTAATGTTTAAGAATGGCCAATATATTTCTGTTTTGTATTTTGGATATTTGTGAAAAATGAATTAAATATAAGAATTTTTACAATGAAATGTAGCAATGTATTTGAAAAATGAATTGTAACCCTTTGCATGTAATGAATAGTCCTTAAAAATGCAAATTAAATTTTGTGTAATAGCAGTACATGTATAATTTTTCAGAAAATGAAATTGCCTTTATCATGTAAGTCTATATTTCATACACCTGTAACATTTAAGTATGGCGAATATTTTCCTGTTTTGTATGTTGGATAATAGTGAAAATAGAAATAATTGCATGGAATTTTTTAAAGACAGGAAACATTTGTGAAAACAAATTAATTACAAGAATTGCAGATATTAATCATCAGAAACATAGGATATTTCTTACAATGAACTAGTGGTGTGTTTAAAAAATGAAATGTAGCCCTTTGCATGTAATGTATAGAAAAAAACGAATTAAATGACACCAATTGTTAATCATTAGAAATGCTTGGAAGTTCTTACAGATAACATTATTCATTAGTAAGAAAACTATCAGCTAACAATGTCATGCATATTATGAAATAATAGAAGCATGTGTGCAAACAAAGTAAATATGCAAACTAAATTGGCCATCTATAATTAACACAAAAACTAGTAAAAGTACATGAATCAATAACTATGCAATTTCCATAACATCACTACAACAACCCCTGTCAATATCCACAGGCTAGCAAAGGTCAAAGGTCAAATAGTGCGGTCATCTCAGTCTCCCTTACTACTGTTCATCTTAAGCCTGTAAAAAGATTTAAACTTCAGTGATTTTCAGATTTAAAAATTCTAAAATTGTTACAGTTTGATTGTTGTAAATATGCTATCAATTACACTAATTGTGTTAGAACCAAGCCAGTAGTGGAAGAATACAAAGTGGAGAAATATTTTGCTAAACAAACACATATGAAACAAAATGCATTGTATATGAGCTGTTTTTGCCAGACTGAGTTGTTGTGCAGAGTTTCACTACATCTAATAAATTTACACAGAGGTATCACTATATATTTTTGCAGATGTCATGGCAAATCATGATGCTCAATTTTGTTATTCAGATTATTCACCACATTGTAAGCTGATGTATCCATAATAGTAATGCATTAATTCATCCATCCAAAATTACTCATACTTCCATGTTGCATTTTCCATTCTAATTCCACATGTTTTATTTATTAACATCAACCATCATTATAATTTATTTCATTTTCAGGAGTCTATAGATTACATGCAAAGGGTTACATTTCCACTTTTCAAATGTGTTGCTATTTTTAATTGTAAAAAATTCCGCACATTCTAATGATTAACATCCACAATTGTAATTTATTTCGTTTTTTAGGAATTATACATTACATACAAAAGGCTATATTTTCATTTTTCAAATATGTAGCTATTTCATTGTAAAAAATTGCACATGTTTCTAATGCTTAGCTAGCCTATGCACAAAATTTTATTTGTTTTCACCAATAGTTACCCATAAAAAGTTCCATGCATTTCTAATGATTAACATTCAATGTAATATAAATCATTATTTCACTAATACAAAACAGGAAATATTTTTTGTTAAGCAATTAAGCATTTGAAATTTAACCTTAAAAAGGAAATAGAAATTATCCAATAAACTTAATAACAAATATTTGAATTATAGGTATAATAAATCGTTAAAAATTTTCATACCTTGTGTAGATGATAAAAACAAATTCATCATTTTCTGAAAAAATCAAAAACTAGTAATTTAAGCACATGTGGTAAATCTCACCTTTAAGACAAAAAAATATATAATATATTCTACATGATTCACCTATAATAATAATCATATATAACACCATTAAATTTGTCTATTTTCTGGTTCATCTGATTGCTGATATTAAATTCATATAATGTCAGTAGTTAAGGATGTGAGAAGTCTGTTACACCTTTTCCTGCTTGGTCAAGAGGGGGCAGAAGTCTGTTAAACTTTTTTCTGATTGGTTGAGTAGATACCTTTGACCCCTGCCAGCTTGTGAATATTGACAGGGGTGTTGTAGTGAGGTCATGGAAGTTGTATACTTGTTATTTGCTTTCTATACTTCCTCTGTCAATATTGCAGCTATCACTATGAAATTTTGCTGCCTTATAGAGCTCTGCAAGTAAAAGATTTTAAACCTTTTAGAAAAAAAATTAGTAATGGAAATTGAAAATTAAAAGTTTTTTAAATTCCCAACATTAGAAGTTTAAATAAATTTTTTAATAAGCCTAAATTTTTAAATTTTTTATACCATTTATTTGAAAAAAACTTTTTTTGAAAATTTTTTTCGTTTTTTCACACTAGTGATCTGAATTTTGATCAGAATTGTTTGAAATTTCAAGACAAAAATTTCACACAGCCCTAAATTTTCTTTAAAAAAATTATTTTGAAAACCTGGGTTGGCCTTTGGATAATAAACCTTAACTTTAGCAGGCTATAGCAACAAAAATTTTAAAGACATCACTGCTCCATTTGAATTTTTAGGTATTAAATTTTACTGAAAAAATTTGGTTTTCAGTATTTTGAGCTCTAAGATCAATATTGGCTGAGCTAGGCTGGGCCAGAGCTGGGCAAATTTTTCAGAAATGTTTTTCTTAATAACCTTTGAAATAATGATACTATGAATAAGATTTTTACACCAAAATGCGTAGTTTTGAAAGGAGATTCTAATTTTTTATACCTGTCCCAATACGGAAAGTTTAAAAAACTCTTTTCTCTAAATTAAAAATTCAAAAGTTGGAAATTTTTACTTTAAGATACTTGCAGTAATACAAGAAATAACATTCAAAACAATTTTCTTAAAATTCCCTGTCAATCTTGTATAATGGGAAATTTTCTCTTTTAGGTATGAATATTATAGGATGGGTAAGTAATTTCTTAAAAATTATAGCAATTTTTCTTGAAAAAACTGTCGATATATCTGCATTTACTTTTTAATATTATTAAACTTTAATATTTTGTTTTAAAATAGTACACTTCACATTAGGACACCCTATAAACTTGCAAAAATCAGTGTTTTTTTTAAATGTATATTGTGGATGATGAAAATGAATATTATGGATAAACCTTGAAAATTCATTTACATTTTACTCTATTTTATTGATATCTGTGATCCATTCTGTCAATTTCTTTGAGATGTTGCCATGATTATTGAATATACTGGGATTTTTGGGTTTTTGATAATAGAAGTTTTCAGAGCATTGACTACTACTTCTAAATAAGGATTGATGTTTCTACATTGACTAAAGACTGGCAAATGTGTTTCTGGCATTAAATTTCTAGATTTAGAAGCCCTTTAACTGACATTCAATGAATATAATGTGAAAACTCAAATTTGCAAGATTTCTTTTAAAACTGCTCCTTAACTACGGCGTAAAATGAAAAACCAATGTATTATTCAGAATTTACAGGTCTGAAATTACTTGAAAATGTCAATCTCTTATCTTTTAAGTAGATCTAGAGGTCTCATAGTGAAATTTTCTGTAATGCCTTAGTGTCAATTTCAATGTTCCCTAGATTTAAGAGATCTCATGTTTGGGAGTCAGTTTGATAAGTGAATTTTTGTTTAAAATTACTTATTTTACTTAAATTTGATGCTTCTGAGTTGATTTGTGATATTAAATTTTCAGTTGGGCTGTTATTTTAATGTAAATTGAAGAATTATATGCAATTTTTCTCCAATTTGGCAAAAAACCCTAACTTTGCAAAATTGATATTAAAACCTTTTTTAAAAACTTTTTAAAATTAAAAAATGCTTTCATATTTAGAATCTGCATGTGTAAATTTACTTAAAAATGTTTATCTCTTATTTCTTAAGTTGATCTAGAGATCACATTGTGAAATTTTCTTGAATGCCTTAGTGTCATTTTCAATGTTCCCTAGATTTAAGATATCAGATTTTTGTGAATCAATTCTAAAAGCAAATTTTTGTTGAAAATTGCTAATTCTACCTATTTTCAAACCTTCTGAATCTATTTGCACTGTTAGAGTTTTTATTTGATAAATGCTTTGTTCACAATTTAATGAAATAATATGAATGTTGTTTGAAATTTGAAAAATGGTAATTTCATCAGATAGATTTCTAAATTGCTATTTCAATATTGTTTTAATTGAAAAATGAATTGATATTTGCATTATAGGAGCTTAAATTTAGTTATAAATGTGTTAAGAGGGATTGTTATACTTTCATTTATTTCCATTGTCAATAGATGGATGGAGGAAATGGTGTTGTTGAGAGCAGATTGACCTGACAGTGAAAAAAGGCTTCCTCTTACTAAAGAGGAAGCATATTATATTATAAAGATAGTCTGGTTTTTATTTTCTAGGAAATTTTTTAAAAGCAAATTCATTGCTAAGCTTTATGATAATATTTTTCATTATTAACAATTTTAGCAATTATTTGCACAGGTTAGTTAAGTTCAAAGTTTGTTTGTTTCTTTGTGTTTACAAGTTATTGCCTGTTTGGTTTAAATACAATATTAGTGTTTTTCATTTTTTTCCATATTCAAATAGTATGCAAGTGCATTCAACCCAAAAGTTGAATGTGCACTCTTCATTTTTATTTTGAAGTAAATAATCAAAATCTAGTGTAAAAATATATAATATTTCTTAATCTGTTTTTATACATTTCATAAGATTACTTGGCATGGAAAGTTAAGATCACTCATATTTAGAAAGAAATTAAAAATTGTTTTTTCAAACAACTAAAGTGAGCAATTGTGAAATTTATGTCACAGTCAATACTTTGTGAGACTTTTTTCATAATACAACTAAGAAAGCAACTAACATTGCTATTTTGGCTGTGAAGCTAAAGAGATATATAAATGATTGCAATACATGCTGCAGTACAAAACTGAAATGAAACTATATAGTTTTTTCAATTAAATAAATCAAAATTTTAAGCTTATCTTTTAAATTACATAGACCTCTTGATCACCAATTCACACAATACACCAATGCAACCCCTCCAACTTGTAATATGTTGTTGTATTCCTTTTGCATATGTTCCAGTCCTCTCTGCACTGGTAATCATATTGGCTCACTTGTGGTTGTTATAGTCTTGTGTACTTGCTATAGTGAGTCACTTATTTAATTGGTCATTTTTAGTTTTTGCATGTTTACTTTATTACATGCATGTCTATTTTTTTGTTAATACACATGGCATTGTTAGCCTACTAATCAGGGTTACATAGGAAAGATCGCCATCTCAAAGGTCCCACACATGCCTGACATTATTGCTGACTCAGTTTTTTATTAGCTTACAATTTTTCTTATCCGTAAAAAATTTCCATGAATTTCTATTGCTTACTCGGGCCTATTTACAAAATTTAATTCGTTTTTGGGAATCTATACACTACATGCAAAGGGTTACATTTTTACATTAAACAGCAGTATATCTCAGGTAAATCATGGCTAGGATATAAATTTTACAATTATGATTACTCAACAACCCGTACTTGAAATCTCTCATTATCATTAGTAATTTTTCCCTAGCCTGGTATATTTATTGTATAGTTATTTGTTGTTTTGTATGTATTACATATGATTGTATATTTTTCGACGCTATTCAGATAAATTGCCAGTTATTAATTGTCAATATTTATCTGAATAAAGAAAATGTTATCTTATCTTATCTTACATTTCGTTTTTCAAATACCTTTTTTGTCATTGAAAAAAATTGCATACATTTCTTCTAGTGATTAACGCAATTGTTTTAATTCAATTCGTTTTCGGAAATCTATACACTACATGCAAAGGGTTACATTTCCACTTTTCCAAATGCATTGCTATTTTTCATTGTAAAAAATTCCACAGATTCTAATGATTAACATCTACAATCATTGTAATTTATTTCATTTTTCGGGGGTCTATACATTATATACAAAGGGTTACATTTTGTTTATATATATATATAGATATATATATATACAGTAGTGCTTAAACATAATGAAACAACTATTTTAGTTAACAAAATACGTAATTCAGAGATAATGAAATAATATTATTTGCACAAAATAATTTCAGTAATATAAAAATGAACTGTTCTAACAAAATATAACTGCATATGCGGGGGAAACTCAGTCTTGCATGCATTTGTCAAATTGAAGTTCGATGGTAGTGACTAAAAGTAATGAAACAGATAGGAAGAATATGCGTTAAACTATAATTGATGAAATATATTTTTAGCAAACCAAAATAGGAAAACATTAGAAAGCTAAATCTACAAAATATAAAGTTTAAAAATAAGCACAGTTGCCTTGGCAACGTACCACACTGTCCATTCTTCAGGGAAATGAGTCATATAGATTAGTGATCATTTCATCAGAGATAGCATAACATTCTTTTCCACTAACTCCTATAGTAGTTTTAAATTGTTGTAGTGGGGTTCCTCAAATCTTTTTAAGAATAGGCCAAAAATGTTCAATGATTGGGCTGACCAGTCGCCAAGAATTGCAACCCCATTCTTTTCAAGAAATTGTTTTGTTGCTCATGCTTTGTGGCTTGGATCCGTCATGTTCGAATACCTCATTAGGGCTAAGTTAAGGAAGGAGGTTTTGGGAAAGAAAAGAACAATATTCTCAACTGTTAAGGTTTGTATCAACTCTAACAACTTTTCAGAGACCGCATTTTTTATAAACCCCCANTTTTTCCCTAGCCTGGTATATTTATTGTATAGTTATTTGTTGTTTTGTATGTATTACATATGATTGTATATTTTTCGACGCTATTCAGATAAATTGCCAGTTATTAATTGTCAATATTTATCTGAATAAAGAATATCTTATCTTATCTTATCTTATCTTATCTTATCTTATCTTATCTTATCT
>CABFPE010000386.1:502883-535568 GCA_900660155.1 Hofstenia miamia | reverse complement strand
CTCCACAATGGTAGATGCTTCAATATTTTACCACATATTATTTCATTACTTTGTCACTACTGTATATATATATATATATATATATATATATATCGGGCGCTCTGTCTCGAAACCCGGCATTTATTATTTGTGGCGCTCTGTCTAATAAATATTTATATTCGTCGTTCTGTCTTTTTGCAATTTTTATGTGAGAGATTTTGTTCTATAAAAGTCTAACGTAAATATCCTAATTTTATCAAATATAGACCATTTTTTATAATAGACCTGACATTATCCTGAATGTGTTTTTCTTTCAAAATTTTCGCGCCACAATTGTCCTGTTAAGGTCTACTATAAGATCTTTTTTATCCTAAATCTTTTCTAAGTAATGTGCAGAATCGTATCTTCAATTTTAAGTGGGCCAGTTTCAAAAAATTCTAAAATTTGTATTTTCTGGTCTAGTAGTCCGTGTTTGGAAGGCTATAGCTCCATCAGTTTTGAGCTATTTCCAAAATATTTATTCCATTCGATGCGTAATCTATAGAAATATGTGAATCAATTTCTGTTTTTTACACTTTCTAAAAAATTTGGCGCTCCGTAACAGAAATAAAATTTTGCGAAGTCTCGATAAAATAGTGGTCCATAACTTTTCCGGAGTTATTTTATTCGATTCTGCTAAAAGCTAAGCTTTATAGTAACCGTTCCTGCTATAGGTGATAAATACCTATACTGCATCGGCCACTTCATTTAGAGGTTTTACTGTAAATTTCCTGGCCATCATATGGTAGGCCCTCCTCTGAAATGTACTAATTTCATTCAAATTAGTATGAGATATCCTAGAGCAACCAATAATCCGCAAAGCAATCTCAAAATTAAGCAAAAAATACAAAAAATGTTAGAAAGACACAGCGCCTTATATAAGTGATTTTGGTAATTTTTTAAAAAAATTATTACTTATTCATGAAAAAAATTAAGTAATCAAAATGAGGATGCGCAATTTCAATAAAATATCCACACTAATCATATGCATGAAAAAATATAGTAAAAATTTCCATGAATCAAAATCGGGCGCTCTGTCTCCTTAGAAAGGATGATCTGGCCGGGAGAGCACCGGTTTGAGGGGGCACATAAATGTACATTTTGGGTAAATCATGGCTAGGATTCAAATTTTACAAGAAATATTATACAATAAAGCCCAACTAATTTTCATAGCCTGAACAAAACAGATTTTGTAGTTATTTTTTTGGAAATATTATACTTATTTGTTATTCTTGATGCTATTCAGATAACCAGTCTTGTAATTGAAAATATCTGAATAAAGAATATCTTATATATCTATACTATCTTAATTTATTTATTTATTTATATATATATATATATATATTTCGCTGTATACAAATGTTAGATATATTTGGGCGTTCTATAGGTTCTTCAAAGAAATTTGATTCCTTGCATTTAAAATTTTTTGTTCTTAATCGAAGATTAGTTTTAAAAAAATTAAAAATGTAAGCAAATGTTAAAATTCACACAATAGTGAACGAAAAATTTATAAAAATACAAAAATTTCAATCATGGTTAAATGTCTACAAGGTTTACAGGTATTACACAATTTGTCAATTTGCAATTAATATTGGTCATTAACCCGCCTACGGCTGTTAATATGAGTTACCTTCAAAGGCTGTCGGGTTTCATTTAGACCCCATTCATTTGCATTTGGGAAAATCTCATTTAACTATGTTAATGCCATTATTATCTAATTTTATTTTAATGGCTTGCATACTATGATAATTAATTGGATATGCTTCACTTAATCGATTATTTATCAAGTCAATTAACCCATACAGCAGAAGAATGTTCAGTGCAGTTGTGTTTAAAACACATTTCACATACAAATTAGTGCTGTGCGGCCCAATATACCTTAACCGGATTTCTTCTTAAGTTAACCAGGTCTTTAAGAAATGTATGTAGTTACACAAAATTGAATAGAATAAGAAATTTAGAACTTTATGAATGATTTTATCTAATTGAAATAGCATATAGTCTAGCAACAACAATGCGAATTCTATCATGTTGGAGTCGATGCATCATTTTCTCTTAAATTTATATTTTTTTCAAATAGCGCATGCATTATTGCAATTTCAAAATTTGAATGACAATATGTAGATAAGAACTAGAATGATAAGTAGGAATCATTGCACTCATTGCCACAATTTCTATTGTTATGCAACATGCAACAATTGTAATCAATAAATTTTGAAAAGCAAAAATGGAATAATTTAACCGGATTTTAACCTAATTAACAGGGTCGTGCAAATTAACCCCGGCTTTAACCTGACCTGATTCAGCACTAATACAAAAATTCGTTTTTTGTCTAAATTCAGTGGGGGGGGGTGGGGGTGTTTCACTTAGAACTGTCTGAAGTGTGATGTTTGATAATTGTTGACAATGGTGATTTCAAAGATGTCGCTAAATTTCGCGTAACTGGTGGCAGATGATAAATGGTATATCTGGTTATAAGTCCATATCAACTACGCTATAAAAGATTTTCACAGTCCAGGATCGTGTAAATCTATGGACAGTGTATACCCCAATCTTTCTATCCCTATCATCTCCATTACATTTTTGTTGGTTTTAATCTCTTTGTCTTTTTTGTTAATTGGGTGAAATAGTTTGGTCATGAGACATAAATGGTATAAGAATATAACATTTTCCATTTTTGGTACATACCTACACAATATCGAATTACCGTAATGTCAAAAAAGGGTTGAATATTGCTCTTTCAGATGGTTGAGTTAGTGCAGTGGATAAGAATCTTTTCTTTCTCCTCACTGCAGAAATACGTAAGGCAATGTTGCTGCAGCTCATTTACAGCTCTGATTGGTTATCACTAGTGCATGAATCAATTTGCTGTCTTTGCTATTGCTTTCAACATATGCATTGCTAACTTCCCTCTCAGTGGCAGAGATGCTTTCTCGTTTAGGTTACTGCTTACATTCTAGCATTTTCGAACGGACTAAAGCAAAAATACATTCATAACTATAATAATCAAAACGTTATATTCAAAACCGTAAAAAATGTTTTTAATAACCATAGTTGGGGTCCGCATGGACCGCAATAGCTTCTGGCGTTATTAAAAAAAACTTTAAGTCTATTTTGCCGTACAGTTATACCGGCACAGGAGAACTATTAGATGTCACTGATGGAGAGCTCCTAGACAATTTCTTACATTTTGTTTTAGATGGAAATGTGGTTTTGGAGTCCACGTGGAACCGATCATCCTTTGCGCCCATATATCTATAAAAAAATTTCAATAAAGAAAACTGAGTAATGCATATCAAATTTGGTTATCAACAAGATAAAGGATCATGCTAAACATTTCTATATAAAAAAATTCAGAATTTAACAGCCCTAGTTGGTTATTTTGCATTGGGAGCGAAATACAACTAAAAAATATCAAAATTGGGCGCTGTATGCACAACCTTGAATTTCCCTTGTATTTAGCGTCCATACATTTATATACATACATACATGCAATCGTATTCACAATTGCAATACGTACGCATAGTTTCACTATTAGAGCAGTGACTTGCCCGCTGATATATAAATGAAGATTAATTCTGTTCCTCAAACATACATTACAGATATACAGCACAACTTTGCAAATAACTTATTTGGTATATACTTTTCGGATAAAGTAAATTCAATTGTACTTGACCTGTTTAAAATGTCAGACCCCAGCCAACAGGTAATTATTATTTCGCTTAATTAGAATGGCTTCTGTTACGACTAGGCCTAATAAATGCATGTCTTAGATGATTGGAAAAAGATACAAAAGCCAAATTGTATTCCTTTTATCTCTAGATTTAACATAATATATAATATGGCTCTCATAGGCTGCTATTTTTATATCTAATAATATAAATAATCTCATTGACTAATGCATAATTGGCTATAGTCTTGGCAAACAACAATGATCATATCACATATACAAACGTAAAATGAATTTGGTCAACCTTACAGTAAAATGTTGTTATCGCCATGCAATGGAATATGAAATTTTAAAGCATTTTGGAACTAAAAGAAATCTAGTGATTCATCAATCCTCGGCGAAACTGTAAATGTATGTATTAGATATTATATTTTCCCATACTAACATAAACTGGTAGACATTACACCAGCATATATAAAAACCCAAATCTAGTTCTATCAAAACAAATATATTTTTTTACTTATAAACAAACCTGACAATTCTAAAAAAGTTAAGGATGATTTTCAAATGGATGAGCGGAATTATTAATAGTAAGAATGCGAGTAAAAACGAATGACAAGATATGTTATAACATCCATGTGAAGACATGGAAAAGAATATCTTTGAAAATTATGGAGTAACTTGGAAAAAAATACTAGACCAGAAAAGAAATTTCTATTGTTTAAAAAGAAAGTTATAAACCATTTCAAAAATTTTTCAAGAAGGAATTATCTTACTAGTCAAAGAATTGCTTTGTTAATTACAATTACCTGATTATATTGTCTTCTCTTATAAATTAAAAATTAATGACAATAAATTTAATAAAGAGAGCAAATACATTTTGATACTAAAATGAATTACTACAGTAACCAAAAATTATCATCCTTACCTCTGTAACAAAGAAAAAAATAATAAATTCATTGTGATGTTTGGTACTTTTTTTCTATTGTACAAAGTGCTAAATTTAATAAATAAATATTCAAAAATTATGTGAGCAATAAACAAGATACTGGTAACAATTATGAAAGGATCAAGAAAAAATATAAAACAAATAAAGCAAGGACTACTTTCAAATATTTACTAGAATTAAATACTATCTTATCTTTAAGAGTTTGAATGCCTTTTTCAGGGGATTTATTAGAATTAAAANCCTCTGTAACAAAGAAAAAAATAATAAATTCATTGTGATGTTTGGTACTTTTTTTCTATTGTACAAAGTGCTAAATTTAATAAATATTCAAAAATTATGTGAGCAATAAACAAGATACTGGTAACAATTATGAAAGGGTCAAGAAAAAATATAAAACAAATAAAGCAAGGACTACTTTCAAATATTTACTAGAATTAAATACTATCTTATCTTTAAGAGTTTGAATGCCTTTTTCAGGGGATTTATTAGAATTAAAAATATTGTATCATCTGCATATTATTCCCAATTTTAGTAAGACCCAATGTGGAAAACATTTATTAAGCTTCACTCTTTGCATATGATTATGCAAATACTAGAAATTAAAGCTATACGGTCCTTAGATCTAATCAAGTCATTGCTGAGTCTACAGAAAAATTTTTTAGATGTATTGATTTACGTAACTGAAAATTGAGAACAAATATTGATGCCAATAAATACTGTGCTCTAGCATTTCTCTAGATCAGATTATCTAATGCTTCAATTGACCCTTTCATCCCTATCAAACATGTCAAAATATGCTAAAAATTAGTTATTAGCAAATGAAGATGCATTGCTAAAAACTAATTAGTAATATACAGATATTTTTACTTATTTAAAAAATTCGTAAATGGCGTTCACAAAAAGTTTCCTTCAAATATATTGAATATAAAAAGCGCCATATTTACATTTCATTTTCACCAACACACTCATGTAAGTTATTTCAAAAGTGTTTTGAATTTATATTTATTAAAAACAGTAACAATTTTTTTCTAAATGAAAATATTTTCTTATTTAAATGAAGTGCATCAAAACTTTTCATAAGTTTCTTTAGATCTGTTAAGTGTTCTGTTAATACATTGTTAAATTTTTTGCATGTATTTGTGACGCATTTTGTAGTGACCAATACCTATATTGTTAAATTTATCTGAAAATAAAATTTCTTTGTGTACCTGTCTAAAAAGGAAAACTAAATTATACATATTTAGCCCTTCATATGAAATAAATTTTGCCAACATCCAGAAATGTACACTCAAATTTGAAGGTAAAATTGCAAGTAAATAAATATGAAATTTCTAGATTATGAAATTCAGTTAGCATATATCAATGTTATAGCCATCGTAATTCTTTGACTGCAAATATATTCAACTTGTGATAAAATATCTTTCCATGAAGCAAACAGTCATTGTAATTCTTCAGCCTCTTAATATTGGCAAAATTACTTTTTCTAATGAATATTTAACAGTAGTGAGATTTCTTTTACAGCTCAGCAGATTTGTCACATCTAAACAAAAAATATATTTACTAAATTTTTAAATTATCCTTGGTGAAGAATATAAAATTGGCAATACAATTATTGAATATTGACTGTGCGTCCAAGTAATTAAATTATGAAAAGCACCACTTTATAAATAAAGTAAGGAGCTTTAATTTTATGTTACAACAACTAACCATCACTTGAGATTTTAACTTTTAGTACTAACCAATTAAATAATTTTAGCGTAAATTTTTTACAAGAGCCTTAGTCATACCAATTTGTTCATTGATGTTGAACGATCAGTTTTATCGCTAATTGATTAATGCGTACATTTAATCACTTAGGATGATTTCATATAGATTTTGCCATTGTAACGGGATTTCTTCAAAGTTTGCATATTAATATTTCTAAAACTGTTTGGCAAAGTTACTTGAAAATGTGTACAGGTTGCCTACAAACAGGGGTACAAGAGAAAAACTAAGTATCCAATAAGCAAACTCATAAACAAATTGAATTCATTGTAAGAAAAAATCAGAAGTATACCTTGGATCATCACTAAAATATTATATGATAAATAGTATTTAGAAATTTCCGACCCTTACTTTAGCTATTGAACCTTTAACAATTTTGACAATAACTGCTAATTGATAATAGAATCGAATTTAATAGCAGAATCAATCAATCTGTTAACAATCAATTAATCAAACTGCCCTAATCAAGGTGAACATGAAACAAACAGGAGAAAGTAGTCCCAACACATGCCATTGCTTCGGTGCTGAGTTTGGCACTATGTACTCTGCTAGGGGTTTCCAAGGACCTCAAAACCCTGGACCTAGTAAAATAGATTTAGTTAAAAAAAACTAAAAATTTAAAATTGAACTTTGTATCTCGTAACATGTTATTTTTATATCAAGCCAAGCTGACTATAATTTTATTTGCCCTTATTCATAAAATATTTTTCTAAAGTTGTATAATTTCAAAGTTTCTAGTCTGAAAATCACTGCTTTATGCTATAAACCTCGAGTGCTGATCAGCTTAGGATTTTGTTATTTCTTTATTTTTGGTTATTGATAAATAAAAGCAGGGATGAAGTTTCAAAAATGTGAAAAATTTCAATTTTTTCACCAAGAACTAAGCTTCTTAATGTATTTTCATATTTGACATATACTAGTGTTTTAGGAATGTTTCTTATAATCGCTCTTTTATAGAACTTTCATTTTTATTGCGTTTGTCTCTAATAGTATCACAACAAGTAGTTCCTACAAACATTTCATTTGACATTATCAATCGAGGATGTTGAAATATAGAATTTACCCTGTTTCTTCTAATTTCTATAACTTCTATTCAAAAATACGGGAAAGAGATTCAAGGAGGTTTGAATATAAATCATAGATTAGAGGGTGCACTCAATCTATTTTTTATTGCTTTAGTTGAAAATATCAACTCGTTATTTAAATACATATTTAGCCATTGATATTCCTTGAGTATTTTTCAATATCTATTAGTTGAAAAATAATGAATTTTCTCCTCAAAAAAGATTATTTTATTACTCTACAATGATTATCCTTTTTATAAAAGAAGAAAATTCCAAGGAAACAGCGTACTGAATTGCATAAAAAAGGATTTTGATGATATAATCAATTGAAAGTCCGTTTCTTATTTTTTATTTAGAATTGGTGCAACAACATCACCTTCTGCAACTCAATCTAATTACTGAATATAGAAAAAAGAATGAATTAAGCAAACTTTACATTCCCCATTTGTTAGACTACATTCTACAACTGCAATTGTATTTTAAATGCTATATATTTGCATAGTAATATTTTTTAGTTTAAGTAGAATTCTGAAACATCTGAATGCCAAAACAAAGGCACAAATCTGTTCAAAAAATGCGCTTAAAGAAGTTTCATACAAATTAAAGTCTTCTGATTTAGGTATGTTCATTTGGAAACACGTACTTTATTTGCGATTTAACTGAGGCAAGGCATTCTATTCCTGCGTCAAGCTTCATTCAAGTTGAAGAGATGATATCTTATCTTGAAAGATTTAATTTGATTGATCCTTTTCAATCTGCTTATCTATCGGGTCGAAGTACTGAAACTGCTCGTTTAGCCTTATACTCTGACTTTCTCCTATCATTTGACAACAAGAAACCCATTTGTTTTATTTTGCTTGACCTATCTTCGGCATTCTATACTGTTAACCATTGCATTCTATTGAATATCATGAAATCCTGGTTTGGTATTAATGGTACTGCTCTTAGTTGGTTTAAGTCTTACTTGATGAATCGCAAACAGAAAGTCGTTATTAATGGTGCGTGTTCGAATTCTTTAATGTTCCATTTGGGTGTCCCTCAAGGGTCTATATTAGGGCCCCTGCTTTTCCTAATGTATATTTATCCATTGTCGGAGTTCGCGTGCGTTCACTTGGTCTTTCATGTCATTTTTATGCTGATGATTCTGTTATTTTACCATTTCTCCGGCTGATATATATAATTACGAATATGATATTGGTCATTATTTTCATCAGATTGCTAATTTTTGTGCATCGCTCAGGCTGAAAATCAATGAAGCAAAAACGGAAGTAATGTTTTTGTGCTCTGAAAGGTTACGTTGTACATTCCCACATACTATTGCTATTAATGATGTCAGCCTTACATGCTGAGACAAAGTCAACGTGTTAGGTGTTATCACGGACAAAAATCTAAGCCTGNAAAGACCAATGGGGTTCTTAAATGTGTCATTTGAAGAAATATAATAGAAATTCGACATTGTTTTAATAAAAATTTCAAAATTATAAAGAAAAAAGGTGTAAAAATCTGATTTTGATCTTGTAAATAGGTTTAGAGTTATTCCTTTAAACTCTGAGAACAACTAAGAAATCTGAACAAGATTCAATTAGTATTGCCTTTAAAATTTATAAATATATTGCGGGACATTTTTAACATTTACATATATTGGATTGTATTATTTTAATCAATTTCACTCTTAGAGATTGGTAATGACTTCTATTGTATTAAGCAACATAGTGCAGCTAGTGTAGCATCGCTGGTAGTTGTTACTATTTATCAGCCAGACCTCACGCTTTTCTTGTTAGTGACTGGTATTTGTAAATATTGTAAATAACTTGTATATATAGAGCAATGTATTTTGTAAATGAAAATAGTTTGAACTGTATTCTCTTTGAGTTTGCTAGAATCACACCCCAGTGATTCTACATGGCGACCGTGACAGGACCCTGATGTGATGCAGAACATTCCAATGCCTCTCTGCAAGATTAACCCAATCGATAGGAGTCAGCCNGCTCGTTTAGCCTTATACTCTGACTTTCTCCTATCATTTGACAACAAGAAACCCATTTGTTTTATTTTGCTTGACCTATCTTCGGCATTCTATACTGTTAACCATTGCATTCTATTGAATATCATGAAATCCTGGTTTGGTATTAATGGTACTGCTCTTAGTTGGTTTAAGTCTTACTTGATGAATCGCAAACAGAAAGTCGTTATTAATGGTGCGTGTTCGAATTCTTTAATGTTCCATTTGGGTGTCCCTCAAGGGTCTATATTAGGGCCCCTGCTTTTCCTAATGTATATTTATCCATTGTCGGAGTTCGCGTGCGTTCACTTGGTCTTTCATGTCATTTTTATGCTGATGATTCTGTTATTTTACCATTTCTCCGGCTGATATATATAATTACGAATATGATATTGGTCATTATTTTCATCAGATTGCTAATTTTTGTGCATCGCTCAGGCTGAAAATCAATGAAGCAAAAACTGAAGTCATGTTTTTATGCTCTGAAAGGTTACATTGTACATTCCCACATACTATTGCTATTAATGANTCAATTAAAAAAGTTGCAACGCATCCAAAATATGGGAGCTCGCCTCATTTTCAAACTGCGCTGGTCTGATCACATTACTCCCTATCTCCATGACTTGCACTGGCTATGTATTAGGAATCAAGTTTCATTCAAACTATTAGTATTAGTTTACAAAGCTATAAATGATGCCGATTGTCTCGAGTACCTAAAGAATATGATCTCACCTAATGATCTATATGGCCGACGTACTCGACTGCAGTCCAGTCAACACCACAACTTGTGATGCCTCGTACACGTACTTCATATGGAGATCGTAGTTTTTCTGCTTCAGAGACACTGCTTTGGAATAAGCTACCGATTTACATCAAGCAGTCCTCGTCATTAGTGACTTTTAAGAAAGATCTGAAGACACATCTCTTTAGAAACCACTATTACCCATAATTTCGTTGTTCGCTCTTGAATGTACTTTTGTATAGTGTGAGCGTAATATTGTATAATAATAATAATAATAANGTCATTAGTGACTTTTAAGAAAGATCTGAAGACACATCTCTTTAGAAACCACTATTACCCATAATTTCGTTGTTCGCTCTTGAATGTACTTTTGTATAGTGTGAGCGTAATATTGTATAATAACAATAATGTTAATATTTTAATGAAGACTTGCTTGCCGAAATGTGTTTATCGAATAAATTCCTGGGAGATTGTACATTTAAGAAAGCTCAGGAGGACTTCTCTCAAAAATATTGATATTCTTTTTATATATCTGGCAGTTTGTATCGGTTGTGCCCTGTATAATAAATATAATATATTTTTTAAACGTTCATATTTGAATTCTGAAATAAGAAATCTATTTTGACGCATTCTGTTTTCCTTAATATTTTAAAGGAAAAGACTTTAACTATAAAAAGGCATTTATTTCCTAAGGAAGCTATTGTTGATTATGAGGAAGCCATTATCACTGCATTACAAAAATGTATGGGCGTTATTTTCACTTTATGCAGTGCATACTCAGGTTTTTATTTAATATTTTAAAATTTAACTAATGTTTCTTGTGGAAAAGTACGCATCACCGATGCACTGAAGTTTGGCATAACGCCATTAGAAGCAGTATGCACATCCACCATCTATTTGTGGAATTGCTTCAAGAGGAAAGTCAGTAAAGTTTGCAGTTGCATTTCAGAGTTATTTTTCATTAAAATGTATTACTATATCGGAATTTCTAATTGGTATCTCATTCAATATTGTGTCATGGCCAATGCCTCGGGCATTTCGTTCCACCTTAAGCCTAAAAGTTATTATAGGTGAGGCGCCATTTGAATATTTAAATAATGCGGAAAATTGATTTCCCCAAAGTGATGATGATGATGAACGTGATCACAAACATCTGGACTTGAAATTGTAGTAGACTCATTTGAGTTCCTTAAAATAATTTAGTATTAAATTTTAGTCTCTAAAGGCAATGTGTGTGAACTATTAATTGGCAAATTATTTGATGTAATTAAATTATTATCTTGGAATATAAAATGGCATGTGACTGTTTGCTTATTTAGCATGAAATTGCAGCTAGTAAAATATCAGGTATTGTCAACTGTTATTGTTTGTGTTATTGTTAAATTAATAAGTTATTGGTTATGTTAAGTTTGGATTATTTGAATTTAGTAACGAGAAATGCTTTTTCTTTATGCCAATATAAGGAAGTTACCAGACAATTATTTGGAAACCATTAGTTGAGGAAGAAGTATATTTATATTTTTTTTTGGTGATTTCTCCTCCTTAGAATTACAAAAATCTATTAAAACAGTTCATTGCAACCAAGAATGACATTTACGTATTATGGGTAGTCACAGTGCTGGATTAAGCCTTTGCTGACCCTAAGGCACATTTTTACTAAGTGATCTGAAAATATAGGTATTTTCGACTTATTGAGAAAAAGAAGAAAATTTAAATTTAACACAACTTTGGCAAGGTTACTTTGCACGCTTTTACAACTGCAAAATTGTAAGTTTTTTGAAGTTAACTTAGTTGAGTAAATCACTTTCAATGCAAAGAAGTGACAGTACAACAAGACGCTGTTGACCCATTGTTGATCGTTTTACATCTCTAATTCTTGAGTTGCGAAAACGAGCATTCTCCTGAACAATTGGTTGCCATCAGACATAAGTAGATCCGCAGTTCTAGTTCAGTATTTGGAAATGCTTGATAAACACCAGAAATGTGCAGCATTTGAAACATCTTCTGCGCACTTGATCCCTCACCTACTTGTGTCTCTGTTATTTATACCACCACATAAATTGTCGAAATTCTGCTGGAAAATCACAACACAGTTCTTTTGAATACACAGTAACCAATCCTTTAACAGCAACATCAATATCTTCCTCAAACATGGAATCGTACTCAGTCAGAACACCAAACCTCTACAGCACAAAAGAATAAGCTTCAATAGTTTCTGTAAAGCATTTCTCAGCTGATCGATGATGACATAGAACGTGTTGACCTTAAACTTTTGCTGACCTGACATCCACAGCATCAAACCAATTGTTTGCCTTTTATTACGTTTTGGTTGTCTCCAACCATCAGATTTATATGTACTGTTGCCACAGCGGTCACTTGCCCACTGCTAATAATTCTCAAACTTTTCTCAGCATTCATCCAAGAATGTATCCAAGCTCTTCAGCAGACCAATAACAGGAGTTAACTTGATGAGAGAACTTTGCAGCAACTTGCTACTGATGTTGAATTTCTGCAGAATATCATTTCAAATTTCACACAGCGGGGCAAATTCAATAGTATTAATGTGCTTGGTGGTCAATGAACCCAATTCATTCCTTGTGATACCATTCTGATTGGGATCCACCGAGATCTCCCGAAGAGCACTTTGAAATTGTTGGTACCCCTTGAAGACTGCTTTCCCAGCATTAGCATGAGCAGACCATCGTGTATCTGCCAGATACTTCGGAACGAGGCATTCAGGTTGATTTTTAACATATGTCATCAGGACACCCGAATGATGTGCTGATGCTACAAAGAATGCATACAGGCGCTGTAATACATCAAAAAATGAAACTGCTTCAACCAAACAAATTATGAAAACACTTCAGCATTACCTGGCAACAAAAAGTGGAAAATAGTTAACACACAGAAAAGCTTTGCAGATCACAATATGCAACTGTCACACATTTTAAAATAGTTCTCCTGTATAGCTAAAAAATAAATCTTTTTAAGTTGCTTTGATTTCCTTTGAGAAAGAAAGCAGTTTAATTTAGCAACTAGCAAAACTTCAATACTGACTTTCAGACTTACTTTCACTACAAGAAGCTATAATAATTACCACATTAACTATATATGTATGAGACGAAAAAAATATAATTTTCTTGTAGTCAATATGCTGTAGGCTTTATATTAGAAGTTTTGTTTGGCAGCAAAGGATAATAATTGCATCAATTTTTAACACGCCATTTCTTCAACATATCTTGATAGAAAAGCAGTGCACGATGAATGACATCATAAGATGTGCAAATGAGATACACTCAGGACCTATTATATAGTAGGCCCTGATACACCTTACCCTTTCACCCCCAAATTCACTTTTTTAGTGGCAAAACTGGTTTAGCGTCACAACCGATTTAGCATCAGCAATTTGAAAGAGATATTTGATGAGCACATTCTGTTTGCTTCATTATTGAGCTCACTCATTTGGTAAAGAGAATCTGGATTAATTTCAAGGGGTTAGAATGCTTCACAATCTTGGAAATTGTTAGTAAACTTAACAGCAAGTTTTAATATTATTTCGCAAATTATACGAATTTGATTCAAAAAATCTCATGAACATATCTGCGTATAGTAATGGGAAAATAGTGGACTTCCTCCATTAAGTTGGAACAAGTTAAACCAGCTGTTTTTATATTTTCATGCAATACCACTGCATCAGTGAAGTGTTATGTTTTCAGAACATCAACATGGTGGTTAGTGACTATAACGAGCAACGTTGACCCATTTTATTACATGATGCACAAATGTGGGGTAAAGTAGTCTCAAAAATGAATTAACCTAAGCTTGTTGTTCCATAATGCACACAAAGATGACAATTGAAGGACAAATGGAATCTGCGATTGCTTTCTTCCTTTCAAATACTTTTTAGTATTTTAAATTTGCTAATTACTTGGTGTCAAGCAGGCGACAACAGTCATTGAGAGAACACTGAATATTAAATTCCCATTAAATTTTTTTTTGCAATAATACTTACATTTTCATAAATTCCTTCCTTCAATGTTTGTTAAAGCGACGCCGTTGGAAAACAGCGTGCAGTTGAATATACTTCAATCGCAACAGTGTGGCTCAGTCACAAAAAAATTTTAATACAAGAAATACGACAGTAAGTTATGAAAAAAATGTTTACTGTCAAGACTACACTTAAGTGATGTTGTTGAACATCACTTCAGTGAATATTAAAAAATTCCTATAACAAATTTCACAATTTTGTTTAACACATTTATCCATAAATATAACTTTAAACAATAGCATGTACAAGCATTCAAGGCCGGCACAATCGGTTGGGTTTATCAAAAATTTATGACTACATGAAAAATTATGGCCAAAGTTAAAAATTTTAAAAATGTTGAAAATAAAGCAATAAAAAGAATCAACGCTGTATCGAATTAAGGGTAAATTTAAAATTGTAGTGAATTTTTATAGAGAAGATTTCAATAAGACTGCAGTATTTACCCTTTAAAAGTCCTACTAACACTCTTAAAAATCCGAATAACACTTTTAAAAATCCTACTATGACTTTTAAAAATCCGATTTACTTATTCTAACTATAATATTGTTACATAGAGTAATTATTATTATTATTATTTTGTCCGCTATGTACGGTTTTGTAATTATTCGGTACGTTTTGTACAATTTTGTGTAATTATTGGGTCCGCTCTGTACTTTTCCCATACTAATTTTAAAGGTAAATTTCTTTTCGTAATGAATCTTGCAAAAATGAAGGGAATAGGCTGAAACTTTGGTATATGGGAGAATTTGGTCTCCGTATTAACATATTTGAGTTTCGGCCTCATCTTGTAAATATTTATGGAGAAAAAAGGGGGGTGTCCGCTCTGTACTATGGTAAATTATTTCAAGTGTCCGCTCTGTACGCCAAATTCGAATTTACCATAGTACAGAGCGGACCCTATTTTAATTATGCTAATTATTACGCTAATTATTACTCTATGGTCTGATGGTTCAACCACTCAATTGCTTTGCGCTTGTAATGAACAGATCTCTATGGTATAGACAGTCTATTCAAGAGAGCCTTGTACCGATGTATGTGTACTTAGATCTTTCAATAGAAATATCTTTTTCATATTTCAATCATTGAAATTTGCCTACCTACTTTTGCGTTATCTCCCCACCACACTTTAAGATATTCTCATAAAACGAGCAACGTGTGAATACAATTATATGATTTTCAAGTGTTTACATTTCAATGGTCACCCAAAGAATTTTAGGAATTCCCCTCCAAAATCAGCATCGTGTGAATCGGGCCTTTTAGCTTGTTTTTGAGTCATTTTGCAAGGCGCTAAATATTTTTGTAACAGCTTTGTTTGAATTAGATATTGTGTATTCGGTGAGCCGTTCTTATAACCTCAATTTATTTTGTTACAATGCCACAAGGTGGGAGGGTAACTAAACTGGAGGATAGAGCCCGTCTAATTGAAGCATTTCATCGTGGAGAGGATTACCTGGCTGCGGCTAGAACCCTTGGAATTAAACCTGACACTGCCTACCGTATTGTTAAAAAGAATCATGGAGGACCTTCACGACGAGGTGTGCACAGGGCTGGACATGGTAAAGTGACAACGGCAATTAAGACGTCTATTACCAAAATGGTCGATCAGAACTGCGTAATCACTTTAAAACAAATTAGAAACAAGATTTATGAAACTGAAGGTGTTTCCCTTAGCAACACCACTGTTTCAAGAGTGCTTCATGCACAATTGTATTCGATTAAAAAAGTGGAAATGATACCTGAAGCTAGAAATTCTGCGGCTAACAAAGCCAAAAGACGAGATTTTGCTCAATGGCTTTTGTCAGTGTCACATGAGGATTTTGTGTTCATCGACGAAAGTGGTTTTGATCTCTGGCAAAGTCGAACCCGTGGTCGTGCGAAGGTAGGGTGTCCTGCACGAAGACAAGTTGATAGCCAGAAGACACCTCATGTATCTTTAATGTTGGCAGTTTCACCTCATCATGGTGTCATTCACTCCCATATTTTACAAGGTGGAACTCATAAAAATCAAATGGTGGAATTCACCGCACAGGTAATACGTTCCGCAGAGATATCCGGACTGGTCAATCCATGGATTATATTTGACAACGCTCCCTGTCATGCTGGGATAGAACAAGCTTTAATTAATGTTAATCGCGTGACACCATTGCCTGAATACAGACTTGCCTGCCTAACGCCCTACTCGTGTGAACTCAATCCTATTGAATCTATGTTCAATGTACTAAAGGCAACTACAAAGCAAAACTTGATTAATTTAGATGTAGATCGAAATGCAGATGAAACACTGTTGGCTTATCGATTTCGTAAGATGCGTGATGCTATAGCCGCTGCAATCCCATCAGTTACGCAGCAAAAGGTCACTGCTGCCTTTCGACATGTCATTGCCCGTGTTATACCACGTGCAACTAACATGGAAGATCTTTAATAGCGACTTTTTGTATAAAATATCTACCTATGTTTAATAATAAATAAATCGGATTTTTAAAAGTGTTAGATTTTTAAAAGTCATGGTCGGATTTTTAAAAGTGTTATTCGGATTTTTAAAAGTCATAGTCTGATTTTTAAAAGTGTTATTAGGATTTTTAAGAGTTTTAGTCGGAATTTTAAAGGGTAAATACTGTAGTTGGAACTTCAGCTTTCTATTGTCAAATCATCCTGGCAACAATCAAATATAGAAACATCTAATCAAATGGTTTTCTTCTATAAAAGGAAGTTCATCACATCTATGTTCCTTGCACAGCAATCATTTATCAATTGGATTGTCAAGCTCTTAAAACTTATATTGATTTTGCAATCACTAATAATTTTAGTGAATGCTATTGAATGCAGAACATCGACTGAACACTTATCTATGAGGAATCATGAAACAAAAATTCTGAACAATATGCGTTGATTCCAAAATGATCCCCATAGGAAATTAGTAGCCCTATTTCTAGCGCTCAACAGAAAATAATTACTTTCACTGCATGCATTCTTCCGAGAGCCCTTGAACATGTTTACAACGTCACCCGCATCAAAACAAACATTACGCCGAACTCGAATCTCAACATTCTAGTAATCCATCACCATCACATCTTTTAGTAACCCCTCTCGTCTTCCGCATAAAATTTAAGCAGGTACTAATTTTTTGGTGTTAGATATGTCTACGTTTAGTAACTTGCGATCGAAAAATTTATTTAAAAACAAAAGTCACGGTTCATTCAGGAGCAAGCATTTCAGAATTACAACGCACACTTGAATTATATCTTCAAACCCAAAGGGATAATGTCTTTGTTCAAATCGGGCGAAATGATAAACTAAATGATCTAATAAATTACTAAGCTAAGTATTCGGCCTTATTAAAGTTATTAGGCACAGCAAACTTCCTCAAATATGTTAATGGTTTACTTCAGAGTAACAACGAAGTTGTTAAAGTCAAGAAAATTATGTTTAAAATGTCTCAAAAATTCAATTTCTCTGTATTGAAGGTATTTACAAATTTTTTTTAGGTTCTAAGATCGTCAATAGATGGATCTTCACATTCTATTGTTTGTATGAAAATTAGCAATTCAATTCATTTTGGCGACCAAGTATAAGTTGGCTATATACCTGGTTAAAATTGGTTTCAAATTAGTAGATAGATTTTATATCTTGGTGACTGCCGTCTACCACTTGAATGGCAAATGTATGAAAGTTGAATACAATTGGATGAGGCGGTTAAAGGAATAGTTACAAAAACATAAGTAGTTAAACACAAGTTTACCTGCAGGCAATGAAAACGGAACAATTTTAGTTATAAAATGGATGGAATTAACATTGCTTGCATCTTGAATGACTTGATTCTAGCCTCAAAATAAACTTTAAGATTCATAAACAAAGGAGTTTATCGAGATTCAGTGCCCAAGTATTGTGCAACTTAGAATAAAGGAGGCAGACTTACAAGATCAATTGACTGAAGTTATCATTTTAAGCAGAACACAAAAAATCGCCAGGCAAAAGTTTTCAGACATTTCATCATGAGTGGTTGCATGGATTCCTTGATTCTCTATGGTTGTATTTTAAGGCTAATGAACGGAATCAGAAAGCTATTGAATTTGCTGAAAAATTCACAAAAAAAACTGAAGAGATTCGTGCACGCTTCATTCGCTGAAAATCAGATACAAACAAGTAACACTTCTCTAGGCATCTGTTTTTTACATCTCACCACACTATCAAATGAACACTAATAGAATGTAATTTTTTATTTTTGGGCGGAAATCTGCTTCTATGAATTCTACATTCAGAATTAAATGTCAAAATTACGATCTTTTACATTAAGGTTTATTTGTTGTTAAACTTTAATAAAAAAATAGATTGTTTTTAAACAATTTTCCCTTAATCTAAACTCAATTTGAACTACATTATAGCTTTTTGCTTACTAATAAATTTAGGTGTAGTTATAGTGCATGAAATTTATATACCTAATTCTCAAAACTTACAAATAACTAAAATTACAGTTATATGCATGTACAGTATAATTAACACAATAACTAGGCAACAGAAATCACTTACCAAAAATATCACATCAGCGAACTGACATTCAATATTGAGGAAGATAAAGTAGGCAATGTATAAACGAATTCAGTTTCCATCTGAAGAGATAATTATCCACTGGGAGGCAGCTTAACGTTCCACACATGTGACTAATCAATTATGATCTTGAAACTTGTATAATCTAAACACACCCACATACACACTTCATCTTCGCCAAAATTTAATCAAGAGCGTTAAAGTGAGCAAAAATTGGCAATAAAATACTTTACATGTTTTAAATATAGACCTTTGTATTTCCTTAATATATATATGCCAATGATCGCTTTGAAATATCGAAAATAGCAGTTGCAATCTCAAGGCATTTTAATCAACAACTACAGAGCCAATGCATCTGTAAGTAAAACAAAAGACAGGTACCTTAACTATTATTAGCTGGTTAAAATATGAAGCCACTGTGTTAGAGGATTGTATTGCTTTAAAAATGACTAAATTTATTTTATATGTTTGATTTAATCGTCGGTCAAAGAAATATATGCGATACTGTATCACAATTACATCAGTATGTGGCAGAAGCGGATACAGAAAATTTTTTAGGGGCGCCAATGTAGAATAAAATACTAAGTGCATAATGGATACTAGTAAGGGCACCAAAGTATTGAATTTTCAATTTTTTAAATTCCTCACTATGCACAGACTTCACTACCATTTACTGACTCCTAAAAATGTAAATATAAAATTTGTGCAATTTTTCAAGACTCAGAACAATTTTTTCAAATTTCAAATTACACTTTAATAATAGCATGTTTTGCTTTTAGGAGACTTGCATTATACTCTACAAAATAGAGCAATTTTTCTTGCACTTTCAATAGCATAAGATTAAGTTAAATAGAAATACCAGATCTTTGAAAAAAACAAAGAACTGTTTCTACAACCAATTTGACGGTTCTATGGAATTTTCTTTTTTAATTTTAATTGCAAAATTTTAATGATTTTTAAAATTTTAGAGGGGGTATCGGAAACCTTCTGTGTCCGCCCGTGGTACCTGGTAATAAACAATAATTCTTTAAAATGTGTTATTATTTTAGAAGAAACTTTAAATATTTGCATCACTCGTTTCGCAAACTTCATTCACATCTACACGTACATTAATTTATTCGCTAATTACAACTGTCAAAAAGAATCTGCTGGTTTTTTGTAGACGATATCTCAATTACTTTTTTTCAATACCAATATTAGTTGTACATATTATTTTGTTTGGACATGCAACACATACCAATCATCGAACATTTCATTATTCAATAAAAGATTTTGTTTACTGTTGCTAAATTTGTAAACCTGTATTAAGGTGATAAAAGTATTTAATAATAATATTAATAATTCTTATAGAGCCGTTGAAAACCTAGGACTTTTCATAGTGCCTCTGAATATCATTTTTTGCACTATATGGTGGCGCTGAATACAAAATTATTATTAGCAAAATTTTTTAAGAAATTCTTGAAAAAAACAGTAAATTTAATTAAACAAATGACATTGATTACACGGAATTAAAAATATGAATAAAAAGTTATCTCCAATAGTGCATAATGGAGCCTATTTTGGTATATATTCTATTAACGAATTCACTATCTGCTTCATAGCCATTTTGCCGTACATCTTTTCGTGGAATAGTTTTATTGACATTCTTACACAGTAAAAACGCCCTTTTTCGGATTCATTTAAAGTATAGGATAAAGTACGAAAAACGGTTAAAGCCTGGACAAAATTTTCACGCTTTTTTTCATTAAGTGATTTAACAGTTATACTTTTCTTTGCTTTCTTTGGAGTTGGCATATAATCTTCATCACTAATGTAATTTTCTGATGAACTTGAACTGACATTACTCATTTGTTTTTTCTAGCAATGAATTTAGGTTTCATAAATTCCCCAATCATCTCAAATCTTGAGCAGGTTGCCTCATTTTCTTTATCTGACCCACTAGAGTAATTCATGTCTATGTCAATGTCAGATTCATTATCATTATTGACATTACTTTGTGTGGGTAATTCTTCACATCTTTGTTCATTACTAGTGGATGTTGCATTTAATAATTGCTCTTTATAGCATATAGCACAAGCTTACGAAAATTTTCTTTCTCAGGAGAACAAACAGGCGAACTTGTAGAATAGCAACACGTGGACAAATAAACACGAATTTAGGGTCAAAAACGATAGGAAATACAATAAAATACTCAAAAAATTTAAAATATACTATATACTATATATACTATATATCGATATAGACCGATAACTTGTGATAATTCAGCATATTTGCAGCACAACGTAACACGCGATAGTACGTGGTATATATTTAAGCAATATAGCATAGAAAACCACGAAGTCATATAAAAATAATTATCTTTAACTAAAAAATGTCAATATATAACAGTATATTTAAGCAAATCTATAAACTTTTGATTTCAATCAAGTCTTTATCTTAAGTGAAATATCTTCATTAATTGGAATAACAAGTGTCCTTTTTTGCGCTTTTACAAGCAAAATACATATGAATTCAATTGATCAGAAAAATTTGTATAATAATACAGTTCAGGGTTTTCAAATCAAGTTCGAGTTTTTACGTTGCGAGTTCGAGTATTTTCTTAAAGAAAATTCCGAGTTCGATCGCGTTTTCTTCTAATTCCGAGTTTGTTTGGGTAAAAACATTTATTGTACAGTTATAATAAGCTAAAAAATAGTTATTTGCGATTGGTAAAAAAATTGAAATCTAAAATAATTTAATTTTTATAGTATGTTCGATCGAGTTTGAGTTTTGATGATTTCTCTTCCGAGTTCTTCCGATCGAGTTTTGCGAACTTCTTCGAGTTCTTAACATTCCGAGTACTCGAAAATTATATTAAATAAGCCGTAAATTTCAATTTAATATAGTAATATAGATTTTCAAAATTGTAATAATAACTACAATTTTCATTTCATTATATTACAAACTAAGGTTTATTAAGGTTTGCTTTACTATTTAGTCAATAAAAATAAACTAATGAAATTTTTGTTTAGTGTCATTGCTAGATTCTAAATAATATTAAGCAGCGTTCAGACGAGAACCTTTTGATGTATATCATTTGATATACGTCAAAAAGATGCTCGTCTGAACGCACATCGTTCAAATTAGCATACATCAAAAAGATGCTCGTCTCAACGCACATCGTTCAAATTGACGCAAAAACAGCTTGCATCTTTTTGTCGTAGTTCAAAAGATTCTCGTCTGAACGCACATTATTCATTTGAACGGTCAGTAATTAACGACTTTGTTTTGGGGACAGATCGTCTCAAGTAGCAGTGAGTCTTAAAATAAGAGAAATTTGAAGCTCAACAATTTTAACTTCAAAATGAATCCTAACGATATTGAATTCTAAATTTTCCAATTTTTTTAACAAAAACAGTTATTCCTTTCTATGAAGCAATATTGATTTTTCACCAGTCGTTATGCTACTGAATTGTCAATATATTTTACATCCGTGTAGAACTAAAATTCGTACTTGTAATGAAATTTAATTATATTAATCAGTTGTATAATTACATGAAACAATTAGTTTCGTTTGTTTCAACTATCAGTAATTAACTACTTGGTCTTGTTGGCAAAATTATCTAAATTAACATTTTTTAAATAAAAAATTTAGCCTCCGTGATTTACAATATATCATCAAAATGGTAACGTAATTGCATAGCTGTGTTATTTATAGTAACAATCCAGGGTAATTAGAAAACACGAATCAATAGAGTTGCCAAACTTGTATAGGTTTCACCTAAATTGGAATCAATTAATCGAAAATATCAAGTAATTCTACCTGCTGTAATGAACCTGATGAATAGTGCTAGCAGTGTCTCGATTCTGATGTGCATATGCATTACCGTCGTTTGCTTATTAATATATGGACCCACCATTTGAAATATCAAGCGTTGGTGCATCCATTCTTAGAAAATTTTTATATAAAAGAGGATCCTCAATTTTTAACTTCGAAAGCAATTGTGCTGCCCAAGGTGGTGGCGTAGAAGAAATCTTCTCATCCAGCATCTCTTTTTCGGCTTTTGAGCTTTAACATGCTGAATTATTTGCCAAAGCTTAGAATTCTTTTTTCTTATTACACAGAGTTTAAGTGCATTCAGCTTGCTTTCCATTTCCATATTTTAATAATAATGCAAACAATATCTATAGAATTAAACATTCAATCAAATTCGTTTTTGATTTTAATGTTTTGAATCAGTAATTGCGGTGTTGATTATAATTTTCCCAGTGATAGAAAAACACAATTCCTGTTAAACTTAATTGCTGAATAAACAAGTAGTCGTGCATCGAAAAGATAATCGTCTGAACGCACATCGTTCAAATTAGCATACATCAAAAAAACGCTCGTCTGAACGCACTTTCATCAAAAGATGCGCATCAAAAGGTTCTCGTCTGAACTCACCTTTAGGGCGTGTAGCGAATGCCTGACGAAGCCATCACCCCATATATATAAATTTAAAGTTTTTGACACTTCAAATCATTTTAATATATAATCGCTTATAGCGTATGACAAATTTCATTGTAATAGTGTTTTTCAGTGAGATTTGTTTTCGCTGAAATTTGCTGTAGCCCTTCCGATTAATGAAGAAATTTACTAAAGATCAAAACTTGATTTAAACCAAAAGTTTATAGACTTGCTTAATTATACGATTATATTTTGTTATTTTTTAGTAAAAGATAATTATTATTATATGACTTCGTGGTTTTATATGCTATATTGCTTAAATATATATACCGCGTGCAATCGCGTGTTACTGCGTGCTACAAATATGCTGAATTATGACAAGTTATCTGTCTATATCGATTATATTTTAAACTTTTTGTGTAATTTATTGTATTATCAATTTTTTTGACTCTAAATTAGTATTTACTTTGTCCGCATGTCGCTATTCTACATATTCTTTGTCCACAGTTATTTCACTGTGGCCCGTTTGGGCAAAGTGGGCAACCTTTAAATCGCCGCTAATTTTATTCTCTAGATGGGATTCCCATGATTTTCTTATGGAATTTCCATTGAAATTATAATGTTGGTACTGTGGAAATAATTCCCAAATAGAATTAACTAAATTTGAAATTGCCTTCCCTTGAGAGTTTGACATTAAATTCCATTTGAAATTTCGCTATTAAATTCTTGATCCATGTTATTTGATCAGTCTCGAAACACACTCGTATAGTATACATTTTGTTGTTATTGATGTCAATTACATCAGAGATAGTTCCTATGCAATCAAACTGATCAGGTGTCAAGTTCAAAAGCGGATGTTCAGACGTAGTCGCAATAAAAAAGTGCCTTAAACACTTGAAAACAGTTTTGATTTTCGTCTAAAATTGAGATTATTTCTTTAAAAACATATTGCAGTTGAGCAATAGTAGGAACTCTTTCAAATAAATCATTTTTCGACATTCTTTTCTGTTTCTTCTTTTGTTTATTAAACACTTTCCTTACTTGCTCTAAGGAGGCTTGCCATAATTAGAAATCAAATTCTAATACCTTAAAAGTTTTGCAATATTTCAAGAATGGATCCAAAAAGTCAAGCAATGTGAGTAAAGTTGTAGGAGTATATTGCCTATTGTACTTAGGCATATTTAACTTTGGCAAAAAGTCATCCACTTCCTGAAAGTTATTTGAAAATCCCAAAATTTGTGGAGGAAATTTAATCTGTAGCCACTTAATAACTGCTTTAGAGTAGCATCATCATCTTCATTTAAAGATGCATATTTTTAAGATTATTGATGAATTTTGCAATAGCATATTTTCCCAATTTAGAGCAAGTAAAAATATTAAACGTTTGACTTAAATTTTTTAAAACATCTTGCTCATTACTAGGATCTCTTATGCGTTTCATAACACATCTTTACACATTATATTCAGTCAAATGCTCAGCTTTGTTGACTACTCGAACTAAACATGTAGTACATTCCCAAGTTTTTTTGTGTGACCTCGTACGATAAGACAATAAGTATGTCTTTTCACATTGGTTGCATTTATGATACTTCTTAAAGTGATTGCACAATTTTTTCTTTTCACCATTGTATAAGACGCACTTCTGTACAGACAGGGGCGACTACGCGACCTAGGCAGCCTAGGCACTGCCTAGGTACTAAAAATATTGCATTTTAAAGTATTTATATTGTAAAATGTTCTCTTCTAGGGACTTCAACATTGGAACATTCTAACCAAACAAACAACAAACGAGTAATAAATTGCAATTTTCTTTTTACTTGCAGTTTAGCGAAGTAGCGTGGAAACAATTGTATACTCCAACAACCCAGAGAAGAAAGATCATTGTAATTCTTCTGATAGTTGATATGGCCTCCGGCCAGTGCAGAACTAAGAAAACCTAATCCCTGTGCTCAGCTTATCGAAAATTGAAAGGCCACACTGGCTTGTTATCGTACATGCAAATAAAAAACCTTACTCCCCTAAACCTACTTTATGCCTTAGGGTACAGAAGGGGTTATTGGCAGTCAGTTACGGTTATCAGTAGCGTTGCTGTACCCGAAGCAATACCCTATACTTAGCTACAGTACATGTTAATCATTAAGATAAAATAATAAGAAAAACAACAGTATAATATAATCAGAAAAGTAAGGGCCAATTTGGGAAAATTTATTATATCTAAAAGGTTAGTGAATCATCGGTTTGGGAAATATCTAATTAAAACCAATACAACTGATCGTTGGGAAATCAAAACGTAAATTAAAATTCTGACAGTATCAGAAATAACACTTACAAAAAGGTAAATATTTAGGGCTAACAAAAAGTTCTGAGCAGACGATCAGTCATCAATTTAACAATTCAAATTAAATAAAGCACGTGCTAAAGGATGACTCGAAAGCCAGCGATTAATCAAAAATAAGCATAAAGCACACGGATTATAACGTAATAAAATAGCACCGAAATCTCTCATATTGATCACTAATAATACAAGTTATTTATAATGCCGGGGATTATGCTACAATATGAAAATTAATTTATTCAATGCTTGTTGTCAGTGAAGATGATTTTCATTTCATTTAAACCTAGGCAACTAGCGCGAATGCCTAATTTTGCCCCTAATTTTGCGTAGCAGGAATTAAAAATTCAATTTTTCCGATAGTGTGCGATATCAAGTTAGGCAACACTTAATTTAGATTTTTTATTGCGCAATATTAAGCAGACTTTCATGTTCTCATAATCCATCAGCACAGGATTCAATCGTCAACTTAGCCAAGTATTATTCTGCCTTTGCAATTTGCAATGCACAGAAAAAAAATTTATTGGAAGCATCCATTTAATTAAAACATCCAATTAAAATGTGATGTCTTACCACGGCATATAACAAAACTGTCCATATGTGTCGGATGGACAATCGATACTTTTGTTGAACTTATCAAAAAAGCATTTACTTTGAAACGTGTGTTTTTGCAATAAATAACATTTATAAAACGATGTTTTTTTCTTGAAAAAATATTTTTTAAATTCCGTTTCTAATACAAGTGCTATGATGAATTTTTGTATAATGTCAGATAGACAGAATAAAATAAGACACATTTTTTACACGCGGGTTAATGTTTTTCTATCTAAAGTGTTAAGTAAATTAGACGGTAGTATACATTATGTGAAAGAACAATGTTTTAGATAAGTATTTAACAATAAAACTAATTATCCAAAGCAATTTCTAGTTTTGCAACATTGAAAATTTGGGAGAGGTTTTTTGTGTCGGAAGGACAAAATGTTCAAAAATATCAAATGTAGATTAATCCAAAAATCTAATTTGTATTTAACAACATGCTTTACATAAACTATAAAATTTTATTTTCGTAGTGTATAAACTTCTAATTTTGTCCATCCAACATAATAGACATATTTTTTAGGAAAACTATTTAACTATTTAACACTAATAAAAAAATTTGCAAATCTTTTGATTAAATATTGCAACAATCAAAGTTTATTTCGAAAAACATTGTTCATGAAACCATTGCAGAAAATCTGGGCAACAACACAACCAATCATCATCAGAGAGCTCATAGGATTCCAAACAATGATATGCACATGTATTTTCAGGATCCATTCCAAACAATCGTTCATGCTCACATTTGTCAAGATCACATTCTTTTCGATACCATTGACAATGAAATGCTGTCTTGTCTGTTGATATTTTAAAAAACTCGTAAACAAACACCATCAATAAAATCCCAATTCACTTTATGAGTTTCTAATGTTCCTTGTATGTAAGGTGCATTTTCGACATCATCTGGCTCACGAAGTACATTTTCTACGGGCATATAAAGAGAAGTTATGTTTTTCATAATGGTAGAAGCATACTCAGCAAATTGGCGTGGCGTGCTGATAACGATTTTGCCTGATTTTACATGACGAAATACCATATTTTTAGTGGTGCCGCCGATGCCATCGCAGGTTCTTTGCCATGATGACGCTCATTGTAATGCCATGTTAAGTCATAATTTCGATCAAAATGAGTCATCAGCGCAAATACAAATCTTGAGCGAAATTGGGCAGCACAGCCATCACTTTCAGATATTAGACATATTGTATTTATTGCGTACAAATTCTATTACTTTAACAACACATGCAAAGGCAGCAATGCGGTAATGATCAGAAGCTTCTGAAGTTATTACTAAATTTTCATTTGTAATACCGTCATCTGATTGAAGGTAACAACATGCAGTAAATATAGAAAACGCATCATGTCCAAAATATGCACTCATAATTTATCCTTGTTGACGATTTTAGTAACTCTCAGCATAATCAACATGAACTATTAAAGCATTCTGTGAAAGATCCCTTTAAAGCTTTCTGTACATAGTCGTCTGTTTTCGTTTGATAAAAATGTGTTCCTTCAACACAGAAACATTTTGATTAAATCGGTCTATTGCATCTTGGAATCCTACTTGAACTCGGATTTTCTTCCTCCAGGTTTTAACCACTCATAAAAACTAATTTCTTGTTCACTATTATTATCAGTTGAATTAGAATCAGATTCAGATTCGCCAGGAAATTGACTTATTTCCAAATTAGTGGCATCACAAACACTACAGCATCCCAACATACATTTATATGCAGAGAAACATGGGTAATTTTCTACAATAGCATCCACATTACAAGGTATTTTATACTCTTTTTTGATTTTGGAGTTTATTCCTTGTGCGAGAAATGCAATATTTTCACATATAATGCAAAGACAAGACCATTGTGGAAAATTCTTATTATAAACATATTCTTTATGCGATTTGATAAATGCATAGAATTGAGGAAAGGTGATATTTTTCTTAAAATTGAAATAAAATGAATCAACATCAGCACTCGAATTCAAAAGACCCATATATTCATTTAGACTCTAGAGAAGATAACGCTTTTGGATATATTGTGAATCGCCATTCATTTTTCCTATATAAACATGATCCCTTTCCCCGGAGTTGTGCATGACATGTCAAATCGATCAACAAAAGCAATTAACCATGATTTTTTATTATCTGAGAGAATGTCCTTTGGTCTACCTCCCTTTGACTTTGTCAACTGAATTCTGAGTGAACTTCGTGGCTAATTCACCTACAATTTCATTACTCTTTCTTGGACTTTTAGGCAAGGAGTTAAACACCTTTTTGAGTGAACGCGATTTTTTAGAAGCATAACTAAACTGAGATGAATTGCTAGAAAAAGAACATGATGGTGTTGATACATTAGTTACTTCTACTACCTGATTTCTAATTCTTTGTCTGTACTCTTGTTTTTTTACGTTGAACAGCAACTCGAATGGCATTTTTCTTTTTCTCTTTTCGTGTTTCAACTATTTTCTTTCGCTTACGTAGTGTATCTCGTTTTCTGCAAAATTCTTGATGTTTCAATCTATATTTTTTTAATCGCTCTGCATTTGTTGTGCTTGACATTTTGTATAGCTTTGATTTAGCATTCCTCTGGTTACAAATCAGACTTGTCAACGAGCCGAGCTTCTAACGAGCCGAGCCGAGCTTGAGCACAGTATTTGAAATACAACGAGCACAAAACGAGCCTATTTTAGGCGAAACAAGTTTATAGTTCTGTTAATTAAATTATGGAGACTTCATATTTTTTGCAGTCAGTATGCCTTTCCTATAATCTTATTTAAGAAATATTTATTAAATAATAGGAAGAGCTATGTAAAAGATTCTTTGAGCACAATATTTTTAAAAAAATACCGAGCTAAAACGAGCCTCATTCAGAGATTTTATGTGGCGAGCCGAGTTGAACTTACACAAAATTTAAACGAGCCAAGCTGAGCCGAGCTTGGAAATGTCGGCTCGTTGACAAGTCTGTTACAAATGGTAGACACTGTCAATTTTTTCCAAAGAAGCAATTAGAAATATGCAGTTAGCAAAACTGCAGAATTACTGCAAGAAATTATACATCACTGCGAATCTAGAGTTGAGAAAACTTACAGACACTTTATGTTGGAAGGACTCATGTCGGATGAACAGACTTAAATTTATTCTTAAGATATCAATAAACTAGTGTACAAGGGCGGATACAGAGGGGGCCCGGGCCCCCTCTAAAATAAGAAAAATTCATTAAAATTGTACAATAAAAATTACAAAGAAAATTCCTTAATACCATCAAATGGAGAGAATAAGAACAATTTTTGAAGTGTTTTACAAAGATCTGGAACATGTAAAATGTATTTCATTGAATTTTACACTATAATGGATCCTATGGATCCTGAAATTTAATCTCAATAAACATAAGAATATTTAGTTTTCAGGAATTGTTTTAAATTTTAAAAGTATTTCAATTCACTCTTTTGGATGGGGATGAATAGGAACACATATGATTCCTGTGATTTATTTTAATTTAAGCACAAAATTTTAAATTATTTTGCATTTAAAAATATACTAGTGAAATTTGATTAGCATAGCTAAGGCTACCTTGTGGCACATAAGCTTATAGTGATTAATTTATAGACAAAAGAACAAAGTAATATATTAAGCATAGCATGAGTAATAATTAAATAAAATTTTCTTCTTGTTTACAATTTCTTATTTCTCAACACTTCCTACTAAACCCATTTGATAATCAATAGCGTTGGTCAAATTTTTTGTGCTCAAATTCAACACCATGCACCTACTCCAAAGATCGCAAAACAATTTTTTTTATTTTTAGAATTTATAGATTTTAGCAAGAGCATTACATTTGGGAATTGGGTGATTTTCTCAAAATTTATCAACATATTTAGCAACATTGATTGAAATTGAGACTAAGCAAACATTCATACCATTAGGTGAAAATTTTGCAATTTACTTAATCTCGCCTCATTTACACCACTGGTGTTCAGTGTATCTGGTGGAGCATCCCCGCTCACTGAAAAGTTTCTAAAACAACTTTGTGGTTTAATCACTGACAAAAGTATACCAACTATTCCATAACCTACAACTGGATACGATGCCAACTTAGCTTCTCCTTGTTACAAAACATGATCCTCTGCAAGGCTTGAAGTTGATCACCACTTAGATAGAGCCAATCACTACCTCAAGTGACACTGACAGTTTTTAATTCAAACTGATTTATTTTAATTCTGTTCCAAGATACATAACCCTGACCAAGTATTTATTTGATCAGAATTTCCTTGCTAGAACATTTACCTGGGAATGAAACAAGAAGAATAATTGTCAGCGTTTCTGAACTTTAAAACGAGAATATTTTGTTGTAACATATTTAAAATGCAGTGGAAGGAATTTTTGAAAGATTGATCATTATATCGAATTATGATATGGCAGAACATACAAACTCCTATATACAAATGTTGCATGTGTTGGTTGTTAGTAAACTAAATGATTGGCAATCACATTCGTTTCTAGTTCTGAAGATACTTTGATTTTAAATCCAGTTCAAAATCGTCTTGATGTTAGCATTGTGGAATTAACTGAGGAATTCAACATTGCCTAATATAATCCTGTGGAAAACAAAACCCCTTGATGTTGGGAATTAACATACACATTTTTTGAAACTCATTTGTATTTACGTGTTCTTTATTTGATTTTTTTGTTTTTATTTTGTTTAAACAACATTTTTATTAATCGCAGATAATTATTCCTTTTTCTATTTTGTAGTACATAATGCAAAAATCCCCTAAAAGACACAACATGCTATTATTAAAGCGTAATTTGCAATTTGAAAAAAAATTAAAAAATTGCAAAAATTCTGTTTCCATTTTTGGAGTCAGTAGATGATGGTGAAATCTGTGCATAGCGCTGAATTTTAAAAATTGAATATTCAATAGTCTTATGTCCTTTCTAGTACCCAATTATGCACTTAGCATTTTATTTTACATTGGGCCGCCTCTAAAAAATTTATCTGTATCCGCCACTGCTAGTGTACATTGCTAAATCAGTGTTTTAAACAAACAGCGATTTTGTGTTTGATAGGTGGAATGAATAAAAAAATTGTTCTACTTTCTAAGAGCAATACAACAAAATTATTATGGTATTAAATTTACGTCGGATGGACCATCACTGAAAAATTAGGCTCACAGGCTTGACTCAGCGCTTTAAAATTTCTAATATGTTGTGTTTTATGGAGTACGTGTCAAGCAGTATTTATGGTTCATCAGTCATTGTTAAGTGTATTCTACTATTTGCACAAATTTAGAAAAGAAGTTGTCCATTCGACATAAAATTCTTAGTAGTATTGAATAGTTTTTGCCCCATAATTTTAAGTTTTTGATATTTAGCAATCATTAACACCAAAATATTGAAATGGTATTTATTTATGGTTAAAAATAGATAAAATCATGAGGTAAAACCGACTTCTAAATATTGACTGGAATGTTAACCAGTTTTGTAATACACCCATCAATGATTGCTAAGTCAGCATATTATAACATTTTGAATTGATAGTAGCAGTTCACATGTATTACATTTACTTACGAGATTTCAGAAGTAAGTTAGTTGCCCGTTCCCCTCCCAATGTTTGCAAATTTTTGCCTATGCAAATACTACAGCCACGCACTGCCACTATGTACAGAAGGCTGAAAATATTTATTTACCAATTTTGTATTCTCCTAAAGTAAACTAAGTTTAAATAATTAAAAAATGTAAACCTCTTCATCTGTTGATTGATTAGCGTTTTCAGTAGTTTGATGTTATGAAAGATGAAGTTGCTAGATGTATTATTAAATTAAATTTAACTAGAAGACTTCACTTACCTTTACCGCATTGCTAAGAACATTGTCATTTGTTGTAAGACCTTCTGAATCCATTCTAAACTGTAAGCAGGACTAAGTCTTTTTCAAAAAAGGGTATTAGAAATAACTCCAATATTATATTTAGCTAGAAGGTTACATGTTTTAAAACTTGTTACATGATTAGACAGCATGCTGACATGATGCCCATCAACATAATTACCAAAATAAAATGTGTATTAAGCACCGCTATAATAGTATATTGTTGTATTAAGCGCCACTATAATAGTTAAAATTCTAAAATTTTGAAGCCGTTTTTCTCACGTTTGAACAGCACAACCACACTGAAACTTACGTCACTCTTCGCGAATATAATATGCAAACTCTCTACAGATTTTCAGCAGATTTCATTGGATACAGGCTTAATTACCTCTCGGCGCCGCTGAATACACCCCAGCGCCGCTGAATACCAGGGGCATCGAAATTTACTAGTATTCAGCGGCGCTAATAATAATAATAATAATAATAATAATAATAATAATAATAATAATAATAATAATAATAATTATATCAGGAATAATTGCCTTCTTAAGCAATTTATAATCTGATGGAAACGATAGAAAAGCGCAAAAAACTATTTCAGATATACATATATAAAAATGTACACTAAGGTCTTAAATAATCGGGATGCCCCCCCCCCCCCCCAAA
>CABFPE010000386.1:481442-502695 GCA_900660155.1 Hofstenia miamia | reverse complement strand
GTCTTAAATAATCGGGATGCCCCCCCCCCCGGAACTTGATTTGATTATGTACCATTTACAATCTTCCTAACGAACATATTCCCTATTTATCAAATAAAACAATTAAACGGTAGTAATTTTACTGGCTTTACTTGAAATTTTCAAACGGCTCTAATATATATATAGGGCTTTCGTTAGCATGCCATAACATTTGCGACGTTCTAATTGTTGATTTCGTTGTTTATCTGGAATGAAGTACAACTAGAAGGAATGTAAAGCTTAAGGGGGCAAAAATTTTAAAAAATCTTAAATACAACATGTAGTATTAATTTGTATACGTTAAAAACAAGTTTCGTGGGATCTTATGAAAAACACCTTCTCAATATGGCCAATGTTGACAAACCATATGAGTATCATGCTGAAACTAGTCTCAAAATTTGATCCAGGAAAATCTTTCCCATTATTCTAGTCTTCATCTCGATCTATCATTAGTTTCTCCTGTTTATTGGTAGTAATTTAATCCGACTGGTAGTGTTGACCCAAAAAAATTCATTTTATCCAAAAATTTTTACATTGCGCATTTGGAATAGAGGTCTAATTTTTTATGTATGAGATTCAGGTTTTTTCAAAAAAAATTTTTGGACCCTTATCAATGCCCTCCGTCATAGTATCTTGCGCTCATATAATTTTTTTGTATCCAGCTCCTTGTATCCAAAGCCCATATATATATATATATATATATATATATATATATTCTTTCTAAAGGATTATATTTTTCAATGACTTGAATTTTTTTAGGTAGCGAATTCCAGGTTCGAAGGGCGACATTAATGAAGGATTTGTGTAAAACTCTTTTTTTATACTTAACACATGTGAAAAGCTTTGATCTTGAATCCTGCTTATGAGTAATTTCCGGTATTTTAATCGTATTGTAGGGTGGTAGGTTTTTTATTACGGGAAGAATACCAGCAGGATATTCAATATGATGAGCAGGGAGCGGATAAGTTTTTACTTATTTTCACTTATTTTACTTTTTTTGATAAAATCCCGAAAATCGCTTATTATCACTTATTTTATCACTCATTTGAATATTTCTAAAAAATACGAGCATTTCTCAGAAATACCCAGTTTAGGAGCACACTGGATATTTGATTTGTTATGTATTATGCATACAACTTGTTAAATAATGAAAAATATTAAAAGAATACTGAAAAAACTCTAGGATCCCTCTAAAATCCTTTTGATCCCTTAAGAATCTTGATGTTAAGAACAATGTATAGATATAGAAAGTGCATAATATTTGTCATTGGAGTATAATTGAAATCCTGAATTTATCATTTAGTTATGCTGGCAACATAAATATAGATTTGTGAAATAGAATCCATCATGAGCACATAAATTTAGACGAATTTCCGTTTTAGCGACAGTAATTATAGTATTGTAAGTAGTTTTGCAATTATTATCTTTTAAGTTTTTTGTGAATATACAATGTTTCACTCCAGTAGAATTTTAGCTATGAAACCTAATAGGACTGAGACCAAATACAAGAAAAGTAACAAAATGTTAGTTTCTTATACCAGTTGATTGAGAAAAAATGCCGACTGTATATGGTTGAGACAAAAAAGGGCCCTAAAGGAATAATCTACCAAGAAATATTAGAAATGCAAAGACAATATATAAGTTTAAAAAGCTGCTTAAAGAAAACTTATTAAAGAAACAATTTTACTCGGCACATCAAAACGACTAAATGTATGGTGGAAAAATACATATTTTTAAATTGTATATTTTGTTATTTCTTTAGCGTTTTTATTTCCTTTGTAGCCTGCTTGTAAATTTGTACATAGTGTAAATATATATATTTGTACATTTGTGTATGTATATATATATGGCGTTATTGCAGATCAGGGGACTCTGAAAAATAAACATATTGTTTCTACGCAACACTGTATATGACATCATCTAGAACGTAAACTTAAATTCTAAATTATACAATATTTTATAGACCTAAACCCTAACCCAAGTCACAACTTAACGTTTCTTAAACCTAAACCCTATAATCTAAATCTAAAACCTAAATATTACAATATTTTATTGACCTAAACGCTAAACAATGATTTTTTAGCATTTGATGACGTATACGCTTAGCATGTTATTGGACGTCACTTCGGCTTTTAGAAATCAGAGTTCCCTGATCTGCAATAACGCCTATATATACATGTGTTCTTGTACAATTACAGACAATAAAGGCTAGTTAAATGTAAATGTAACTACTAATCAACTTTGACATGCACCTTTTTTGTCAAAGAAAAATGTTGAAAATATATAAGCAATAAAGTCAAATGTAGGAACAAAATGTACACATAATTTTCTTACCTTAAGTGGTTTACCCAAAGTCTGTTTCGGAGGAAGCTGAACAATTTCTTATTTTAAGTTTTTAATTCACTCTTTTTGGATTATTGTATTTGTCTTGAACACGCTATAGGCGCTTGTAATTTGTCGAGCAGCGCACTGCCGCACACGTTCAAGACATTTTATGTTTGGATAGTGACGATGAGTTAGGTAAATGAAATATTATACAATGAGAGGTTATTTCACTTGTCTGGATGCTTTAAAGCGTTTGCAAGCGTAGCCTACGAAATATTGCCGAAAAGTCTTTATCGCGATAGATGGCGCTCGAAAATCCTCAATATAGCCTATCTTAATACATTAGGCAATATTATTTTATGCAATTTCTTCTAAAGTATGCAATATTTGTAAAAACAACTGTGAGAATATAAGTGTTAATGTCCTTAAGACTCAATCAAACTATTAAAGTACTCCTTTACTTTGCTAGTTTTTTGTATAATTTATGGCAGCTTTTTTCAAAAATCAACAATTTTTGAGGTAAATTTGAATATTACGTGCTGTGAGGGAACATTTTCAAAGATCAACTTTCGGAATTTGATTGGGTGTCACATGAAAAATCAACTTCACTTTATTTGGTTGTAATATCTTCTTTCATTTTTTGTACAATTGCCATTCAATTGAAAGCGTCTGTCTCCAGAAACCCTGCATGTATGGTAATTCAAATCTAATTTTGGACGCGAAGGATTTCTATTTAAGGGTTTGTAACTTTTTCAATCTATACTTGTAGATAATTTTATTTTGCTCCATATGCTAAATGTGCAACAGAAGATATGTGCAGCAACCTATAAAATTGCGTATTACTATGGGAGGCACTCTATACAGTGGTGTAGGCAGCTAAATATATTAGGATGGGCAGCAGTGCCTTTTTTAACATATAAAGTGGGGGGCCGTGGCCCCCCCACTTCGGTCATCGGCCCACCCACTGAAAGAAGTTGGCCCTCGACTCGAATCACGAGAACCCAAATGAAGAAGTGATGAATTTACGAATATTCATCTGCATATAATAACTACATTCTAAATGTTACATTATTCTTAATCTAATTTTGTGAAGTGAACTTGATTTCAGTCATTTTATTCCATTTCTCTTACTTTACCGTTAGTCAATTTCTTGACCCCTAACCCACTGAAAGAAGTTGGCCCTTGACTCCGAAAGTANTCAGTTCATTTAATTCCAAATGATTTGTCTTAAATATTAATTTGCACTGCGTTAGTTTACTGCTAGAGGGCTTGTAAATTGTTGAATTAAAAAGTTGAGCGTTGTGTCTCTACTTTCAACGTGTTGTTCTCGAAGCAGCGAAGCTATAATAACTACATTCTAACTGTTACATTATTCTTAATCGGTGCCGAACGCCCTTTTCGATGCTCGCCTTCAGTTGCGGAGTTTTTGAAGAGGAAAGAAAGAAGAGAAAGTGCTCCTACTGTAGAGACTTACAAGAAAAGAGATTTTGTCAAGAAATTTTGGAACTGAACTAATATTCAGAATACATCTAAAAAACAATACAAAACTCTTTTGTTCTACTAACTACTTCTTGTCTATCAAGTTAAACAAAAAATATAATGTCGACAGAATGAATAATAAGAATTAAGCATTTAATAGTGCTAAAATCAAAAATAATGAAAAAAAACGAAAAATGAATCATTCTAGGTTTTTTTATAATTGATTGAACAAAAAATATGCATTTGGCCCCCCCCACTCGCATTTTCTTAAAAAAGGCACTGATGGGCAGTACAATATTAAACGTAGTTTACATGGCAGGGACGGATCCAGAAAATATTTATGGAAGGGTATGAATTATGGCTGAGTCTAGACAGGATAATTACTAATTAGGGATAAAATTGAGATCCAGTTAAATCCGGATTAAATCAATATTAGAAATTCAAGACTAAAATCTGAATGCATCAACATTATATTCTTCATTAAATTTAGCAGTACTGTAGTGTCATAATAAAGTATAAAAATCTTTATGAATTGGTGTCGATTTTGAAATTGATTCCATTACATACCAACTTGCAAATCTTTTGACAAAAGAGATACATAAAGAGTTTTAGAAATATTCCACAAGTTGTTGATTGCATTGCGCCTTGTTTTGCAAAGACACCGTTTCTATCTCAGTTTGATGTCAACATGCAACTAGCGTAGTGTACATAGTGAAACATTTTTCTCGTCATACAGTTTCATTATCAATAAGTTTAAATGTTGCCTAGGCAATTCTAATGTAAATATTTTATGTTACATCATAGATAGAAAAAAATTTAACACGAGAAAGCCCAACGATTCTATATCTTAAAGTCATGCAGTTGTCAGAATTTACCAATTCAAATAAAACTAACAAAAACAAAGCAAGTGGAAGAAAAGTGTCAGAAAAACAAAATAAGCTGTTTTCATTATATGAGGCATTACAAATGCATTTAAGATGTGCAAGGCAGTCAAATATGATCACTTGGACTTTCTAGTGTTAAAACGCGTTTCTTCGTTTAATTTTTTAGTATACTTTCAATAAATTATTCTTGATAAGCAGGCAGATATGCATTGGCACTGATGGGCAAAATTTTTCAAAAGTATTATTTTGTATTATTGCACGTATTGCTGGTCAGTGCCGTACGCAAGGGGGACATGTTGGAAGGCCCCCGTCAGGTTTTTAAAAAATTTTACGGTAAAAAGATTGAAAAATTTAAAATCTAAGAACGTGAAATGCAAATTTTAAGATATATTTTCAAAAATTTTCGCGAGGCTTCGCTTCAATTTTGATAAGAATAAGATATCCCCCCCTCCGCCAGAAAATTCTGCATACGCTGTTTATAAGCTATTTAATGAGAGAAACTTGTTGATTTAAAGCCGGTGTAAATAAAAAACATTGTTGGTTGCCTTACTGTTACATACGCCTGCCGAAGGCATTTATATGAAAAATATATGCAATTGCGACTTCTGAAATATGATAGTTAATAAGGATAAAATAAAAGCGAATCCGGACAGGACAGGATAATTTTTTGATTTAAACTCAGTCCTTGTGTGAATTTATAATTCCCACAAGGTAATTATAATTTGTAATATATATATATATATNGAAGGACTTTCTAAAATGTGTTGGGCGTTTCCTTTGCAAGTTTGTCGAGAATAATCAATGCATATATTCAGCCTACCGATTTTTTCGCAATCTCTAGTTTTGTTTTAAGAATTTTCCTCAAAAACATTTAGTGGGAAATTGTTAGATTATAAATATAACAAGAAAGATATGTTTGCCATCTCAGGTTATATTCAGTCATTGTATCTTTTTTCAATATTAATGAATGAATGAAGTAAGATTAAGTAAGAAATATTACTTCTTTCATGTCTACAATTAGTCTATTGTACAATAAAGATTATTTTTTATTTTCTATATTTCCATAGACTTTTAGGCAACTAATTTGTAACAACGTTTAATGCCCAATGCGTGGCGGTTAAATATCTCGAAAAAAATATTTTCGTTGGAATGGTTTATTAAATTGCAACTTTTAGCCAAGAAGTAGATTGCGATATGCTATCAAATTGGTGGTATTCATGATAAAGGGCTTTAATACAAGAAAGCGGTAAGAATATTTCATAGATTTTGTCGGTTTCATTCAATTGTTTGAAAATAGTGTCAAGGATTAAATGACATTTTCAACATTTTTGAGGACGCAATAATGCACAAGACTTTATCCAAAATTAGATAAACATATTTTCTTGAATAGCTGTGTTAAAATCTATATGCAAAGGTAAAATTAAAAAACTCTTTTATCCAATATTTAGTTTAAAATTTCTATAATAGTTGCATTATTTTAGTTATCCAACGGGGTAAGTAAGAGTGAAACAAGCTGCTTTGTTTTGATGATTATAATTCAAAAATTTTATTTTCATATCTATTATCTATGTTGTGTAAATCCAAGACCTATTATAAACATTTATGTAGGCCGTGGTAAATCTCAATTTCTAAAAATAAGTCATATATATATATATATATATATATATATATATACACTTACATGCCCCTTGAAATGGCGCTCTGTCCGACAGAGCGCCTTGCCTAAGGAGACAGAGCGCCCAAATTTGATGTAGTGCAAATGTAATCGATTTTTTTATCTTATATGATTAAGTGGATATTTTATTATAATTATTGTGTTCATTTGGATTATTTTATTTTTTTATGGATTAGTAACATTTTTTTAAAAAATGGCAAAAACAATTTATATCAGGGGCTGTGTCTTTTTATCATTTTTTTTTGTTTTTAGGTTAAATTTATTAGGTTAAATTATTAGTTGTTCTAGGATATCTCTGATATCAAATTGTAAGCAGGAACTGTTTACTATAGCACTTAGCTTTTTTGGAGACCTCTTAATCCACTTTTGAGGTAGAATCGAATAAAACAACTCCGGAAAAAATATCTAATGTAGTTCTTGTGCTATGGACAACTATTTGTTCGAAATTTTGCAAAATTTATATTTCAGTTATAGAATCCCAATTTTTTAAGAAGGTTAAAAAACAGAAATTGATTCACATATTTCTATTGATGACGCATCGAATGGTGTAAAACTTTGGAAATCGAATCAAAACTGTCTGAGCTATGGGCTTCTAAACACGGACTACTTGACCAGAAAATGCAAATTTTTAAATTTTTTTGAAATTGAAGATACAATTACGCACACTACTTAGAAAAGATGTAGCATAAAAAATATCTTTTAGTAGACCATAATATGACAAATTTGGCTTGAAAATTCCGATAAACAATCACATTCAGGATCATGTCAGGCCTATTACAAAAAATGCGAAAGCCCCATCAATTTTATATAAATTGGTCTATTTAATAAAATTAGGATGGTTCAATTATATATTTATATATACATACATATATATATATATATATATATATATATATATATTAGTGTAGCCCCAAAGTTTTGCTTCTAAACCTTTGAAGTGCTTCGATTTCTCTAAAAATGATTAGTGTATAATCTTGAACTATTTGAAATAGGTTCAGATGTACCACAAGCTCATTAAAGTTTTCCAGTATTACTGAAATATACTATTTTGGTTAAAACAGTAAATTGTGACGTAATTCATATACATATATAATTTGTCTTAATACAGAAAATTACAAATGGTATAAAAATAGCTGAAATTGCATTAGACTTAAGACTATAATAACTATGTTCCTAGCAAAATACAAGCTTTAATATATATCTTTGCATAAAATTAGTTTCTCAATTTTAATTTTGAATGATTTGGTTGGCTTAAAGTTTATATTTGTATGTTAAAATATATAAAACAAAATATAACGACAGCATTTAAAAACATTACTATATTATAGTTTACGTGTCTAGCTTTAAAAAATTTTAAGTAAGCAAGCCAATAAGCTTGTGCATATTTTTCCACTTAATCCCAAATATAATTATTTCTCTAATTGCATTTGAAAGTGTTGGCAAACGAAAATCTTTACAATTTTTTTGAGTGTGCTTTCCAGTATTCCAATTAAATTATCCTTCTTATAAACACAAGTACTGTTAATATTATTCATTAGTTCCATGAAGAAACCGAAGTAAAAATATACAATAAAAATGAAGAAGAACTCAATATATAGCAAACTTCATTGTCATTTGAGGGCTAAAGCATGTATTCAATTATATTGATACATTTTCTCAAATACCAANCATGATTTATCACTATGTAAACTACTGGATATTGTTAATCTGCATTTCAAATTTATGTATTTAAAATTTAGAAAGTTAATGTTCATATTAGGGAAAAAATTAGACCACATCGTAATAAATATTCGAAAAATCGCCGGTAATTCTAGTGTTACTTCACAATTAACGAACGGTAAAAAGAATGCTTCATGAAAAGCATAGATTAATATGGTACATTTTATTATAATTTTCTAGATCATGCAAGACTTCCTTAAAAATTGGCGATATGTTTTAAGAGTGGTCATGCTCTTCCGAAAAATTCGATCATTTCTACTTGTTAACATGTTTACACATTTAACGAATATTAAAAAAAAAATAATTTATTTTCCGATAATTTAAAACTTGCTCATGTTACTCCTATTTCTAAGAAAAACGTTCCTGCAGTTGCAAAAAATTATATTCGAGCGATTATTGCATGATCAAATAGCGGAACACCTAAATAGGTACAAGCTTTCATCAAATTCTCAATTTGGATTTCGAAGAGATTTTTCAACTACTGATCCTCTTTAATAGTTACAAAGAACTTGAGATCTTCACTGGATGCAAATATACTCTTAGCTCTTTCTAAAGTTTTCGATTCAATTAATCTTAGCATACTAATAAAAAACTATAATACGTGGAATTGCTTGTAATAGCAGAAACTTGATAACTAGTTATTTGAAGAATATATATCAGCAGTAAAAATAAGCGATGTTTTTGAGATTGGCTGCCTCTTAAAAATGGCATTACTCATGGAACAATTCTAGGTCTTCTTCTTTTCAGTATATATGGAAATGGCATGCACGTGACAACGGATTGTAATTTAATTCAATACGCCGATGATACCTGCATATTCAATGATAATATATCCACACATGTGTAACAGAATCTATAGCATCAAAATGCAACAAATTATGTATGTGTTTCAGTATGAAGAGGTTGCTCATCAATGAAGATAAAACTGAATTTTCTATTTTTTTGCCCAAAAATAACTATGTTGCATCATTAATCCTTAATCTCAATACTGCTAAGATTCAGACTGTAGATAAATACTTAAGAGTAATTTTGTGCTCAAAGCTAAATTTTGAATCTCACATTAATGTAATATTTCAAAAATAAGCTGTCGGTATAAGAAACATGTCAATGATAGTATTGCATATACCAGCATGTCGATAAATTTTTCCATGCATTTATAATTAGTCGTCTAAATTAGGCTAATATATTATTTACTGATATAAAAGACGCTTTGTTAAGAAACTTGACATCCAATTCAGATGAGCATTAAATGTTTCAAAAACTTATTTTATAACTAAGGACTACATTTCCAAGACAGCTTGCCATTATGAATACTAAGTTGACATTTTTTAAACTAATGGAATTTACCATCTAATAATACTATTTCAATATCTGATTTTATTCATAATCAGAAGTCCAGATCAAAACATTAAGTGTGGAAAATAATTATTGAAAAAATCTTTTATTAAGCCGCTATCCGAATTTGAAACCTATTAATTAAAGAAATAAAGAACATTGAAAAATTTAGTGTTTTTAAAAAGTAAATTGAAAATAGATTAAGCAAAACTATATTTCAGGTCAACCATAGCTAGGATACAAATTGTACAATAATTTTTGTTCAACAATCTGTGCTTGGAATCTTCTAGTAATTTATTCCATACATACAAACAAAAAATACTGTAGATTCATTGTATAGTATTTATTTAGTTTTTGTGTAATTACACTATACATGTATGTATGTATAATTTTTGACGCTATTCTGATAAATTGCCTGTTTCCAATTGCCAATATTTATCTAAATAAAGAATATCTATATCTAATCCTATTTATTCCTTTTGTATCGTGTATTATTTCTAGGAAAACCATTTATTACTTTCTAAATTTGATGCTACGCGTTTTTTAAAAGTAGTTTTCGAAATAAAATAAACAAAACAGCTTTTCTTTTCATGTTAAATTCAATGTATGTTTAGTTAATTCAAGGCTTAGTTCCTTAAAAAAATTTAATGAGATATTTAGATTAGAAATGTTTTTCATAGCAAGAAATATTTAAGAAAAAATTAAAGAAGCAGCTCTCGTATGTATTCTTCTGGTTGTGGAGCAATAAGAGTTCGGTCATCATTGGTATAAAAATATCTTTAAATTTGATTCCATGTATACTGCACGAGTTGCTGACGAAGCACTCCATGCTCCCCAGATTCACTAAAAATGTATAATTCAGTAATAGAAGACTATTCTATTTCATTATAAGAACGACTAAATGAGCAACGGAAGCCGTTTTTCAAAACAACAGATTATAAATTGTCCTTTACTTTGAATTAAAGTATCATTGTAATTTAACTTGTTTCCAATAATTAATAAAATGTTGAAATCTTAGAAAAATCATCAATAATTATAATTTGTGTTTGTGAGAGAAGCACAGAATTAAATATTTCTTATTGATTTTGCTACTTCCCAAAATTATTTTTGCTAAATTAAGCACTAGAAAATATTTCGATAAAAGATGTTGAACTTTCAAGAAATCAAAATATATTTAATTATTTAGCAAAGATTTTTAAAGAATTTTAACAATTTGAATAGAAATAATCAACAATATATTTCGATAGCAATTAGTATCCTCAGGAAATTCACTGCACTAAGTTTTTTTGCAAAATTTGATGTAATTTATTTCATTAAGTTAATATAAATATTGTCTTGAAAGTATAACTATCTTTTCGTATTTAAAGTTGGTCTTAAAGATTCAGTTACTTTAGGAGTAAATTAATCTTGAGTTTTAAATAACATATTATAATTGAGATAGTCACAGATCTTTAAGAGATTCGATATTTATGCTGATGTTCGTGTACTTGAATTCTTTTACATAATTGTCTTGAAATTTGTCCAAAATAAATTTACCAGCAGCGCTTGTAACTTGGTAAATGTCAGACAAAGCTTTAAAATTAGTATGTGCTTATAAATTGAGAACAGATATTATTTTACCTGTTGTTGATATATTCTTTCAATTTCTCTTATTTATTTAATGTTTTTAAGAGTTGATATTAAGCAGCTTGTATACATTCTCTATTCTATTTTGAATGTATTTATAAATGCCTTATTATTGTTAAAATTGTCATTGTTTTCAATAACGTTATTTATTGTCTCTAATAGGGTGATCTATGAAATCTTTTTGGATATTGATTTTCGTAAGAAGCTTTTATGTGATAAAATTTCTTAATAATCTTTATTGCAAAATTGATGTTCAATTTTAGATAAATATAGTTTGCATGTTGAGATTTGCGAGATTACCATGGGTAATCAATTTTTAGAACATAGAAAAGACCCTTGAATTCCAATAATGTGTTGTCAGTTGCCGGAATAAGTAGTTCTTGTACTATGTTATAATCTAAACCAAATATTTCGATGTTTAGATTATTCAGTATTTTAATGGTTTCGTCAATAGATTTCTTTAGTGGTACATTTGTATAAAGACTTAATATAATATAAAAACATGTGATGAAATGCGTCTTTTCCTAATATCCTTAATGAGCGTTTTAGAATCATTTGCTATTCTTGCTTCAGGGATTTGGCAGAAAACATTGAACGTATCTGATGGCTATATATATATAAGTGTATATATATATATGTGTATATATATGTGTATATATATATGTATATATATATATATGAAGAGTATAGCCGCAAAACCTCGTAAATCCAAAAAGCAAAATGTTCAGAAAACAATTTTTTCTTTTCATTTTTTTATTTTTCAACAGCCAAGATGATTTTTTGTAATAATGTGTATCGAAGTATCATTGTTTTTATAGAATAAACAGACAGCATTCAAATATTTTCTGATGAATTTTATGAAGGTTGAAATATACCGTAACTTTACAAAACCTTGTAAATCCAATTTTTGTTATAAAATATTTTTTTTCAGTGTTCTAGTTTCTGCTGATTCTATTATAATTTATTTTGAAACAAAACGATGCATTTCTATCACAGTGACGCTATTACTTATGACAACGATTAAATTTAAAATATATTATAGTTGGAATAATTCTCTGTGCTATGAATTATTCGTCACCTATAAACATCAGCTATTTCTATTCAATGTAAGAGATCTTTTCTAATGTTTGAATCTCGTTTATGTTTGCAGGTGTGTAATGAGAAAAATGATAAAAAACGCAATCTTGAATCAATCAGAATCCCATTCCTTATCACCATATCCAGTGATATTTTGTAATGAGTCAACATAAAATTTTTTTGATATCATTATTCCCATTCAACTCAATCAAAAGTTTGATGACATCTTCTCTCTTCTCTGAGACACAGTTGATATCCTTAAGAATATCTGGGTTATTAGAACTCCAGGATTTCCCTTTCATCAAAATCTGGTGATATTCAGGCACACCTGAGTACGACTTCGACATGCCAACTTTTGTTGTAGATAAATAGATTTATCTTACTTATTTTGTAAAATCTTGATGTGCATATTTTTTTGGCCTCTTATGATCGAAAATGCACCAATCTTGCCATATTAATGAATTTGAGCATGTTTTCGCAGAATTTCAATGTATTGATTTGGGTGCAATAATGTAAAAAAAGCGATTTGCCACGCAAATTGTTTTGATAGAAGACGCTGATTGGTCGAATTGATTTACATGGTTTTGCAAAGTGTGTTGCTATGGTTTTGCAACAATAGTGCATGTTCAATGGCTGATTTCTATTGGATATAAGAGGTTTTGCAACGTGAGAACCAAACCATTCGATGCAGCGATCCTCTAGATATCTTTACATATAAAAATCGGATTTCATAAAATTTGGCACTTACGAGGTTTTGCGGCTATACTCTTTATATATATAACATTTGATATATACTACCAATTTAACAAGCAATTGGATATAATGCTAGCTTTATGTATTGCAATTAGTCCATGTAATTTAGATGCAAAGACACCTTTAGTTTTGACATCTTTATAAAATATATGTGAAATATTATCAGATATATTTAATTTTAATAATTAAGCATTAAACTTGGTTTTGAATGCAATGATATGACTAAATTTTACATTATTGTTATGTTAAACTTTACCGTTTAAGCTGTCTTCCATTGTTCTTATACACCTCTCTTCATAAAATAGCTATTGCATCACCTTTATCTAAGGGCACTGTTTTAATTGAGGTTGATTAAAAAAAATTGTTTCAAAATATTGTTTTGTCAAGTTTCAAATTTAAAGGATGTATAATTCCTGTTCGTTTAGAATGGTCTTCATTGTTATATTTATAATTCAAAACCATTGCAATTTTTTCAAATCCAAGATTTTTGTAGTTCATTAAACTTCATCCTTAAGAATTTCGGAAATGTTGTCTGGAATTTGTATGTCTGTGAAATTCTTAACCCTCGGAATACCAGGGTGATAAAATTATCATCTTTTGCAAAAAATCAGAATTTGAAATATTTGCAATGTTTTTGTCAACAAATTTTCTGTTACTTTTCCTTTATGAAATTGTAGAAAAAAATTATGCTACTTAACCAAGAAAATCTATACATGAACATTGTATAGAACTAATTAAAAATGACACATGCTCACACTTTCCGCCTTGGCGATTATTATCATAGTGAAGAAAAATTTATTCACTATGTGTTCACCAAGTTTCAACTTCTAGGAACGTGAGCTGGGAGCTTTAGACCGTCGTGAGGTTATAGTTTACCTCACTTATGACGCTTCGTTGCTATGGTAATCCTGCTTAGTACGAGAGGAACGACAGATTCAGACTATTGGTTCGTGTGCTACATCAAATTACCAATGGTGCGAGTGCGAGCAAACGGCAAAGCAACAAACTAATTGGTCTCGCTCAACTGGGTTACGGATATTATGGGTAGGAATCGTTGGTAGCAATGTAGCCTACATTGATTATTTGCTGATTGACAAAGATTGGTATGACTGCAAGAAGAAAAGCTGCTGAGATTGCCTTGCGGACAATATGGAATGCTGATAGTGACGGAAATGAGGACAGTTTCAGCAACGAAGATGATGATGTGAGACATATCGCCGATATTCGTCATGAAGTGAACCAAACTATGACTAACGACGACGAGCTTAGTAGTGATTCCGGCAGTGAAAATGACGCTCCTATACGGCAGCATGTTCCTCCTGCCAGAGAACCTGAACCTTCTTCAACATCATCATCTGCAACCATGAATCTATACTAGGACAAAAATGGATGTGAATGGCCATCATCTCCTATTCTTCGTCGCCGTGGTGCTCACAACATTATACGAGAAGTTGGTGGACCTACTCCCGAATCGAAGAAGAATAGCGTTGTTGAGACTTTCCAATTGTTTTTTACCGATGAGTTGTTGAATGATATATTGCAATTTTTTATTGCGAAGCTGAATGCCATGAATTTGCATGAACAGTACAATCTTACACTTCTCTCACTGAAGGCATATATTGGTATACTATACTACCGAGGACTCAATGGTGACACACGCATCCCTGTCTCCGACTTATGGAATCATAACTATTCCACCCTCTACCGAACTGTTATGAGCAGAAATTTGTTCAACATTTGGACAAAGGTTCTACGATTTGATGACCCTGAGACACGCTCTTTGAGATATTCCTCGGAAACATTTACTGCCATTCATGAAGTCTGGGATTCATGGAACAATAATCTACAGCAATACTTTCGAGCATCGGAGGGTGTTACTATAGACGAACAATTAGTGAGTTCAAGGTCACGGTTTATAATCCGATTTATTGGCTATGCGATGCCAAATATCGATACTTTGTGAAAGGATTTCCACTAACGGAGCGTCCACAGGATCCTGATGCGGCTGAAGTGAATCGCGAATCGCATCGTGCATCATCTATTGTCTTGAATGTTGAATCGCCGGCTCTTCGTAGTGGAAAGTGCATCGTTGGTGATATCGCTCAAGTTGTCTGCGAAAACTGTGCAAAATAATAATTGTATGCTGAAATAAATATTTTTGTTGAATATCATGTTGATATTTTCATGTATGTATTACAAATTATCACATGTGCTGGGCCTAGATAACTCAAATTGCAATGTATAATGGTTAAATATCTAAAATGAATGTCTGTACAATGAACATCAACAAAACTTTGCAGAAAAAAAGATTTTTAACAAAGATGATAAATTTATCACACCTTGTTAGTCATAAGTTGTACCAGACCTTGGTAGTCCGAGGGTTAATAGTGTTCTCAATTAGAGAAAGGTTAACAGACTGCTTCTTACAAAGCCTTTTAATTTACTTAGAATTCTTGTTTTCCTTATTCTTAATAATTTTGTGGTATTTATTCTGATACATTTGAAAATAAATGAAAACAGTAACTGATCGTGACCAAGAAATTTAAATTTATTGCGAATAAATTTTTGGTTCAATTCTAGGGTCTTTATCTCTGAAAATTTTGTATTTTTCATTGACTTCAATGAGGCTCTTCAAAATTTTTCAATGTGTTTAAATTTAAAACAACAATTGCTAGGTGTTTTAAATTTAGACAATGTTGGAAAAATATCCAGTACATGTACACGTTTACAATTAAAGAATATTTATCAAATAATAGGATTTTTCAAAAATGAAATAAGTGATAAATTCTGCAAAAGTTTTCCCTGTAACCGCAACCAAAGCTGCTTTTGGGTTATTCTGAATTCTTCAAGGTGACTGACTGCTGACGATTCTTTAGATAAATAGGCACTGTGATGCTAAAATAGACGTTATATAGGAAATTTAAACATGAAATAACACAAAACTAGGATGTTAAGTACTTTCATTACCAGGTCTTGTAACATCCCCATCACTGTATATTAAGTCAAACTATATAACTGAAAATTTAGTGGAAGTTCTTCTAGTATTCAAATGTCAATATATTCTAATATATTTAACCTCTCAAGGACGAAAACAAAAAAGATAAGATAAGATATTCTTTATTCAGATAAATATTAACAATTAGAAACTGATAATTTATCTGAATAGCGTAATCAAATATACAAAGATTATACAAATCCATACAATAGAATAAAACAATATATACAATGAATCTACCAGGCTGGGATAAACTACTATAAAGATTTCAAGCACGAGATATTGTATAATCATATTGTATAACTTGTATCATAGCCATACTTTACTTTTGCTTAAGGAAAATTTTTAATGTGCTTCATAAAAGCTTGCAGTTTATCAATGTTCTTTATCTCTTTAGGTAGTGAGTTCCAAGTTTGAATAGCGGTATTAATGAATGATTGTTTCAAAAGTTTTTTCTATATTTAGCGCAAGTAAAGTGTTTTGATTTGGAATTCTGCTTATGAATAAAACCAGGCATTGAAATAGTATTATAAGGTGGTAATTTCTTGATGAGCTTAAAAAACGTTAAAATCATGTCTTGGGAAAAGAATAGAGCTAGAAATAAAGTGCTTAGTTCGAGAAGAATTTTTCTTTGAAATATTTAGAGCCCATTTTAATTGGATATCGAGTTTTCTATAAAAAGCATTTTTTAGATCAGTAAATATCATATTTGCATAACTTATAGGTGACAAATAATAAATGAATGGAAAAATTAAAGTATTTCGCAGGCTGGTAATTGCATTTCTATCATTGACATACTTCTTATGCTTATAGCCAATTTTTGGACCATTGCATTAATGTGAGATTCAAAATTTAGCTTCGAGTCAAAATATACTTAAACTTGTCTACAGTTGGAACCTTAATACTATTGAGATTCAGAGTTATGTGCTGAAATATCGAAATTACATGTAGTGGGCTGCAAAATACAAAATTCAGTTTTAATTTCATTTATGAGTAAATTATGCATGTTGAAATACGTTGACAATTTGTTGTAATTATGTGCAACAAATTTAATTGTTAAATGCATTGATTTATTATCGTTGAATGTGCAGGTATCATCGGAATATTGAATTAAATTACAATCAGTTACCGTATACATGTCGTTTACATATATTGTGAAAAAAGGGGACCTAAGATTTTCCCCTGATGGATGGCATTGCTCAATGGTAGCCAATCAGAAAATACATCTTTACCTTTGACTCTGAAATCTATGTTTCAAAAAACTAGTTTTTAAATTTCTCCGCATTTTGGAAATTTTATAAATAATTTGTAAATCCTATGATTCGAAAAGAGAAACTAAATTTTTTAAAAACGTTGTGGGCTTTATGTGATCTATTTTAATAGCTTCGGTACATGTTATTAGAGAATAGAAGCCATAATCAGCATAATCTAGATCTATGACACCCTATCTATGGCATCCCTACCAGATGTAAACAGTGCAGAAGCTTTACCCGGAAGATGAGGAACGCCGCCTAGAATTCGCTAATGATGAATTGCTATATCAAATCAACGACCCCCAGAGGCTAAACAATCTTGTCATTTCTGATGAAGCCCACTTTTCGTTGAATGTAACAGTGACCAGACATAACTTCAGATATTGGTAAACACAAATTCCCGCTGGTTATGTGAGGTGCCACTGTATTCTCCTCGAACAGCATTGGCAGCTATTGGTATCTCAACTGGCATCATTGGTCCCTTTTTCTTTGACGAGAATGTCAATAAAGAAAACTACCTCACAATGCTTCAGGATTTGTTTAGCCTGCTATAATTAATTGAAAAATCAAAGAAGACATCATTTTCACGTAAAATTGTGCTCCATCCTACTGGGGCAAAAATGTGAGAGACTGACTGAATTTGAATCTGGAGGATCATTGGATCGGAGGAGGTTCACCTAACATGTCGTGGCCACCACAATCTCCAGACATTACACCCTGTGACTTCTTCCTCTGGGGCTACATGAAGCTGCTCAAAGTCTACAAAACTAAACCCGATAACCTAGCAGACCTCAAGAAGCGCATTACTGCATGTCGCCAGAACATTCCCGATGACATGATTGAAAGAGTTATCAACACTTTTTATACACGGCTCGAAACTCTGCAGGAAAGAAATGGTAGTCATATTAAAACCTCAACAGTTCATGAGTGATGGTGCAAACGGACTGATATTTGTGCTTGAATTAAATGCTAGACATATATGTATATCTATGTAAAATTTCGTTTTCTTTTATGCATGCATAACAAATTATTGGATTCTGAAATCTTAACCTTTGCTTATGTCATCCTGTATTTTTTGTGCAATGAAATGACCCAATTACAAGTTGATTTTCAATAGCTGGTGGAATTTGGGGCGATACAGTTAAATACATTAAATTCATCAAAAATATAATACAAACAAAAATCTGAAACAAAACTGTATTCTTGACAAAAAAATTTACAGGCTATAAAGTCCAGTTAGTACATTCTGCACATAAATCAATGAGAACGCACAGAAGAATCATGTATTGAATGTTGATCATGTTTCAGAGGAGTAGGAAACCTACAATCAAACGCTTTCACCGCACTATTACTGGTACTTAGTGTTTTTAACAGACTTTCTCTTGCTGCTGGAGTTTGATGTTGGACAGGTTTTTGTTTCTCTCTTAAGGGCTTCCGATTTGTAAGCATGATGTTGAAAATGAAATGGTAGCGGTAGAGATTAACTTTTGACAATGTACAACACTTTCTTTAATAAGAGATTCTTGTAGAAAGTTGAAAATTATCGGCCTCCAAATTTTTAATAGGGAATGTCAAGATACATTATTGTTCAAAGAGGTTGATGGGAAACAAATGTCAATCTGCATACTGCCATACATTTCTGTTTGATCTTTTTTTGTAATTTCGAACCACTTTCCAAATATTTTATACCATTAAGAAGTGTGTTAAAACATTTGACATTGATAATTAATTGGGAAACAAATTTCGTGATAGGATGGAGCTTCCATTCGTTTTGCTAATTTTTTTTAAAATTTTAATAGGATTTTGCATAAACAAAAATCTATTACTAATCCAAATTTAAAAATGATTATGTCGATTTATGCATATATAAATTTAGTTTTGACCAAACCTTCATGAAGAGGGCTGCATATGACGTCAAAATTTCATAATTTTGTAATGTTGCCATGGCGACTGTGAGAAAACGGATAAAAGCGATCATGTCGTCTAAAGAACCACCTTCGTCTTCAGAAAGTGATCGAATATCATAATCAATCGCTGAAGGCGAGAGCTTCTTAAGCCGTGACAAAACAATAGTGTCTAAAAAATTATGAGAACATAACAAAGACTAATTGGAATCAATAACATATAAAATCGTTGAAATTTTAAAACATCATGCATATATAAAAATGTAAATAACTCAGAAATGTACAGATAACATATGGGGATGGGGTGAATTCATTACCCCTAGTATCAAAATATTTACACATTTCTAGTAGCTAATTTTAATTGGAAAGCATGATACCATAACTTTACTAACTTTTAGGCTCAATTAGGTATGAACCATCAAAAGCTACATGTATTTACTTTAATGATTTAATATTAAAATATAAATGGGGCAAATTATCAACCATAATTTACATTCAGTGATTCAGGCCATAGGTGTAAACCGGTACCGGCACTAAGTGAAACCGGTTGACCGGCTTCCAATTTATCTAAATCTAATTAAATATATTCAAGAATATAATAACTATATATATATATATATGACATATTTTAAAGCAAAAAAAGAGTATGTATCAAAAATGTATTTAAAAACAAAATGAGTGATGTATAGGGCTAGATAATGCTAATATATATTGTTTTCCATTGCCTCCTTCATTACAACGAGTGACTCTACAACGTCACTTGTGAGTCGTGCTCGGTCACATGTGACAATTCGCCCTGCTGCAGAGAAATGTCGCTCTGATTCAGCGCTAGCAGCCTGGACGACAAAAACTTTTCGCGCAATTGCGGAAAGTAGTGGAAATTCCAAAACTTTCTTTCTCCAGAAGGATAGTGGATTTGATTTTTTAAAATCACCAGTTTCAAATGAGTTGGAAAGGTAATTGTCAAACTCTTTGTGAACATCTGCAATAAATAATGTTCTACTGGTAGATGATTCACCTGACATGGGCGGTCTACTACTGANATGTGCGAGCGGCTATGAGCAGGTTCAAAACTTAAAAGTCTGAATAGGTCCTAACCAAAAAAAGACATACAATAACTTTGTAGCAAAAATTAAAATGATGGCCATTTAATGTTGTATTGATGGCTTTGGAAACTTTTTTTACAAAAATATTAAGTACGTCAGCCCATAGGTGTAAACCGGTCGAGAAATTGCTGACCCGACCCGACCGGTACCGGCACTAATTGAAACCGGTTGACCGGCATTCCAATTTATCTAAATCTAATTAAATATATTCAAGAATATAATAACTATATATTTCAAAGCAAAAAAGAGTATGTATCAAAAATGTATTTAAAAACAAAATGAGTGTGTATAGGGCTAGATAATGCTAATATATATTGTTTTCCATTGCCTCCTTCATTACAACGAGTGACTCTACAACGTCACTTGTGAGTCGTGCTCGGTCACATGTGACAATTCGCCCTGCTGCAGAGAAATGTCGCTCTGATTCAGCGCTAGCAGCCTGAACGACAAAAACTTTTCGCGCAATTGCGGAAAGTAGTGGAAATTCCAAAACTTTCTTTCTCCAGAAGGATAGTGGATTTGATTTTTTAAAATCACCAGTTTCAAATGAGTTGGAAAGGTAATTGTCAAACTCTTTGTGAACATCTGCAATAAATAATGTTCTACTGGTAGATGATTCACCTGACATGGGCGGTCTACTACTGACGTTTCGCAAAGCTTGAAATGGATCATCTGCTGCTACATCAAAATGGGCTCTTTTTTGAGATGGCTCATCTGTATTGCAATAACGTTGTTCAAAAAAATTAAAATTAATTCACACATATTATAATGCTTTAAACATTCGAAATTGTTTTGAAAACTGAAAATTTGTGAGCATTACAATTGCTTTTTAATTTCAGTTGATGTTTCTTGAGTACATAAGATTGGGAAATGGATTACGTTTTTGAACCGTGACCAGACCTGTCCCGTGTAATAATGACCCGACCTGTTCAACAATAACCTGCGATTTGATCCGAACCGTGTAAAGGTATATCTAAATAAGTACATAAACCTCACAAACAAGGAAATAAAGTGAGTTAAAAGTGTTGTCCTAAACGTGTAAATCTTATTATTTTATTCTAATTTATATAATTAGCCGTCTTAGCTCAATTCAAATTGCAACAA
>CABFPE010000386.1:449928-468301 GCA_900660155.1 Hofstenia miamia | reverse complement strand
AATAATAATAATAATAATAATAATTTATAAATAATAATAATAATAATAATAGACTTTATTAAACTGTAAATGGGATGTCACTGAATGTATTTACAGCGTTAAATGTCAAATTCAGTCTCAAAAAATTCCCAAAATAGCTTAAAAATATTCTTTTTTGACAGTAGCAATAAGTCACATGCATACTTAATTTCCAAACGATTAAAAAGCTGAGAGTATCTTCTGAAAATTCAATATTAGGTTTTGGTCTTTTTAATTATTAAAATATTGAAAAAACTCTTTGTCTTTGTTCTCAGATCTCTTTTATGGTTCCTTTGTATGTATTTGTCTATGTTTATACTATATTTTCCCTGGATAATGTCAATTAATAGGTGGATATAATTTAATTGCAGTTGCAGTGTGATTGGAAGAATTTTCAAAGTTTTTAGTCGTGGTATACAATCCTGATCCTCCGTAGAAATCCATTAACTGCAAATTTTTTGGACTCTTTCCAATTTACGTGCGTTAGAAAGATTGCAGTGCCAGACAGATGATCCATAAAGTAATTTTGAACAGATAATAGAGAGGTACAACTGTTTTTTCGTGCTAGATAAAATGTGATATGGTATTTGGTTCTTCATTTTATAAAACGTTATCAAAGCTTGTCTAATGATGTTAGAGATGTGGTTATGCCAAGTAAGGTTACTACAGATGTGAATTCCAAGATCTCTTACTGATGAATTTTGAGTCATATCCAATTCTATACTTTGTAATGCATCTTCAAATGCTTCCATTTTGCAGAAAGTGATTAACTGCATTTTGTTTTTATTAAAGAACATTTTGTTATTAAGACACCAATTATTTAATATTTTTGCATCATGCTGTACTGTCTTGGGATCATTCGAAAGAAATTTTAAGTCATCGGCAAAAAGATAAACATTACTATAAAGCCCTATTGGGGGAAGATCGTTAATCATGATGAGAAAGATGAGAGGCCCCAAGCAGCTATCTTGTGGTATTCCACTAGAGGTAATTATTTCGTTAGATAAACATCCATTGAAGGAAATAGACTGGGTTCTATTAGTTGAATGAAACAGCTTTAGTAGGTTACCACCGATTCCAAAGTTTTTCAAATTATTTAGTACTACTCTATGGGAGTCGTAATATAAACATACACAAGGAATGTTCTGTTCTTCGTTATCATAAAGGTCGGAGCAAAAAATTAGTAATTGGATAACAGGTGACGATTTCTTCAAGAATCCAAATTGAGAGCTAGAAATGTAGCTAGATATGGGCGGGTATAATTTATCGTAAATAACTCGTTCAAAAATTAAAGAGGTTTTTGATAAAATACTAATTGGCCTATAGTTACAGACGTGGGGATAATTTTAGCTTTTTTCCATACTTTAGGATAAATTCCAGATATTAAGATATATCTAAATAGGTTCAGTGAGTGAGGCAACATTTCGTTTTTATACATATGAATGAATGTGGAGGGAATATTATCCAGTCCGCTGTCTGTCTTGAAGCTTTTATTTATAGCTTTTTCAATGTCTTTTATTGAAGTTTCTAAGTTGTTAATACTTAAATCATTATATGTGATATTAAATTTGTCATCAGTTTGATACACACAAGCAAAGAATTTGTTAAATAGTTTGGCAGCATCTAGATCTGTGCTAGCCATGTTGTCCTCCAGGGAAATAGGTAAATGAAGCTTGGTCTGAGGGTTGATTAGCCGGAAGCATTTATTAACACATTTTGGATCGTAGGCGAATTGGTTTAAGTATATCTGCTTGTCAAGTTCTAAGTTCTTTTCTAGGTCTTTACTACGCAATGTTCTCGAAGATTTTTCTCTAGAATGTAATTTCCGGAAACTGGAGCAGCATTTGTTATATAAATGCACAGAACTAGAAGATAAGTAGTGAGGGAGGGTTTTTCTTAAAATTCTCTTAATTAAATGTTTCCGAAACAGAGATTGTATCCAATTATACCAAAAAACAGTATAATTTAAGCGGCATGTGTTAAATGTACTTATATCTTGTGCAATGTGCATGGAGAGCATTTCGTTATAATTAGAAAAGGAATAAATTTCTTTATTAGTATCTTCACAGGTGTACTCTAATGGCATTATAACACTACTGATTAAGGGCAAGGAGATATCAATGCTGCAATGAAGAATTTCATGATCAGATATTTTTGAATCCAGCGTTTGATGATGTGAGAGAAGTAAGTTAGAGCTATTTGTGAAGATTAGATACAGAATATTACCTTTTAAATGAGTGCTAAAATTCACGAGTTGCTTACTATAGTGGTCACGCACAGATTCCAATATATCCATCTCGTAGTTATTGGAAGAAGACATAGACTCAGGATCAAAAAATACAAAGTTAAAGTCACCTAAAATTGTGATCTCCTTTTTGTTATTTATGTAAGCTTTCTTAAAGTAGAGAACTACTTTATTTATGTAGTTGATTACTGTAGCCGATTCAACATGGTATTTACTTGTGGGGGCGGAAAATTAAAGAAGTCCAAAATCATAAAACAGCCAAATTCAACGGCTAGAACCGATTTCTGCTTTTAGGTCTTTTATCTGTTTATTAATTAGTAGTAATTCTTTTGAAATATGTAGTTGAGTCATTTCATGATCAGCAAATGTGTCTTCAATTCGAGAGATACTGGAATTACTTTGAAAGTGTTTAACTACTTGTGATCTCACTTCTGTACATTTAGTACAGAGAAAAAGAAAATGCATACTGTATTGGGAAATGGAGTTAACACATTGTGGGGAGAAGCCGGTACATTCTTTGGATAGTTGGAGTAATGTAAAACAGTTTACACAAGAAAAGTATTTCTTTTCAGTAATAGTTTTGTTGCAAGTTTTACAGTTTAAACGCTCACTTGGACGATCAGAGAGCATACAAAACACGACCGGACTGTTTGAAAACAGAAATCGAAGTGCAAAAAAATCTTGACATAAATACTTTCACAAAAACGAGCTATTTACAGAATTTTTGCTTAAAAAATCAGATTTACAAAATGTACCCATTTGGATTAAGATGCATTTATTTCTTTGCACTGCAAAAATCATAATTATGAAATTAAAATCTTTTAATTTATGCTCGAACTCGAAAGGTACATTATATATGCTATTTAAATATTTAAAAGTTTTAATATAATGGTGATATTAAACATTGTTCCAAGGATCGGTCTAAAATTATATTTTTGTCAGAAACTCATGTTCAATAAAACGCATTCATGTTTGTAATTAATATAGAGCTATTTTTAAGCAAAAATGTCAATTTTTCAAAACAATTCCATTTTAAATAGGAATCCAAAATGTCATTCAATTGGTATAGCCATGGTACTACAACTAGCTTCGTAGTTTTGATATATATATATATATATATGCCAAATATACTATTGATTTATTACAGTCATACCGATACCGAACCCATATCGCGGACTTTTGTGTGATACCGAACCCATTCCCAATATGATAATACCGCCAAGCCCTACTCTATATATATGCTAGTAATAAAAATTTGTTCTAAAACCAACCAGAGACCCATATATGGGCGATTAATCACAAAGCTTGCTGAAGATGAGGCCAATTATTTGGTAATATAGTACTAAGAGTAACAGAAAAATCAATCTTTACCAACCTCAATATACCAACAAGTTCTAAGCTCCAATAACATTTTAAGTATTTTTTGCTTTTGGATAAAACACTAGTGTGTTATAAAGCTCTTTTAAGGCACTTTTCATTAATGGGTAGCAGAAAATTTAAATGAAAAAAGGGCATGACGTAATTTAATAAATTGTGAAAATTATATTATTAAAATTATTTTTATACCATTTGTCCACCATCCCACAATAAAGTTCATAAAAATAAATTTTAGTATACCCATAATGTACATACACACATTACGATTACAGCTTTTTGCAGAGTACCCGATGTTCGACATATCCAATTCTAACCGCGTTTCACATCTATGGCAATTTGCAATCAAAGTTTCCAAAACTAGTTATTCAAGTAGTACCAAATAAGAAATAAATTGTTTTCTAAAAGCTTAAAGTTTGACTGCAAAATTTGCAGAATCAAAGAACTTGATTATTCGTTCACTTAGTTTCATTTTTTATTATCAAAATTTAAGTGACGCTGCCTTGGAGAATATTAAAATATCAACTGGAGTCGTAGATATGGGAGATACATTTTACAATCAACTAATATAATAGGAGAAACAACTAGAAGAAACAGTGATTTCCTTATAGGTATTCAATACAAAATTCAAAGGCCAAAGTAAAATGAGTCGGTATATATATATATATATTGAAAGAACATAAAATACATGTTAGAATGTCTATAGGAAAAATAAATACGTACTTGTCAGGATGAAATCTAGTGCGAAGTGTGTGTTCCATTAGTTTTAGAGAATGATGAAAAGTTTTACGTTTAAAAGTAAAGTAGTTGATGAGGCCAGAAGCATAGATGACTATTGTCCACTGTTGCAAAACATCTACATGTATCCCAATGACATTACAAGCGTCGAGATCTAAATATTTGATCTTTCAGCATCACTAACTGTGTGTGTAAGCAGTCTGTAAAACGTCAAAAAGCAAATGCGTTCCTATCACTTCGCATAAAAAATTAAAAGTTAATTTTAATCACACGGATTTGGTTAAATATTATCATTAAGAAGATAAATAATTGGCGCCGCCAAAAGCCACCAAATTGCCAATGCTCAATGTCAATAACATTTTACATCATTTAAGACTATTTTCAGACGAAAATGAGCAGTGCACCCGCGTCGTCCCTTCAAAACCTACGAGCAAAAGTAGGTCAAACACTCGCTTTTTAAAATTTTGAAAACTGAATTGACCTCAATACAGGTCCTCTGTTCTTACTGCGGAAAATCCTTCAACTACGCAAGGTCGAACCACTTCGAAAGTCATTTCAACGAGCCCACCACAAAAAGGCGGTGGAATTGAAGGTAAAAAATACGTTTTTTAAGTTTTTAAGAGTTTTAATTTTTTGCAATTTGTTTAAATAATTCAATTGTTTAGAGATCGCGACAGACTACATTGAGTGTAAACCCTGTCCTTGCTCGTGAAGGCACCGAAGATACGTTTTTGCGGGATTTCACTAAATCCTGGATATCTGCGGGTCTCCCACTACAATCGCTATCTAACCCTGCTCTTAAGAAAACGCTTGAACAAGGATTCTCTCGCCCAATTCCCTCTCACCGTACATTGGCCACACCGTTAAAGTTAAAGACAAACTTAAAGAGGGTCCCTACTACGTTATTTTTGGCGAATCGGATTGTGATGGGAAAAGCTACTATGGTGTACTTATTGGTAAAATGCCAGGGGAGAGACTGCACAGACCCTTCTTGGTTGATTTGACTGTCAGTGAAGTATCCCCCAATGCAATTATTGTGCGACAAAAAGTGACTGCTGCGATAGCTAAAATCGGCCAAATGAAAATTTTTGAAAATGTCCGATTGTCTGTATCTGATGGGGTGGTCTACAATATTGTCAGGTCAAAGACCCTCAGAGACACGTTCCCCAAATTAGTCCACGTCACATGTTTCCGTCACATGCTTGCAAGACTTGGAGCAAAAGTTGCGGAAAAAGAAACGACTGTGAATAACGTGATAAAAAACGTAAAAAAGTCTTTCAAAAATGTCCCAGTCGTCGAGCTTGGACCAATTTTGAAGGCAACACAGCTAATTCGATTTTAACTGATCCAGTTCTTACACAGTTGGTAATCTGGATAGAAGCAGTTGTGTATATTGCGCAGTATTGGAAGCCCTTGAAAAAATTTTTGGAAACAATTCCCGAAAAATCTTGTGCAGCTGTAAAAAAAGCGCTCGATGTCACGCGGGAACCAACAACCGCTTCCCGCGTTTGTTTTGTGGCAGCACTGAAGATTTTGCCTGAATTTATAAAGACCTCGAAGAGCTCGGATTTCTCTATTTCAAAGGCGCATCAAATGTGGACGATGTGTATTCTAAGTTCCTCCAAATGACAGGAAATTCGGTTATTAATGGGTATTTGATGGAAAAATTTGAGGGAGAAAAATGCGGGTTTGGCTGAGGTCTACCATTTGGAACTAGGTCAAGGGATCACAGAACCTAGAGACATCGAGATTTACAGCTTCGCACCCTGCACTTCGGTTGAAATTGAGCGGTTCTTTTCGGTATTACAAGAATTTTTGGAAAATCGAAGCAACATTCTTGAAGAAACTCTCATTAAGCTCTTATTTGTTCAATACAATAAACCTAAATTTGACTAATTTAATATTAAGCCAAAATTTGTATTTTTTGCGCCAAATATAGGATAATTCCGCCTAAATTGGCGGCCAAAACGACAAAATCCCGCCTAAAATTTATCTTCGTAATTATCATTGATTTATTACAACGAATAAATTTTACAAATTCGATTTAACAAAAAGTGGCTTTCAATTCTTTGGCTGCAACGGAATAAAATAATTTTGTCGCCAATATAGGTTTTCATCAAAAAATCACCTTCTATTTTCATTTTTGTTTTCAATGAAATGTAAGCTTATAATAAAAATAAAAGTCGTTATAGGCGCCGATGGCAAAATATTACAATATAATTAAGATTTAACAAAATTCCAGTCATTTTCAAACTTTCTTCTTTTATTACCTTTTCTTCTATTCATGATATGTTATATTTGGCGTGAGGTGCGGAAATAAAACGGATATGACTTCTAACATATATAATGCTAACTCATAATATCAACAGTCGGGTTCCGAAATATGTCAGTGATTAAAAATAGGTTTCAAATTGCATAGCAATTAAAACATATTTTTCATTGTGTAAGAAAGAGCTATGGACGGTCTACAGAATGCTGACAACAGCTAAGGAACTCAGAGTGGCTGTCTCAATGTATATAGTTAACTGTACAGACTTTCCGAAGGTGGCGAGAAAGGATACGGTTTTTCTATTATTTGGACTAAAGTCGAATTAGGTCACCGAGACCAAAACATTTGTATTCGATTTGAATCGCATACAGCAGCAAAGGGACTTAGATTAACCAAAACATTTCATTTTAGCAATCTGCATTAGCTGAATTGGCATCATCTGAGGTGACATAAATATGGATATACATAATTAATGAGGAGGTTGTAAATTGTGTGAGACTGGTATTTATTTTAGAACACACAACTAGGTTTCTAAAAATTTGGAATTTCGCTACACTAATGTTTGTATGACGTATAACCGTTAATATATCTAATATTTCGAATATTAATAATTGGGTAAACTGTAAGTAAAAGTAGTGAGTTAGAATTAATATTGACAAATATGTTAATGCACTTATGTATAAAGACTAAGTTGTAAAAGGTGTTCAGAAAACCAATGAGGCACAAATCTTGAAATAATCGCATTGGTAGATACTATGTTTGAGATGTAATCTATTAAAACTCATAAACAAAAAGTAAATAATAAATATGTGAGGAATTTGTTTGATTAAGGACAATGAAGGGTTGATTAATTAGCCAGGTAAATAGCGGTTAGTGTGTTGAAATATTTATTGTAATGAAAAAAGGAGTTATATGTAGTTGCATTAAAGAACAGCAGTCTTTTTACCTTTATCAAAGTCAGCTTCATATATTCCTCGGAAAAGTCCACTTTGCATGTTGTATAACCGCGCATTTCCATCGCTGAATCCCAAAGCGCAATAAGAACCACAATGCGTAATACAACAAGCCTAAAAGATACCACTACGAAAATTGACATCAAGCTATGATGACATTCCTCAAATAAAATTAACGATATAAGTGTACAGAATATTGAAAGTCGAAATGTAAAGATATACTTCTGAAAGCACAAAAAATTTCAACATTTTCAAAAAATATTCACATTTAGAACTAAACCAATTTTTCGTAAACTAGAGACATTAAAAATTATGGCACTAACAATGTTGGCAAAAACTTTTGATTCTTACAGTGATTTCAGCAGTCGTTTTAGAAACAAGTGCGTGCGATCCTGTGCAACCTTTAGCATAATTCCATGTGAGAGCGCGTTCATAGTTACGATGACATGTAATTATGCTGTCCCAATCATCTTTGCGCGATAGCTCTAAATATTAAATAAGTACATTGTTATCCATAAAAGTGTGGTTGTTTTGAAAAATTTTAAAATTCGTAAAATTTCCAAGATAAAAATTATTATTGTAAGCAAAGATTGCCGACATAAGACCAAAAACACACGATGCAACTGAAATGCTATTAAACATATTTAAAGCATCAATTTGATAGGAATTAATTCGCCTAAAACATAGAAATACACAAAGGTATAAAATTACAACGATGTGGAACTTATAAGCTTTTTTAGAAAGTGTTTTATAAAACCAAAACCATCTATATGCATACATGTACATATATAGATGGTTACTTCCAATTTACATGTTGATGCAATTTCATTTCATATTCAAAATGTATTGACAAGCCCTCTGATTAGCATAATAATATTCTACTAACAAAATCGTTCTCTTAAATACATTCACCCACATTGTAAAAAAGTACAACGTTTGCATCAGGCACTACAACACTCAGTGTGAAAAGTTAAAGCAAATTTATGCCCAGCCAAAGAAATAGAAAATCCCATACCAAACACTAATATACATCTACATTCGAACAAATATAAATATGCATTATTACATAAAGGGCTTAGACTTTTAAGAGTTCCGTCAATAAACGTAAGCCAATTTATATTTCCGGAGGCAAAAGCCTACTAAATATATTTTTAAGTGTTTTAGAAAAACATGCTTTTGCTACATTTTTACATTTATATTAAAATCATTCCCGAATCTAGAGCGTGTAAGGTATGTTACTATTACTGAATTTTACACGATCGCTTAAGAAATGAAAGGAATGCGAATGGCGCATACTTGTATATTACACAAAGTGTTCTTCTGTAAATTACTGAATGCATTAAGCTGATGGAGAGTATTTTGAACGTATACTTTAATGATTTTAAAACTTCTATGTTTGATGGTTTACTAAGTATTCATAATGAATGTTTTACTGAAATAAATTTAAATCTAACCATTTGTGGAAGGCCCGGCATGTGCGGGATATCTTGGAATAATAATTGAAGTTCTTTAGCTTAAAACAATTAACACGAAAATGGTTCACATGTAATATAAAAAATATTTCTATAAAATAATTGCCAATTCACTTTTGGAGATCTTTGTAGTAATGTATGTAAACATTGCAATTGAAAAAGAACAAACCGAAATCAAAGCATATTATTGGAGGCCACTTGTAAGGATCTTCATCTAACTTATTTCGCTTTTCTTTAGTAGCTTTGCCGGTATGTGCGAAACCGAAATTTCTGTTACCTATGGGGTTATTCATTGCAAATGATCGCAACACAGCATCTTGTCCTAAAACAAAGGATAAAAATAAAATTTATAGAGACATACCGGCTGAGAGAATGGTATTTGAGTCGACGAAGCGTGTGAAACTAGACGAGCATTGATGACCAGAACGCTCACGAAGAACCGTTGGAATACCATCGGATGATTGGAAAGACCAAACCTGTATAAAAAATAAAAATTGAGACATAATAATACCAAAATTCTTCATAAGCGAGATAAATAGACTAAATCCGAACCTTAATTGAATTATCAGGACTACTTGTTAGTAGAAAAGATTCGTTGGGATAATATAAGAGCCCAGTGATCGTCTGGAGATGAGCTGATCTCTTCTGGTTTACTAATTCTTGTTCTTCTAAATTCCAGAAGGCCAAATGACCAGTGTTGCTAGCAGATGCTAGAATAGCTTCACCATCTAAATTATGTCCATGTAGATAGAATTACTGAACATTGAAAATTAAAATTATCATTGGGTAAATATCTGTCTTAAGTCGGGCAGAATGTGTTTTCTAGGAAGATAATTTTTTAATACGCAATACTATAGATGTAAATGTTTAATAAAAAGTCATTTATGCGTATAACAACTAATCATAAAAGTAAACTCATTTGACGCCTATTTTTATAAAAAAACTACACTCTACAGTTGAAAAAAAAAGCTGATGAATATCTGTTAAAGCTCAAGTTCCTTCAAGGTTAATTCTAAAGTTCAACCGTATTAATTTCCATTTTCACAAAAGAATCAATGTAAATCGTTCCATAGAAGGCTAGCATCAACTAAACTAATGTTCATTCTGTCATCAAAAATACTTTATGAAAAACTATTCTTTGTCTAAATTTTCGTTCAAAAGTTGTCAATTAAGAAGAAATTTAAAAAAACTCGCTCAAACGTTTGCTCTATAGTCTAGTATAACAAAGTAATTAACGTAACTTTTAAATTCTAGATGAGTATGTAAAAACATTTAAAACACTTCGAACCAGAACTCCAATAAAATCACATCAGAGCTTAGCTAAAATTATGAATTTTAAGAGAGAGTGCCGCAAAAGGGATACCTATTCTGAAAGAAAGCCCAGTAACTGATCCCCAATTCTGATGAAATGACATTATTACCTCGTCGGTACGGATATTCATAATATGGATGTCACCTGACATTAGGCCAATACCAACAATATCAACGGCAGGAGCCTAAAGGTATTAAATAAGATTACGTTTAATGAGAGATATCAATTTATAAATAAAGCAAGGATGAATACCCCGAATTATTTCAAACTTTTTCTCACACTGAAAACGCATATAATAATCAATCATACTTATACTTAGATGAAAAATTTCAAAGATGCACTCATTATATCAATGCTAGTACTCAGTATTGAACTAAGGAGCTTTTCATCTTTTATAACGTAGAAAGAACGAGAATGCTGAATTCCTTTGCAACCACTGGAAATCGTTTCATGATCACATTTCAAAATTTTTCTAGCACTTAAATACTTTCTATCAAATATTATTTTTAATGCAGATACACACCAACCAGGCTTAAATTCTACACTGTTTTATAAATATCATCTATCATTTGTGTGTATTATCAATGCTATGGAATTATTCAAGACATGATGACAAACACTAGAAATAAACAGTATGTAATATTTACACATTTTATAATGAAACCATGAATTATAAAATACCTGTTCGAGCACCTTCACAGCAGAATCCCAGCCTTTGAAACTGTATATAGCTTTGCTAAAAGAAAAGATTGAAGGTGACTTGTAAATAAGGAGATATACTATAACCGAAATTAATGAACGCCCTAAAACAAAAATTACAAAGTAGGGGAATTTTTCAGCGTTTTGCCAATTGACCAGTGCATAAAACGAACAGAAAACACATTTAGTAATTATCACCGCATGCTGTAACAAGAATGATACACAATCGAAATAATTGTCGTCCAAATTTTATCATTTTGAATCATGGCTCTCTTAACTAAAGGCGTTGGAGCCGTACACTTCATAGTTTTGGCTGGAGGCTGACTAACAAATGCAACTAAGTTGCTTTGACCACTAAAATACCGGAAATAAATATTAAGCAAACGATTCTAAATGGCAGCAAAACAATTTTAATTGGGCCGCTAAATAATTATCCCAATTTATCTATTATTATTGTTTACACAACGTGATATTAGTCAGATCTTGCACTCCGCATTTATTAAAATTAAACTCTCTGTTAATGCATTAACCATTAGTTTATTAAAATGTCATGTCAGTTTACCATTAATTTAACACTCATTTATTTTTTAGTGTTCCTTTTCGAAGTCAATTTATGCCTCTGAAATGCTGTGCAACAGGCTGCTCATCAAATTATAAATCACAGCCACAGGGTGAACGTATTTCTGTTTATCGACTTCCGAAAGCGAAACATGAAAGGAAGCGGTGGGTTGAAGCTATTACCCATGCTAACATTCCATTAACAAGTAATACAGTTGTTTTTTAAGCATTGGCCACCAAATGTTTCCGCATTTTGTGCCATGGAAAGGAGGGACCCCTGAATCCGCCTTAGGTTTTCGGTCATCTTCCTAGTAGTTTATTACCAACGCCTCCTCTAAAACCACGCAGTACATCTCATGCGAAATGTTCAACGCGAAACGCGTTTCCAGATGAGCTTCGTGCATTCTCTGAAAAGGAAGCATTTCTTTTGATGATATCAACCAACAGCATTTTGACATTCCCGTTACTGTATACATAAACGGAAGTAGAAAGTGCATCCAGTCAAACAAGTTTGTTAATGGTATTCCTCATTTCTTACTAGTTGTTGAGCCATCATTCAAATATGAAACATATCATTTGGGTATTGCCTGTAGCATAGCAACGTTGTCCAGAATTGAAGCTGGTTTAGTGCGTTGGCCTCCAGTAAAAAGTGTCATGTACGGGTTCAAGGCCTTCAGTTAAGAGAGCCTTGTTTTGAATACAATTTTAAAGGGATTTTGTTCTTCTGGATCTCGGACTAGCTATATTCCAGAGCATTGAAACGCCCAATTAAGACTAAATTTGAAAAAGCCTATGCAACAAACTTTAATTTTATTGCTAAACAAGAAGAAACTTTCAACTAATTCGGATCTGCTTTGAAGAAAATTCAGCAAATTGAGAAAACCGTAAACAAACTTTTATCCTTTACCGCAAGATTGAAATGAAATGTACTATCCTTTCTTAATTAATAAATTATCAGAATCTGGAGAATCATTATTCAGCAAGATTTTATCTGCCTTGAGAAGTTAACAGAATTACAAAAATCTTCATCCAGAGTATATGTTAAAATTTCTAAACAACTTCAAAATGCAAATGAAATCGCAGCAGACTAAGAAAATTTTTATAAAGTGTATCCGCAAACATGAAACGCATGCAAACCTTAAACAGTAAATGTATCATTTACAATTTCTTCGAGAAAAAGAATTGGGACCTGTCTGAAACCAGTTGTTTATATCAACAAGCACTATATTTAGTAAGTAATTGACATGAATATCTTTCTATGAATAATACACTTGTAATTTGCAAAATACTTAGTATCATTAAAAAAATTGCTACCAAATGTCACTGCTGCTTTCTCATTGACTGGAAAGGTTGTTGACACATTTTATAAACTACTGACAGCATAGAACAATCTTTGAAGTAGTGGTACATAATATGAACACCGCTCCTTAAACGTGAACTTTTAGATGGTAAATTATTTGTACCACTCAACTCGAAAGACGTGAGGATGGGCAACAATGAAGAGATTACGGCAATTAGCTGAATTTCATATAATGAACTGGGAAACAAGACTAACCATAGCTGTGTATTTGGTAGTTTTTATCAAAATGTAAAAATCGCTTGCAAACGCGTCTTAAATTAATTTTCTATAAAGATACTAAAATCAAAGTAAATAGAGATTTTGAAAAGTTAAAAAATAAATTTAGAAATAATAAAATTTAAATGATTTCAAAATTACATTATCCATATAAATATTTTGTAATTTGAAGGATATGGAAAAAATCCATTCTTTAATTATATACATTAAATAAAACAGATGAAAATTATTAATTACTAACCCGGACTTGATGTTCCACAGCTGCATTGTACCATTTGAAAATCCAATAAGTATTTTATTCAAGTATGTAGCAGGATGAAGAATTGTTTCAATCCAAAAAGTTGATACAGAAAAGTCTAACTGTAAATGTAAGTCTAAAACGAGACAATTTAGAATTAAAGCATTGGATTTATTATTAAAAGAGCGTACCCAAAAATTTATATAAATATAGTTTCACTTACGTAAGAGGGACAGCTAAAATTGTTATTGATATATATATATATACTTATTAAGGGCGCTTTGTACTCGTAAAATGGCGTGATCATATACACAGCGCCCTAGAGGCCCAGATTTCCACAGTACAGAGTACCTGTAATTTTTTTGAAATGACGCTTTATTATAATAACTACAGATGATTATCAGATATGCCTAAAGCATGGTGCTACACATAATATATAATATTTTACAGATACCTCATATATATTTTTGAAAATATGTGTTTTTACATAAAAAATGCAGAGCGCAATGTACAATGGTAAGAAGAATACAGGGCGCTGTTTAAAAAATGTATATATTGAATGGGAAAAATCGTGTATTTCCTTATGTGATTCCAAAGTTTTTATATACTTTTAAGCATACATGATTCTACTAATTTGAAAAAATATGAAAAAAAATTTCTTCTAGATTTTCATAGGACTAGGATTTTCAGGAAGGTATTCCAATATGATGAATGCTTGATGAAAAAAATAGGGTGTCTACAAATTTTTGGCGTGCACTTTATATCCAGAAAGGAAATTCGAAAGATCATAGATGATAACAATGTAGGATTGAGTGGTGCAGAATTTGAAAGGATTTATAGCAAGATCAAAAACTGCTCATAGCACCTTAAGTGATATAGGCCTATCATTAATATGTTACTCAAGTGTTTTCTGGTAAAATAAAAGTTTTTTCTTATAATGTGTTTTAAATTATACAATTCCATAAAAGTAATATAACGTTGATAAATGCAAGGCTGTAGGTATTTTGATGCTACAAAGCGCCCTGTGTTTTTTAAAATAAAAATTAAGCGCCCAGTATTTATCAAAAATACACAGCATCCTTTATAAGTATATATATATATATATATATATATTTCCCGCTTTTTGCTATGGAAAATGCAAAAACCTTANTAATTTGCCTGATGTGCAATGAGTAACCACAGAAACGCGATTGAAACTACGCGTGTAATTTGTTGAAGGTCACATTTGTTCTAAATAGACATTTCCGAATGTGGTAGTCCTTTCCAAATTGTATATTTAGGTGTGCGTGTATTTTTTGAAGATTATAAGAGAAGTTTTAAAAAAGTGTACAAACCGCACGGTATGCGTGCAAATTTTTTTTATAAGAAACTTCAATAATTTTTTAATAAAAAATATGTGAATTTAAAAATGCGTTAGAAAGTGTTTTTTCAGTTATGTGGACATTTCCTAATATAAAAATATAGTCTAGAAACATTCCCTAATACCGAACTGATAACTTGCGCTTTGTACTATGGAAAAATCCGTTCAGCTTGCGCTTTGTACACTTTTCTCACATTTCCATTGTACAAAGCGCAAATATGAGTTTATATATATATATATATATATATATATATATATATATATATATATATATATCGCAAAAATAATGCACTACTCAGAATGAACGGCAAGTTTGCAAGTAAACTGCATGCTACAAAAGCATAATCAATTAGATTTGCTTACTTTCCCCTTTTATAGAGCTCACTTAATGATATGTTTCGGTATTGCTTCGTCCTCAAAGGATATCCTTTGGTGTTATTTCTGTCAGATAGCAATTCTTCTTAAATATGACTATGAAAGCAATGGTTCGTGAGCAGATTCTTGCATATGAAATAAAGAAGAAGACAACTGTTCATCGAACTTTTCGATAATTCAACAAGGTGATACTAGTTTTGAATAAAAAAGAAACCTTGGCGACGAAAAAAGACCGACGCAAGGAGTCACAGGTTTATGCGATGAAAACCCATGGAGAACTTTTTTACATCCTTACGCAAAATACAGACGTCATTGTCATCTGATGGTTTCTCAGTCAGTTATGAGACTATAAGGTGACGTCTAGTGAGAGATTTTGAGATGTATTCTGCAAGACCTGCGTATGAAACCAACTGAATATTTGACGGAAATTGATTGGGCAAAGATCCTCTATTCCGTCGGGTGTAGAGAGCAAAGTGGGCGAAAGTCAACAGTCCAACCTTGATTGTTTACAGAATGCTGTATGTGAGGCATGGTGCAAAGTAACAACACATCACACTCAAGTACTGTACTGCACTTTCGAAATCAAAGCTAATGATTTTCGAAATCTTTAAGGCTGAAGGAGGATTCACTAAAAACTGATTTTGTACATTTTATTATGCTATTGTAAAGTTCAGAATATATCTTGAAAAGGGACTAAATCTCTCCAAACTATTGTCACTGCAACAAGGAATAGACACTTTTTTTGGGAACAATGTATTAGTTTTATGTTACACTTAGTTCCACGGAAATGCATTTATTAAGATAGGGGAAAATATTTAGTTACGAGAACAGAACGGTCAGAGCCTGTAATTTCGCAATTGGGCCATTTAATTGTTTACTCAAACCGTCATGTTTCGGTGTCATTAATAATTCATTAATACCATATTTTCTGATAAAAGACAAAAAGAAAACTCTGCTTCATCAGATGTTATATACTTACGATTTAATACGTTATCCATGATCCTTTGTGCTCTAACATTGCCGATTAGTACTCATCTGTCAAACAGAAACTTTAACTATGCTTTGAACAACATATTCAATAGCAAAACTGCGACAACTCTTTTAAGTCATTTCAATCACCCAGAAAATCAAGTAACAGCACAGTCTCTTCAAACAAAAGTCATTTAAGCTCGAAACTACCACTGAATTAATAAGGACCTGAATAATAAAACACATCCATTCTCAAAATCTTCTCTCAAATCAACATTGTTCATTTCGGTAATGACAACAAAAAGCTTACATCAAAGACCTCAATCTAGCTAAAACCCATATAAGACGACAAACGTCTAAACGATTTGCTAGCTACTTATGAAAATTTATCGCATTCGACAAAATTCGTACCAACATATTCTTTCATCGTGTATTCCACTTGCGTCCTATACATATATAGCTTATATTGATGAAGTTAACTTCAACATCAAGGATTATTCTGTACAAAATAACTCTGTAAAGCTTCTTTCAACTGAATCCAATCGTTCGTTTAGCATATAGCTTATATTGATGAAGTTAACTTCAACATCAAGGATTATTCTGTACAAAATAACTCTGTAAAGCTTCTTTCAACTGAATCCAATCGTTCGTTTAGCATATAGCTTATATTGATGTGTCAACATGCAAATACTGCATCATTACAATAAGAGTATGAATACTGCTTACCGTCATTCCCTTAAACAAACTTGCTTCTTCCAAAACAATTTCGCCAAATTTTAAAGAATTTTGTATAATGCGTTATTGTATTGGTAACTGCGTTTTACGATACCTAAGAAAATTAGAACTGACTTGTTTCAGTCTATTGATGGAGCACAATGGCTAGGCTTAGAAAACGAATGTTACATAAAATAACCTATACAAGAGCTCATTATTTAGTGAATATCATAAATAAATACAATTCATTAAGAAAAAGCCTAGAACGAGCCTAGTGTGAAAACAGCAAATCTATTTTATAAAAGTGACCTCGTTCTCCACCGAGCTTGTAAAATAAATTTAATACTTTGATAAAATGTAATATGCTGGTGACCGATATTACATGATGTTGATGCGCAACTGTACCATAGCGGCGCCGGCATCATATAATGACTTACTGTTTATTAGTCCGATCAGAGCTATTATTGACATCACATGATGTTTACAAAGAATGCATGAAATCTAGTGTTATCAGCACGTACAACTATTTTCGAATAATAGTGACCACCTGAAAACAAAATTATGCTAAACCGATGACACTGTGCATGCTTGCATTTTAACTTAGTACAGTACTTGCATTTCTGCAATCGATTTGTAATACATTAATGCATTCTAAATTAAAATAAAACATACCAAGTGAAACGTAATTCCAAATATGGACGAATCCTTCAATGTCCCAGCTGATTATATGCTGACCGAGAACTACAAGACCCTTTAGATCATGCTTATGACCTTCATACACACGCACTGTCTAAAAATAGTAGTTAATTTATATATTAATGATAAATCTAGACGTTTGCAATAATGAGAATAGGGATTTGCATTTGAAATTTCCATCGTTATAATGATAGTTTGCCACAACAAACAAAAATTAAAATTGACTAAAATGTATTAGATACAATAAAAATTATCTTGATTAGTAATCACTTAGTTCATTACTAACATATTTCCAACAGGTAGAATGAAAGATTCATTATTATGTCAATAATACTTAAATGATTTACGTACCTTACCCCGAATACACACGTGAATATTACTTTTACAGCAACAAAAGACAAAATAACCGAGCAATGCCAATGCAGTAATATCAGAAGGAAGAGCTTCGCTCAGGTACAGAAAAGCCAATTTCTTAGCCTAAATGATTACTTTATAAATTACTACATTATAGAAAAAAGTAATTACTGAAAATGTTTGGTAGAAGTTCTTTGTAGCTATAATAATAGAAGTGCGTTTTTCTTGTGTATCGATGGAGAATACCGGGGCGACATTACCTGAAAAGAGACCTATAGTTCGAACAGGCGCCAATATTTTACTGGGATGGTTCATTATACACTTTAACAGCAGCAATAAACTAAAACTGGAACAAAATTAAGAGATTAAACACAAATTAGACATTTACAGTCAAAAAGATTTTATATTATGTTATATATTTATTATATATATATATATATATATATATATATA
>CABFPE010000386.1:420401-445508 GCA_900660155.1 Hofstenia miamia | reverse complement strand
CTTTCACTTTCAACATTAGCAGTTTTTACATGACAATTTTTACAATATCAATACTAAGACTTAATATACAGCTAAAAATAAAATATGTTTAGTACAGTGTGGAACTTTGGCTTGAATAACATTTGATATTCAAAATATGCACAAAAAATATCTCAGTTTTTAGAAATTATTTTAAAAGAAGTAATTGAATTAGTGCATAGTTTTTTACACTTTACAAGCATAAAGGTCAAACGAAATTGATAACAACATATCAATAGAGACTAAGTATTATCATATATAAGTAAAAATCACGAAAAATAAAAATGAAAAAATATAAATTTTTTTCCTATGTACAAAACACCATTTGGTTACATAACACCAATATATGTGGTGAGCGTTACAAAGCACCAATATATATGAAAATTTTATTACAAATCACCAATATATATGTATATATATATATATATTATGCAATTTATGAAAATCTACTAAATTTATTAGACATTTGATCCCTATATTACTCTTTGATGTATATAATAGTCAGAAAAAAACATCATTATACGCTTTAAAATTCTATATACTTATAATATAAAATCCATTTAGTTATTGAATGCTAAATTTTATCAATAACATAATTGGATTCAAACATAAAATAAAAGTAATCATTATCTTACCAACAAATAATGAAGGAGGTTCATCTGGTACACTAAATTCTCCTTTTTCTAATTTTCTTTTTGCTCTCATTTGGCCAGTGTAGGGAGCATACACCAACAGAGGCGTCTTCTCTTTATGTGCTAGGTGTGCGCCGCACACTTCTAACTAGCATTTTTATGATTTTTTTTCCTATCGCTTATTTGGGAACTGAGTAAATTTAATACAGCATCAAACTGATTTTTACACTACTTTTATAAATAGTAATTTGTGATTAAATATAAATACTCAATCGAATTGAGTTGCCATTTTAATAACGCATTGTTTTCAGTACTTTCTTATAAAACCTGTGTCTAAATTACAATTTTGGTAAAATTAAAGCATTTCGATTGTTTTGATCCATAATCTATACATTGGTTAAATTTGCTAGTTTACATGTATCATCTTGTTTAGCAATCATATCACTGATAAATTAAAATGTTTTAGTTACTTCAATCGTGAATGTCGCAATAGGCTAGATATTGCGACATCCACACTTCAATAGACATTAAAAGAGCAAGGTGTGCGTTCATATTAACGCACGGGAGGTAATACTATAAGAAACTCAACTATTTAAACTCTATAAATATATTATGATTATAGTTGATGCCAATTTTAGGAACTAGATTATTACAAAGCTTACAAATAAGTTGATTTGCATTCACTATTTCGTAAGTATGTGTCCATTTTTATGCCAAGATAGTGTTGAAGCACTTAAAATTTTCTATTCTCATTAAAAAATATAAATATTTTTTAAGTTAATGTTTGTTTATTGTTAGAATACTTATTTAAATTCGGATCCGTTTCGTGTTGAAAACTAATTTTTGTTTAAAAGTACGGATCGGACAGGGTCCGGATATTGAAGTTTAGGATCCTGATCCGGATCGGATCTTAAACTGTTGAATTCGATTCCATCTCTCGTGGGTAATCTATTTCTGCTTTCATGCCAAATATAGAGGTTCGAAAATAATAGCAAATGATCTTGGTTTGAAATTGAAAAGTTGGTCTGATCACGTACTAGTCCTATCTGATGTTTTAATATTTCGTGATGTTAAATAAATTAAGATATCGATTTCAAATATTTTACATGATATCTGATTTTAAGAAATATTCATCTGAATCATATTTTACGTTAATGTAGAGTGTATTTAAAAAATTATGCATTTAATCATGTAATGGATGGCTTCAAGTTCAAGCAATTACTGCACTGATCTCCATTATAAAATTTGAAACTTTCAGTTCAGTATTGAAGTATTTTTATTTAATACAATGACGAAACCAGACCGAACCACTAGCAACTCTGCACCGCACACTAGGCAAAGTGGCCCACGCTCCGCCACTGTTCAAATTAGTATTTTAATAAATTTGTTTAAAATAAAGTGATATTAGGTACATAATTGAAATTCTACACAGTCGATGAGTTTATCAAATGTATTTGGCGAACTTTAAACTTATATTTTGCAGGCCTGCTAAACTAAAATAATTATTTTTCTGCTCTTTTGTCGGTTAATAAAAATGCTGTCGTTTAGGTGCCCCTAATACTATATTATACTAGTGCTGATTTTTATTTTTTATGTGTAGATTAGTAGCATCTATTATTTTTAATCATTTGATGTAGACAGACTAAAAGCGTTCACCTTATTATGATTCAGTTTACAAATATGATGTACTGATTTTTCAAATTTTAATTATGCAAAACACTTCATTTATTGTAAACTTTGATAATTAGCAGTCATAAAGCGCATTTATTTTGCAATATAAGGAATTTAAAAACTTCAAACAGAAAGGGTTTTTAAGGAAAGATCATTAAATATATGAACTTTTTTAAAAGGCAGAGAAAAATAAAATTCAGTGGAATTATGCGTGAAAAAGTTCATTTGAGAGCATGCGACAGCTTAGCATTTCAATTTCAAAACATCTTAACATATGTAATATTATTTGCATATGGGTGTATGATTATGCGTTAAATATGTAAATTAGTTTATATCTAATTCTGTAATGTTTGGCACTAATTTTCTTAAAATCTAGAAACTGGCAAAGGAAGGAATCATGGAAGACACACTTTTTGTAGAAACTTTTGTTCTAAGATTGAACTATTTGCAAAATTTTATTATTTCCCTAATATTTTCAGGGTTTAAAAAGCATTCAAAATAGTGATGGTACCAGTTGTATCGCCTCTGAACGTTTCATTTCTTTAATACATTTTGAACTTTAGCTTACAGTATGTAACATTACTTAGTGCATGTGGATGTTAATGCAAAAATCTACATATATGTAAGGTTAACATAATAGAATAGATCGCTCGTGGTATTGTTTGAGGTGATACTCCGAAAGTTTTTTGCAGCAACTTGAAAACATAAATAGATCGTTAAGAATCACAGTATCGTATATTCCTATACAAACAAGAAAATTCTCAAATGCAAATATTTTACCCCAGAAATAGTGCCTCAAAATTTGGTTTGCGATATACCTAAAGAGATTCACTTAGATGTCTCTCAGAAATAACATTAGTTACAAGTCCTACAAGTGGATTGAATATTTCCTTTAAAAAATTGTGACTGTAGATTTAATAAATAAGTAAATTATGTATGATATAAACTATGTTAGGCTTCAAATTAATGTCGCAAGCTAAACTTACTAAGAATAAAATTAAAAAATAGAAAAGTAATAATAGTAATAATAATGTAATGTTATGTGTTATCATTATCACGTTGAATTTCTGAAAGGGCTAAATATCAAAATCTATTCAACTTATCAACCAATAAAAAACGAAACATATTACAAAATAGAGGCAAATTTATTACTGTAATTTTGTAATGTATAGTAAATTTTAGAAATTTTTAATAAACTTTTCATCTTTTTTGAACCAAAAAGTACATAAAATTTTAAAAATGCAACTTTACTATATTATTTGCATTTAATGCAACTTTTATATATCCAGGATTCAAAATTTGGGCTTGCTAATGTAATAGCTGGTTAGTACTTTTTTTCATTCTTCAAAATCTCAAATTTTCCAAATTTATCTGAAATCCTTCTAAGATTATTATTTAATGGACACATTTCCATTATAAAAATTACTACAAGTGTCTTTTCTGAGAGAAATAGGAAGATTTGTGATTTTCAAGAATGAAAAAAGTACCAACTGTGATAGTTAGCATTTAGAATGAACATTTAAGATTAATGCTGTGCTGTTCTTCTTTTATATATTAATATTCATTAGTGCCTAAGACTTACATTATTGCAAAATTAATGCAATTGAAAAAATTATTAAAAATTAGAATGTGTGCATGATAACAGAGCTATTGAAATTCCATTACCATGCAGAACCAATTAATTCCTTAATTTTTAATGGAATTTATATTTCAAATATGCCAATACTTGATGATAAGATAGTGTACTAACAATAAATGAATATAACATTTATCACATGCATATTTTAGAGAGGAACAGAATGTGATGATGTAAATAGTATAAATGTGTAAAAGTGATATTAACTTTTTAAATTCAATTACCAACTAAGTCAAATAAAAAACTCTGTCTCATTGAGAAGTCTACAATGAAATTGAAATAGTTTACTAACTGCTGATAATAAAATTTAATAGAAAAGCAATTTAATTATTTTTTTATTATAGAACTTGTAGCAAACTGTGTACAAATATGTCCCTTTCATAAGAATATATTGCTCAAAGTTTCCATACTTTTTGTAATCTTCCTTGCTAATAGCCTCTTACCCTGCTTAGTAAATTTTATTGAAAGGAAATGGCATACAGCATGAAAAAGAACTTATTATTATTGTAATCACAATTTGGTTGCTGCTTGAATGAGGAAAGCTTGTCTATTATAGTATTTATATATATATTGGTTTTTCTGTACTCACTCAGTTTAATGAAAATTTACTTATTAACAAAAACCTTTGTTTAAATATAAACATACAGTAAATAATTGAATTTTCAGTCACATTTAAAAATGGGAGAGCTTATTTTTTTCATTAAGCTGTAACATGCTATTGACACACCTTATATAAATTTATCACATTCACTCTATGTTGCGATCAGGGCTAAAATTATCTAGTAAGACATTAAAAATTTCAAAGGAAATCAATTTTGCAATGTGTTTATGCAGTGAAACTCATTTGTGTAACTGAACAATTTAGTAGCTAGAAAAAAATGTAAGCCAAGTCTCAAAGATCTTTTCAAAATTATAAATGTTTACTAAGGGCATGGAGTTTGTTTTGTATTTTATGTGTGAGCTTAATCTACTTTCTCAGAATTTATCTCACACTTGATGTTGAGCTTAAATCTAAGGTTATTGTTTTTAACTTTTTAAGAAAGATTAAGCTAACTGTTGTTTTACGCACTTACCTATATATACCTTGTCATTTCAACAAGAGTAACTTTTAATTCTTTACACTTGCTTGTTTTTACTTACATATTCTAATTAAACAAAGTTTGCTTAAAATTTCTTACTGTTTATTACTAAATTAATTAAATTAGACAAATTCATGATAATATGTTGTAGATCACACTGCTCCCAAGACTCATGTCATCAAAAATTAGAAACTGTTAGACAAACAAAACTAATATTATAACATCAGTTGGTAGTTGTTGTTATTTATTGGCCAGATCACACACATTTTGTGTTGACTAGTTGTTTTCATGTTTGTAAATATTGTAAATACAAATTGTATATAAGACACCCAAGCATCTGTAAATAGAGAAATAGTTTAACCATGTTCTCTTGTTTGCTAGAATCACTGTTGCTCTAGTATATGTTAACCTCAGCAACCTTCTGCTTTGACAATAAGTCCTCTGGCAAAGTTCTCTAGATTCAACCCAGTGATTCTTCATGGTGACCCTGATCTGATCCTGAAGAATTTCCTTATGATCTGCTGTCCAATTCATCTGGAAGGAAAATAAATGCTGCATTGCCAAAAGATGGTTTTTTGTTTTTTTATTTGTTGTTCACAGTCATTTCTGGCCACAATTGGTGTATGGGATGCGTCATGCAGAACATGGGCCTGGCTTTGAAGGTTAAATCCAATGCTTTGTCATAATATGATCCCAACTGATGTGAGTTATCCATGACTACTCCTAATTTTGTATGGATTGAACAAAGAGTGGTTGAATTGAAAAATTTGGGCCAGATCCTCATCAATTGGGTACACAACAAAAATCACGTAGTCTGGCCTGGGGCAGTGTGTAACACCAGTTGGTAGTCCTCTGGCATAGGTCTTACTAGATTCAAACCAGTGATTCTACAATATAATGCTATATGAGAATAAAAGAATTAACATGAAAAGAGTGTCAATGCCATCAAGTGTTATCACAGTAAAGAAAGGAAAAGAGAAAATACCAATTATCAACACAACAAACCAGAATGTTAATGTGAAGAGACAAAACATTAAAATATACAGAAAATACATCAAATCTAATATCAGACATATTTGGAGAGCAAACAAAGATGATGATGGTGAGCAATTTTCAAAGTTGACTCAAGGATGTGCAAAGGAAAGCATTAATTACTCTACATGGCAATTCAAGGGTGAGTGGACAAATACTATCAAAGTGGTGAGTACTCCCAAAGGCCAACTCAAGGGCATAGGGAGGAAATCAGTACCATTTGTATGGATATGGTAAGAACAAGATGAGTTAGACAACATCAAGGAAGAACTAGTGAAACTACCATCATTAAATATGCCAGACTATAAAGAGAAATTCATATTAGACTGTGATTCTAGTAAAGTGGCAATTCAAGCAACACTGGTATAATTGAAAAATGGAAAAGAGGTTCCCATACAATTCTTTAGTTGGAAACTAAAAGCCAGTGAAGAAAACTAGAAATGAGAGAAAATATATGATTAAAAATGAGTAAGAAAGGACTAACTCAAGTGTTTTGGCATAAAATCACATATGGAAAAATGAGCTATCCTGCAACAATAGGGCTAGCCACAGCTCCAACAACTACAGGGTCATATAGAGAAATAGAAAGACAAATAGAGGCAAAAATCTTGATATGTACTCCACCAGAAACGTTCTTTATAACAATGATATTGCCAAAATGAAGGTTGCCAAATGCTGTTAGAGTTAGAAATGCTTTCATGCATGAGTATAAATCATATGCAAATACAAAGGAAAAAGAAATGAGAATAGTTGAAAAACAAGAATACAAAAAATCAAAAGAGATTATACTGAGAAACAACAACTGGTAAAGAGTGTCCATTGAGGGAGCAATAGCTCCCTAACACCTATATACACAAGGAATGTCTATAAGCATATATTTGAAGAATTTATGAGATGAAATTGAACACTGCAACCTAAAGTGATAATACTATTCTTGGGAGTAAATGATATGGTATGGATGGATGTTTCGGAAAAGAAATGTTTTTATTATGATGTCACAAAACATGTGGAGATAGTGATGATAATGATGATAGTTAATAAAAATGACCTGAATGAAATAACAGAAAAAGAAGTAAAAGGTAACATCAGTTTTTTCTACAAAAATGTGTCCAATACACAAAGCCTGAGGAAAGTTTTTACATTTTTCTACCCAGAATCAGTGATACCAGATAAACTAGCCCACACAAGTGAGCTGATGCCCAGATGACACTCATGATCAGATTAAGAGGCATCCATTTATACCAAAAATATTATGACATATTTTCAAGAAAGATTAATGAAGTCAGAGAGATAACACCAATATCAGAAAATATCAAAGAAGCAAAATTTCTGAGATATGCAAACACAGTAATGACAAAGAGAGAAGCAGTATTGAAGATGACAAAACAGCTGGAGTTTGAGAAAACAAACTGGGATGATCAGCAGGCAGAACTAATAATACAGAAAGTGGATGCATTAGTCCACAGAGAATGAGCAGTACTAAAAATAAAGCAAGCAGAGGAGGGTGTGTAGCATCATCCAAAAAATTAAGCTGCTAATGAAAGAAAGTCAGTAAAAGAAACTTAAGATGAAATTTAAAATGTGATTAGAAATATATTATAAAACTTTATTATCAACTTAAAATTAGTTTGTATTATGCAACAAAGAAATATCAGTGCAATTTGGAATTAGTATTTGTTGATCCTACTAATTTGGCAAAATTAAGAGGGTGAATTCCCTTCTATTATTTTAAGCAATCTTGGTAGATGAACAATTCAAAATTTGAAATTGACAGGTACTTTTTCAAGTTAACTATAAATAGATTCAAATTCATTGTAAAAATTGATAAAGAAATTTCTTTAGAATTCTTATACATGTTTTTTGCTACAGTTTGATCATTTAATAGAATGTTTGGCTAAATGATTGGTGTTTAGTAGTGGCAAGGATCTCATCATGAAAACCATTCAAGGTTCCTTGTGCCTGGCATCAAAAGTGTTCTTATGTTAGGACTGTTAATTTACCTGGCTATAGCACATGCTATGCATGCCTAACATGTTTGTATAATACATTGGGTTTACATTGCATTTGAAATCATTACATGTAAAACCTACATATCATTTTTGTTAATATTCACTGTTAACATGTTTTATCATATCATGTTTTCCAACTAATTAATATTGTTCATAATTTCCCATGTATTTCTATTAGCTGGTCAATCTATATATTCACCTCATTTCATTAGATATACAATCTTTGTTTTTCTTCTACACAAACACAACCTTCTTCTTACTGCCAAATAGCTGTTGAAACACTAATGTCCAGCTAATTGGGTAGCCCACTTGATGATCTATGCAAAACCCCACCACCAATATATGGTTATAACCTGATAACACAGGAAATGATGGCACCACTGCCTGCACTTGTAAAAGAAAAATGCAAAACTCAACACAAGTGTAGATGTCCTATAGTCAATAATAATGCAATTGACTTCCCCATCTCCAACATGAGTCCTGCTAGTGAACTACTAAAAAATTTTGGGCTAACAGTTGAGTACATTGTTCAGTTGAACACAAGATATGTTGTCACAGTAAAGATGAGACTCAACAACTGTTTTTACCATTTCCTACTGAAATGCAATGTCATTGCATTGGTTGAAAATCACAAGACTCTAATAAATAAAAAATTATTCCTCAATGATGACATGGAAATCAAGTCTGATGGTATTGTAAATCATATTCTATTGGAGTTTAGTAAAATAAAAATATAGTTTTGTTTTCACTCTTTTCTACATGTACCAGTTTTATAAAAATGAACAAAAATATCATAAATTATTATTAGTTACAATGATTTTACTGCATACTTTTTAAATTTACATTGATTATTATTAGTAAATCATGATAATAATATACCTGATTGTTGTTGAATGTTCATTCAATGCACAAATTTAAAATAGTCTGTAAAATTTCCCATAATTTGTGTATACCAGCAACCATAATCAAATAAATTTTCCACAGGCTGAGAGATTAACTGAATTATAAACTAACAGTTCATTCTATTGCATGCCCAAAGCATAGTTTCTTCCTACATGACAAAACAAGAGATTTGATAAAAGTAATCATTTTTTCATTTTTAAGATTACCCTCTCTAAAACCAACATTATGAAAATTACATTCATAGCAATTGAAAGCTTTTTGTATATGTCCTTGCAAACAATCAAAATTTTCCTTTGATTGGCATACTGTAATAGTGTAGATTAATATAGTAAATGCTGTTGTATGCATTTCCACACAGTTAAAAAACACATTATTAGAAGATTTCATACATGATACCATGATGAAGGAATTATCAACCAACTATTTAAATAGAAAACCTGTGAGAAAATGATAAATAATTTTGTAATCAAGATAAAACATGTTATTTTGATGGTAATACAATTTGGTCATAGTTTTTGGTGTTAGAATAAAAACCATACAAGCAAATTCATTCTACTTGTCATTGTCAAAAATAATTATTTTGCTGCCAATGTTTTAATATCATGTTTTAATTAATCATCTTAATAATGATAAATAATTATTAATTAAAAAATAGAAATTTATTTTTTCAACTATTAACATGTATTGTTTGTTTGGAAAATAATTCACAAACCAGTCTTTTTTCACTCATGAAGTCTAAAAACACAATTTCACCAGTAAGTTTTCTAATTTTGATTAATAGTGTTTATTTACAGTTAATAATAATATTTCTCCATATTTTTGTTTGTAATTAAAAACAGGTGACAATTTTACTGTTTGACACACATTTTCATAAATTTACTAACACTATTTGATATTGTAAATTTGTATAAACACAAAGGGTATATTTTGCTTTGTAATTTAATCAAATGATAATTTTTTACCAATTTTGTGAAAAACACAAATTTACTACTACCACTATTTGTTATTGTAACTTGTAATAAAGGAGAAAGTTTTTTTGCATTGAAATTTTAAGCAAGTGAAAATTTTACCATTTAACATGTATTTCATGAAAATCATGGGTTTACTACTATTTGTTATTTCTAACTTGTAATTATAGCAAGTAATTATTTCAAAAATGGAAATAGCTGGTATGATAAAATTTTGTGAAATTTCCATGTAAAATGTATCATCATTGATTACAATTTTATACCTATTGTTTTCATAGTGTCAACATGTATTTGTGAAAATCATAGTTAACTTATATAATTTAGTGAAAATAATGTATATGATTAATATTCTAGTTTTAATTACATATACCTCTGAGTTAAAATAATAGGTGAGGTTAATAATAATCACATTTAGTACTCTATATGCCTAAGAAATATAACATGGATGGAAAGGTATATATATACATCTATATAAAAGTTCAATGAGCACTAGACAAAAGTTAGTTTTACAGTCTGTCCATTGTTGTTCTTAGCTCTTGTCACTTGACCACCAACTAGAAGAGCAATATCATCTTCTCTGGAAATTTGAAATGCATACCTTCTGGTAGAATAAAATATTTGTTATGGTCTAGCTTTATCATTATTGCTCATCCAAACCTTGTTTTCATGCTCACTGCATCTTTTATGAATCACTATTCACTGATTTGGATATCAAATAGGGACATCCTAACCCTGCTTGAATTGTCTGAAACATCTTCAAATGCTTAAAAAGGGCATTTTAGTTTTTTAAAGCAAATAATAAATCTCAACCAGTAAAATATTTTTTACCAAAATCAGCCAGCCAATAAAAATTGAGAGCCAATAAAACTCACAAGATCTGGAGGCTGGAAAGCCAATGATTTTAAATTCCACTAGATGATGCTAGTGAATTACATCAAATGCTTAGCTAACCATGATATTTTAAAACAAGAGATTATATGGTAATGTATATGGTTATATGAATTTGCCAGTGTTTTAACATAAAGACTTGGAATAATTGATTTTTTTAGCTAACCCTTGTTAATTTTTAGAACAAAACAAATATATGGTTTTATAAATTTGCTAATGTTTTAACCTGGAATAATTAGAGTGTTCACTGATGTAAATTGATAGTGTTCTAGTTTATTTAATTATATCATTTTTACTGAAATGTTAGTATTTCTTGTATGTTGTTATTTAATTAGATGCATACATACATGCATGTATGGGATATGAAAAAGTTAAATACTCAACTATCCATTTCAAATTCAAATTTAGCATGAGGGAAAATTATAGTATTCATTGGTTTAGTAAATTTAATAATACACCATACTATTTATTAATACTATACAATGAGAATTTAGAAATTATTTGTAAGTGGTAGATTTTCTAGAGATACATCTCATCAATTAAGTATAATATAAGATGGTATAGCTTATGTAATAAATGTTTTGTTTAGGTGAAAACAATATATAATGGAATAAGTGGATACATGCTATGTATAATATAATTAGGGTAAAATAACTATGTACATTTATTCACAAGTTAATATGCAATATTCTAATGAGTGTCTGTGATCAAGAAAAATATTTAACACTAGAAAGATAGATGGGTCAAAAATGACCCATTTTTAATTTTGGATGATAATATATCTCTTATTTCAAGCTTTTTGTTAATGATATTTTATGTATTTTATTTTCATATGTAGTTTCACTTAGAAACCAAGTTTTAGCTAATTGTTACTATAATTTTGGTAATTATGCAATGGTATACCTAATAAGACTGCCGGGGTCAGTTTGGACCCCAACAATAATTTTCTTATTTCTTAACATATATATGTAAAAACATGTTCTATACCTGCAAGGTAGTTGTGAACTGTTTGCCACTTCACTAACAACTGCAACAGAGATAACACTTATATGGGACAGGAGATTGGTAAGTACCTAGCCATGTTTCTTATATATAATGAATTTTTATATAAACAATCATTGCCTATTTTAGGTTAAGAAGGATTGTAAAATGAATTTTTAAATTGCACAATCATTTTGAAACTGTTTTGGCTTTTTATAAGGTTTTTTGATATTTAGAAAATTACAATATCAGGTTGATTATTGTAAGTATTTATAATTATTCTTTCTGTTTTCAGATATTTTTGCAAAATCGCAAGAAAGAACGGACTTAACAATGAAGAGATACTCTCTTTATTGCAAGACTTAGATTCAGATGTGTCTAATGTAGGAGGTGATGACAAGGACTATTTTCTTATGGAAGATGTGAATCTGGCTCTGTCTAGTGAATCTAGTAGTGATGAAGAGTTTGATGACAGTAATTGTTTTGAGCAGCAAGAGGATTTAATAAAAGCAAGATCAGGAGAATTGTGGGCCCCCAATTATTAACATCAACAATGGGAAAAGCTGCAGCTATAAACATATTCAAAGAGAAGAGTGGGCTACAAGCTACTCAAAGAGATACATCCAGCATGGGAGCCCATTGACAGCTTTTAGATTATTATTTGATGAAACAATGCTCCATATGGTTGAGAAGTACACAAATGCTCATGGCCAAATTTCAAGTTCTGATTTTTCTATAAATAAATGAGACCTAGAAAAATTTATTGGTTTGCAATATGTAAGAGGAGTTTTATTTGCAAAGATAAACAGACTACTATAAATGATAACATCCAACGCAGAGTGTTTATGAAGAAACTAATTTTTGAACTGCTGGGAACAAACTTATCAGAAGAGCCCATGGACACTGACAATCCCGAAGCTGTGGAACAAAATTTAAAACTGTCTAAAAGAGTACATTGTCAGATTTCAAAATGTAATAATAAAACCAAAGATTCATGTGAAATGTGTAAGAAGTTTTGTTGTGGAAAGCATACAAAATCAAAGAAAGAAATAATTTTTTGTAATCAATGTTCATAAATACTCATTTTAAACAGATTAAAAGGAGATGTCAGTTCAAAACATACTGTATAATGCATATAAATAATGTAGAAATATTATTACAGAATTGTTGATTATTTGATTAAAATTACACTTTTGATTTTGTCTTATTTCAAATAATTTTGAAATGGGTCAATTTAGACCTATTCAGTCTTTTTAGGGAAGAAGATATTTCAGTTATTCTAGTGTTAATTTATTGTCTCTGATTTCACCATCAATAAGTCTGAAAATTTTCTGAATTGTAATGTTGATAGTGAACCCAGCTTTGTGCAGTTTATTAATGTTTGCTTTTAAAATTTGTGCTGTGGCAAATGTATGAGTGAGATTTTCTCCACACATCTTGAAGTTTGAGGTATCTACATCTATATGTGGAGTCAATCCAAAATATGTGTAGTAAGAGCACTGTCCTTCTAAAGGTTGAAACTGAACATGCAAAAATTTGTTGTTTGGGAACAGTATATCCTCGTCATTCAGGAGCTTATCAATATTTTGCAAACCACACATCAATGGCTAAAAAAATTCTGTAAAACTCTGTGAAAGCTGCATATGAGAAATATGTTAATTGTCATCTCCAAAAAATTGTGAATAATAGTTTTAAAAATATCTACAAAATTTATAGGGTCAAGAGATTTATGATAGGCTAATTTCACTCTTTTAAAATGGATATATGGTAATATTTAATAATAGAAATACTGACTTTACTTTCAAAAAATTAAGTTTGTTTGTTTACATAACTTGAACAAAGGAGACAAATTTTTGTCATATTAAAATTCAAAATTTAGTGCATTTTCCATCCATGATCCTGTGAAATTTTGCCTGGAATTCAATTAGTCAAATTTTAACAAAACACTTGAAACTAGGAATGTTTTCACTTGATATTCTAATTAGTGCAATGTTCTAAATTTACAAACTACTTGAGTGTAAAAGCATTCCCTAATTGAAAATTACTCAGGCATTACTAATTGTGTAGAATCTTACCAATACTTATTCCACAGTTATTTATGAGTTGCTATCCCATTCTCAGGGGATATCAGGGTATATGGGATGTTTAGGATATGACAGATTCCTAATTCTCTCACCATAACTTGTTGTATAGTTAATTAACATAATTAATCTGCATTAGCTATCCTAAATGCTTAACTAATCACTACTTGTTTAGATCAAGAGAAGTGGATGAAATACTGGGTCAAAACCTGGCACTGTGCTATGTACATCCATAGACATCTTTGTTTGTAACAGCTCCAGCTTTTATTTGAACTTCACAATGGAAACCAGTTGGTGAATCAGTGTTTGGATAGTTAACTCAGTGATAGTGTGTGTGTGTGATACCTTAACAAAATAGTGCATTGATTGTCCTTTTTATTATGACAATGTAAACAAAAGGAAATAATGCAACTGTTGTGCTTTAGCTTGTTATCATTCCTTACATATAATATCCCTACATATAAAGTAATACATGTTAGCCCTTGATTCCTGTGAACAATCAATGCAGTTGGCAAGAAAAGTAGTTCATAAACCTGTCAACAGTTGACTACTAGATAGTAAATACAACATACAAAAGAACTGTACAGTAAACATGTAGAGCAATCTATAACTAATTATAATAATCTGCAAGCATTGAGAGATGGGAAAGTAATAACTGTTAAAAATCCCTATCCCTATTTGTAACCTATAAGCACATCAAGAAATCTACAGCTACCACCCTCACTGTATGTGGAATGGCTGATTGTGTGGCTGCTCCTATTATTGCATTCAGGGAACACTGTACAATTACTCTAGTACTTCAACATTTAGCATTCCATTGAAATATTAAATACCCTGACAGAAAGTAAAGAAGTGAATCCAATAAAATTTGTTCATCAATGATTCTAACAATCATTGTATATTTATAGCACATTTCAGTAAATATTCAAATACTTGGCTAGTACCTGTTGATTGAAGCTTTTTTACAATTTTCCCTCGCATTTTAAGTTCTGCTTTAATTATGCAACATCAGCATTATTTAGTGTATGCTGTTTGGTCATCTTGGTGTTTGCCAAATACTACTGAGTTAATTTAAGTATCAAACTGCTTCAAACATTTTATAAATTAAATAATCTATCATATCCATGTGTTGTACAATTTAATCATTATTACATTTTAGTTACTTCCATTCTTTCTCTCATTTTGACCACACATGGCTTCTGATGGATTATGCCACACTTGACTTTAGCACAGAAGTTTTCCCTAATTGATTTGTTTTCTCATCCAACCAGAACCTGTTACTTACCATGTTTAATTTTTTAAAATCTTTTTTCACTTTCATTCCAACTTTGGTTAAGCTAGTTTGTTTTATTCCAACTTTTGCTTTTACTTTAAAATTTTGTTCACCAATATATCTGATTTTTGTCTGTCTGGAATGCCCAGTTTGAAGAAATCATCAAGGATAATATTTATAAAGATCCACAAGATGTGTCATTTGACAAAACAATGTAAGTCATTATAATACCTTTTTCTGTTTTCACAATCTAAATATATGTTACTATTATGAATTGTATTTTATTATATTTATAAAACATTTTTTTTAGTTTTGACACATTGCCTGAAAATCAAGAAGAGGTGAATTCATCTTCACAAATTTTCAATGAGTGGAGTCAGAATTTTGAGGATCAGATTGATGAAATGATGGTGCAATATGAACAAACTGGATGTAGTGATGTACAGCAAGCAAGTACATTGTCAACAATCCAAACTCAAAACACCACAATGCCTGAAAACACCACTTCAAACATGCGAGTACAAAATATAGCATGCTTTTCTTATTTTTGAAAAATGTGCTTGCCATCTTTTGCAATTTTTAAAAACACAATAAAGTTTTTTACATTTAAATAATCCAATACTCTTGTCAATATTTTTTTAAATTGAAAGCATGGTAAACAAAATTATTTAAATCATGTGATTTGCCAATCATCCATTTTTTAAAAATTAATAAAATGCATGTCTGATTTTCATATCATTGGAAAAAACAATTAGAGGTTTACTGTTTAATTAATAAGGTTTTAAAAAAGCTGTGTTACAAATTTCAAAAGAATATGAGTTGGTTTATTACATCAGTGAAAACAAGCTTTGAAAATGCACAAGTGTCTATGCTCACTTTTAAAAATTAATTTATTATTAGACACATTGTGTATGCATAACAATGAATATTATTTGTGGCTCTATTTAAAAAGTCAAATTTAATGGGTTGCAAAAATCACTCTCTCACATTGCAGTGGTTATTTGTTAACATGTATTCTCATTTAAAGAGTTATTTAATTTAAACATACATGTGTTATTACCTAACACCCATTTTTTCTCAACACATGATGTTAGTGGAAATGATGTTTTATTTCTCATCTTGCATGAAATTCAAAAATGAACTTAGTTTTTATTACTTAAGTGAGAACAAAATCTTGAAATTTATATGCTACACAAGTGTCTATGCTTGCTTGTTTTTTCCAAGTTTAATTTAAAAAAGATGGAAGGAAATGTCTGATTTTATTGCATTTACATTCTTTCTCACTCATTATAGACACTGTATGTAAAATGAATTTTACACTCTTCTCTCATTCATGGTTTATTATTATTAAGTTAATTATTTAATGTGCTATAAGATTGCTCTCTCCATGTATTTTTATAATTGTGTAAATATTTTTAAAAAGTCTTGGTTTACATTTTAAACATTTGCTATAATCTATTAGACATTCAATCCTGATATTTTCTCAATATGTATTGTTAACATTTGAAATTGTAATTAACATTTTTATGAGGAGAGTTATCATTATTATTGAATAGCTCTGTATACATTTGTTTGATTTTTATACATGCATGCAATAATACCTGTTTTTGGGTGAATACATGATTTATTTATTTAATTGTTACATTGTCAATTTGATCTATCACCACATTTTGGATGAATATGTGTTTTTAAAGGTTACATTGTCAATGTTATCTAACACACATTTTCATGTGAATATGTGATTTATTTAATTGTTACATTGGTATTTTTCCACATAATGTGTATATGTAAATTTGTTTCATGCTTTGCCTCTGCTGGTTTATATTTTTTACATGTCATGACAAAAAACATAAATTATTCTAGCCTATGTTTCAAAAATTGATATTTCACTATCATTTACTAATTCATGGTATATTTAGACCAAAGATTCAATATTTCTGCAGTTTGTGTCAATATAACTGTCTCTGCCCCTAGCTATTAACATCACATTTACAGAGTAGACACATTAGTCAATTTTTGAATTTATTGCAAATCATATTTTGGAAGCAAACAGAATTACATAAATATTTTGATGAAAAACACCCTTTTGAAAATCAAGTACAACCAGTTTTGAATAACCATCATACCATACACAGAACAGAAAATGCATGTAGATGAGCATTTTTGAGTTACTTATCAAATAATGTCAACTTGATAGATGTATATGAAGCATTCTCAAACCATCATAAAGCAATATGCCAAGTAATTTTAAAACAAAGGTTTCAACACATTATTCTGTGAAATATACTTAATGTGTGAGATAGAGATGGTCAAGCCCCAAGAAAACAAAACAGAAAAGACAGTGGTACTTTATCCAACAAGCTCACCAACATCTTTGTTTATATCCAGACTAAATGATAGCAATTTCTATAGACTAGTCAATGAAATTGCAAACTACATCTGTATGTACACTACAAATGGGAGTGGCTTTATATTAAAAAGCACAAACAAAGTTGGGCTTTGTGTTTCCAAATACAGGCCAAGTCATGCAGGATAATACATTACACTCCCAGATTACTTTAGAAAAAATCATTTTTAGTAAACCTGAAAACCAGTCAATCCAACTTATGTTTTGTGTACTAGCTTGCCTACACCCTGAAGTCAAACGTAGTGATCAAATAACACATTTGAAAAAATTTCTAGAGTATACATGTCTAACATTCCTGCAATCAATTAATGATATGTGTATTTTTGAAGCATGGAACTCAATAAATGTTAATGTCTATTCTCTAAATGAACAATGTCTTGTGCAAGCATAGATGTCTCTGTGCTCATATCAACAAAGTGTAAATCTATTGCTAATAGAAGAAGATGATAATAGTCAATATTTAGCAATCACAAACCTTGATGCATATCTGTGATTTTTTAAAAATAGAACATGTGATTTCTTTTGCCCTAATGTTTATCTGGTTTCAGAAAAAAGGAAAATTTAACAAAACAGAACCCAGCATAACATTTCCAGATCCTGCTGACAAGAACAAATTTAAATTGTTTGCAGCACAGAATTATATACCTATTGTGGGAAGACTAGACATTGAAGCAATTTCAAGAAAGGACCACAACATGCAGCCCAACCTGTCTACTAGCTACACAGTGTATGAAGTTGAACAAATTCCATCTGGTGTATGAGTGGCAAATAGTAGTGTGGAAAAAATATTAACTTGCAAAATATTTTCTAGTAAGCATTGTATGGAGGAAGGATGGGATCACTTATGTGAATTGACAAAGCATTCATATGAACTTAAGCAAAAACACCTTGAATTAATCATTTCACAGGAGCAGTGGAAAATAATGTTGGTGACAGCAATGAGGTGTATATTTTGTAAAAACATGTTTGCACATGATGATGTCAAAGTCATAGACCATTGTCATTTTACTTAGAGGCATAGAGCAAAATAGTTATAACATTTTAAATCAGAGCCCACAATTTACCCTAGTTTTTATAAATAACAGGAGCAAGTATGATATACATACTTGCTTAAAAGTTTAAAAATGAAAGACAGAGAGAAGGTATCATGCATCCCATGTACATTGGAGGTGCTTCTATCAATTAGTTTAATGGTGCCTGTATATGGATATAGTGACAAACATGGAATTTATGAGCCCATATACAAGGAGCTAAGATTTTTGGACAACTATTGTTTCATAGTTGATAGTCTTACAAACCTCACAAAAAAGTATCAATTTTTAAGAGAAGGAATGTTGCAAGAGAAGGCTTCAGTATTTTCTCATGGCAAAGGCTAATTTCCTTATATGTGGGGTGACAATTTTCATAAATTTAATGAAGTGGGTCTACCAGATTTAGAACATTGGCAGGATGCATTGACTTGAAAAATCTCAATTACCCAAGAGGAGCTGGATTTTGAAAGCAAAAACACATGGGTGTTGGGTGAATGCCAAACATTTAAGCAGTTCCATGACAATTATTTGGAAGCTGACATGTTATTACAATTAGATGTTATCTGAGAATTTAGAGTGCAGAGCATAGAGACATACAATCTTGACCCTGCCCACTTTTTCACATTGTTAAATTTTAGTTGGCATGTTATGTTGAAGTACATAGCAATCTTGCTCAATTGAATACATGATGAAGAATGCTTGAATTTTATAGTAAATGGTATAAGAGGTGGAATGTGCAGTACATTTTCAGATATGTATTTCAAGGTGAACAATATAATGGTAAAAAGCCATGATCCCCAGAAAGAGACCATGTATGGTATGTGCACAGACAAAAATGCTCTCTATAGCAGAACCATGAGTTTAATCCTCCCTGTAGATGGGCTGACATGGTCTACATATAGTATTGAAAAAATTTTATCAATGGCTCAAGATTAACATACTGGCTACTTAGTACAAGTTGATCTTAAATATCTGGAATATCTACATGATGAGCACTTTGATTTTCAGCTGGCTCTGCATAAAATGATAATAGAAGACAGGCACCTTTCACCTTACCAGTTTGTGATAAAAAATAGATTAAAAATAAAGTTGGCACCAATACCTAAACTTGTGCAAACATTTTATAAAAAGAAGTTTATATTGTTCACTATTAGTTCTCAAAGTTTTATGTTGAGCATGGGCTGAAAATTACGAAATTTCATAAAGCACTTGAATTTAAGCAGGCAACATTTCTAAAACCATATATTGATTTAAACACAGAGAAACAAAAAGCTGCACATAATAATTTTGAGAAGGAGTTCTACAAATTAATGTCAAATGCAGTGTTTGGTTAATTTATGGAGAATTTGAAGAAGTAAATAAACATCAAGTTTGCACATGACCTGGATTCTGCAGAGAAATTGATAAAAAAACTACAGTTTAAATCATACAATATTATTTGTGAGGATTTAGTCCAAGTTATGCTGGACAAGAAAGATATTTTATGGGACTGCCCAAACTATATCAGCACAGCTATACTTGATCAATCAAAGCTATTAATGTTTAGATTCCACTACAAAATTATGAAGCCATATTTTAAGAACCATATAATGCTATTGTATTCAGACACAGATTCCCTGCTGTATAAAATTGAATCAGAGATTGTTTATACTGAACTTGTTGTGCTTTCCCATCATTTTGATTTTTCTAATTATTTGCCTTTATACAGTAATGTAAATAAAAAAGTGTATCTCAAAATTAAGGACATGTTAGCAGGCAGGGTGTTGACATAAGCTGTAACTAATAAACAAAAACTGAACTCAATAAAATATATGAAAAATATTCATGAAATACTGGAAATGGCAAGTGGAAAAGGTGTAACCTGATCAGTAAAACAGACAATGAACTTCAACCTGTTCAAATCAATTCTGCTGGGAGAAGGCATCTTCTGAAGGCACATGTCTGGGATAAGATCACATATGCATTCTATTAGTGTGAAATGTCAATCATATAGTGCTCTCATGCTACTACAACAAGCATTATATTGTTAATAGCATAGAAATTCTGCCATACAGACATAAAGGTAATTTAATATGCGTGTGTATATAATATTAAAATTCTTGTTTAGATATTGAAAAGATTTATAATATTTCACCATCTACCAGCTCTTCATCTACACTAATTGATGATGGAGTAAAACGCCTCCACCTAGGTATTTGGAAATTTATATTGTGCATGTTATTAATTAATGTTTTAGACTGATATGTAGTAATAATTCCCATTCATTCTCCACCTCCCTCCTGTACTTGCTCCAAGTCTCCAAATATAGTAATTACAAAAATTTTTGCTTAGTTTATTAACATTTGTGTTTAGATATAATCCCAGTGCTTATGCATTGTTAGCTCACTCCCATCATTGTGTTCACATGTTTATTATACACTCTCCATGTATGACATTTCACCAGAATAATTACAAATTAATGACTTGTTTATAAAATCTGTGTTTGATTGATAGGCTCCATTTTCCGTGCAGTTCCCCATTCTCCATGCCCACATAATTGTTATACCCTCTCCACGTATGTCATTTCATAAGCATTATTGCAACTAATAACTTTAGAAAATCCTTATTTGTTTGACTGATTGCCTGTGGTTCAAAATTTGCTCACCAACTGAAAAAATAACCACCTCTCAAAGCACTGTGTTCATATTTTTTATTTCACAAATAGTATACTCTATTTAATTGATTACTCATTTACACGTGTTTAGCTGCTACAATAATGCAAGATGAAATTATACCCATGCTGAAAAAACCACTTCTTTATGCTAAATATTCTCTGATGAAAAAACACTACCCACAATGCTCAGTGTATTTGTATTTTTATCTTGCAAACAGTATAAACTATTTAATTGATTACTTATTTACACATGTGCTTAGCTTCTACAAAAATGCAAGATGAAAAATGATATATTCTCTGAAAATTAGAAAAAATGTCTTCTCCAAAAAAACATTTGTTTGTTAGAACACTCAGGTATAATATATATCACAAGTATATTACATGCAATGAATTTGTTTAGAAATTTCCAATTGAATGATATATGCTTCCCATTGGATTGGAATACCTCTTTGCTGCTGATGAATCTCATACAATAAATTGTAAAGGAAATTAATTATATATTTTGCTATGGATTATTTAGTTTCACCAACTACAAAAAGTTCACTCTTCAACAAATGCAAGATGAAATTATATATATCCTCCAATGAAAGATTAATGTATCATTGATGCATAATAAAAAAGCTCACATTTCCTCACTAGCATGTAATGGTATAAACATTTTTTAGGTATAACGTTTTGTTAGTGTGCTTAAAATTAAAACGTCTATGCCTATAACCCAACAAAAGGAAAGAGAGTATTGTACACATTGTATGCCAATTTCCCGTCCACAAATGATGAATTCTTGCATTGCAAAAAACGGTTAGTATGGAATATTAAAATGCATAACATTGACGCTGTGTGTGTTTAGTTTACACTTCAAAATTCCTTTTTGTATTCGTGAAAATAAAAGGTGGACGCTTTTTCTAATGCTCTATAGTTTAATAGCTTTCAACTGGACATGTTTTGGAGTAAAAAACACATGAAGACGGAAACCATGTGAAGAATTAGGAAAATAGAGATTGGCGATGCACATTAATATCAAATTCTCTGACATACAATAATACATAGTGTGTGTTTTAATTTGATGGTGATAAAACGACAGCGAAATTGTTATAAATTTTTGCTATATTTAATAGTCAATAATGTATTGAAACACAGTGTCTAAATCTCAACTTATAGATTAATCGTTGAACATGTGGCAGAATAGAAGATACATGGTGCATGAAGAAAATACGCTTCTAGCAGATGGTGAAACAGATGGGGACTAGATGAACTAAAACATAGACAAAATTTACTAGTGCAATTTACCATCATTATAAGTAAAACATTTAGAATGTACGCATATTTTTGTCTTATTTTAAAATGTGGGGTTTACCACACTAGGTTAAATATCTAGTTTTTTTGATTCTGAAAATGACAAAGATGTTTTATTGTGTAAGCTAGACATTGCATTTTTTGCTAATGTCTATAAAATTCTAAACATTTTATTATCAAATTTTTTTTGTTTAATTTCAATTATTTAATATTTTAGGAATTGAAATTTTGTTTTTTATACATAAAAACCATGTTTAACTCTTTCCGAAAAATGTAGCTTGCTTTTATCATGTATTATACCATTAAGCATAACGAATATTTTTTCCGTGTGAAAAAATGAAATAAACATGTGGAATTTTTTTACAATGAAATAGCAGTGTATCTGAAAAAAGATGTGTAGCTTTTGCATGTAATGATTTCGAATTAAACTTTGTACATTAACCTTGTAAGCAGTTGAAACGTGAGGAATTTTTATGGATAGGAAAAATATTAGTCATTATCACAAATGCAATGTAAATCCAATATATTATCCAAACAATTGTAAGCATGCATAGTGTGTGATATAACCAGGTATATTAACAAAAAAACATGTAATGAAATTTGCCACTTAAATTTAGTCACTATAGCAAAACATACGATTATGAATCATTGTAAACTAAAGTGGCCTCAACATGTATTATGAATAATTGTAAGAATCAGACCCTACATAAATGTCACAAAAATGAATCACCTGGTAAATGTCACAAAGCAGTGAATCACTAATTAAGATGCTCCTTAAAATCCATTAGTCAGCAAATTTAATATTGTCAAGTATGTGAATCACTAATTAAACTGCTCCTTGACATTGCTGAGGTCAGTTTGTGACTTCTCCTCTGTCTTTCCTATACTATTTAAAATTAATGGTCTCATGTGTTGGGTGCCTTCTCTATACTTTCCACTTCTGTACACATCCATGATAAATTGTGCGGTTTCACTATCAACATCCACCACTTGATTTTTATCAGCCAAAATCCTTTCATTCCTTTTGTCTTCCTGAACCACGGCATATTCTTGATACATAAACCTATTGGCTTCTCAGCAATCTTAAACTGTGATGTAACCACCTCTGCTTTCAATTCTTCTGACTTTGCACTCACTTGCTCAATTGTAGTTTTCACAAGTGTTTCTAATTGGGTAACAACTTGGAAAAATTCATCCATTTCCAAAGATATAGAAGATTGAGCTGTTTTGAGTTCATCACATTTTTCGCAGAACCAGTGGCAGGCTTTAATTCTTCCAAGTGTGTTGATGTCTGATTTCGTTAATGACACACGTTGTCCATGAAACCATCCAGCACACAATTCGCACAAAATATCAGTGTTTATTGATCGCGTTTCCCTATGACAAGTGGAGCATTCATGTATAAAGCAATATTATTTTGTTTCAACATAATGTAATATTTTTTAGAATTTGAACGTTGAAATAAAAATCAAACAGTTCAATTTCCCACCATAAAGTTTACATATATAATGAGAAGAAGGAGAGCTAAGATTGTCTCCTGAAGGACGCCAGACTTGTCAACGAGATAAGCCGAGCTTGAGCAGAGCGTTTGATATACAATGAGCCCAAAACGACCCTTTATTAAGCTGAGCCAATTTATAGTTCTGCTTTTTAATTTGCTTATGCAGATTTTTCTTATTTTTTATTCAATGTATCTTTATAATCATATTTTAAAATGTTTATTAACCCGTTCGATCCGACTTTTGCACAATTAACTTTCAATCATTTTTTCGGTATCTCCCACTTATTATGACACTTTAATAAGAACATGCAAGATATATTTCGACTTACCAAGTCATCGTCAGTTTTACAAATTATTCCCTCTAAATTTACTAGATTTTACAATAATAATTATAATTTCTTAAATTTTAAAAAGTGGCAAATTTAATTTATAAATATAGTCTTCTTTTGTGTTTAAACTTGGTTGCAAGGATTTTATAAAAATACTCTCAATAATCTTTAAATTACTTGATCTTGACGTCTGATGTAATATTTTTGCTTCAAAATTTAGTCCGCATTTATTTAGATGATTAGATATATTAGAACTGGTCTCATGTTATTTAATTCTTCTTAAGAATAAAAACACAAAAATTTACAATCTGGAGTATAACACAACAAAAGAACTATTAACTTTAGCAACGAAGAATACTTTAATGGAATTTAATAACACATTTTATCGTCAAAAAGATGGTTTAGCCATGAGAAATCCGTTAAGTTCTACTCTTGCAAATATATATTTAACTACAATTGAAAACAAATTTACAACATCAGACATCCACTTCATTTATTATCAACGCTATATGGATGATATATTTGCATTAGTAAAAAATGAAAAAACATCAGAAAACATACTTACAAAATGGAATCTAATTGACAAGAATATTCAGTTTACAAAAGAGATTGAAACTAAGAACAAATTTCATTTTTTTAATATACAAATAATTAGAAAAGATAACAAATTTGAAACTGGAATCTATTATAAACCAACAGACACAGGATTGTTATTGAACTAC